>JAGGCT020004036.1:5334152-5341151 GCA_017654935.2 Phymorhynchus buccinoides
ACCATCACTTTCTTGACAACTGCATCGGTATGTCTATGATGCTGACTTGACCACTAATAACAACCCCCCACCCCCCCCCCCTCCCCTCCCCCCCCCCCCCCCCCCCCCCCCCCCCCCCACCAATCTCCTTAGCTTGTCAAACGCGCCGCCCCAGGATGACACGAGTCACACGACCAGTATCGCACGACCATCCCTACTACAGTCGTACCTCCCTTATAAGACCTTCAAAAATCATCCAAAATGAGGTCTTATAAGGGAGGGGTCTTATAAGAGAGGTAATTTTAATACTTACAAAGAAGGGCAATGTCTCAGAGAAGTAGGTCTTATATGGGAGGGAGTCTTATAATGGGAGGTCTGATAAGGGAGGTTCCACTGTACTACATTGTCGGAGTCGGACAAGCTTGCGTGCGTGCGTTTGTGTGTGTGTGTGGGGTGGGTGGGGGTGGAGAGAGAGAGAGTGAGAGAGAGAGAGAGAGAGAGAGAGAGAGAGAGAGAGAGAGAGAGAGAGAGAGAGAGAGAGAGAGAGAGAGAGAGAGAGAGAGAGAGTCAAAGTAAACAAAATTCTTTATGATCTCGTTAAGAGAAATTACATTCTCATGCAAGCACAGTACAATTATACAAGCATTAAAATGTAAACAAAAGTAAGAAACAAAACAATAACAATTAACAATATCACAAACCAGTATGGCTATCACTTGAGTATGCACACCCCCGCCCACCCACCCGTCCCCTCCCCCGACCCCACTCACACACGTACACACAGAACACATTATAAGATCCCCCTAAGCTAAACTAACAGACTATAGAGATAGAAATGAAACCAATAACATCATTTATATAATAATAATAATAATAATAATAATAATAGCAAAATATTGCCATACACTCACAGTCACAAACACGATTGCAGGACATTTGCCCACCGGTCTGTGACAGAGTATAGGAAAACCAGGCTAAAGTCGGAAATTACCACTTTTGACGTTTTTATATAATCTGAAAGTTTAAATTCTACAGACAGAAAAGCAAAAAACAGAATTGATCTATCTGGCATAGTCTTTTTTCTATAATGTTTTAAAGTTGACAAAATACACAGAATCAAGTATAGCTAAGCCACCTGTTTTTGAGCATTGCTAAGAATGTCTCTCAGCGACTTTAGCCGGGTTTTCCCACCACACACCCACACACACTTATCCACACACACACCAACATACACCCCCACCCACCCCCACTCACACACACACATGCACACACACACACACACACACACACACAGATTTGCCCGATTTTAGAAGCTGCTGCTTAACCCCTACCCCACCCCCATTGACATATCGAAATAGTTAATAAAAACAAAACCAGAAAGTAATAACTAACTCAAAGCTTGGCAGCCTCAACGTACATGTCACGGGAACATTTGGAATCCGGGAGAATTCAGAATCTTCCCTGGAAAATTCAGAATTGTCAATTCCCCGGGAAGATTCTGAATTGTCCTGGGCTAGATTCCGATTTTTCCCCGGGATAGATTCCGAATCTTCCCAGCCTTGGGGAAAATCGGAATTTTCCCGGGAATTTTCCCAAGCAAGTAGCTGCATACTCATAGAAAACGATTCAATTACAATTGAAAATCATTTAGAGTCCAAATTAACTTGTAGTGATCACAATGCACGTAACACTAATACATTAGGATAGACATGTTAGGTCAACAGAGAGTTAGTCGTCAACCTTTTAACCGTATGTAATCAAGGCCAGCCCCTCCCCCCCCCCCCCCTCTTGTCCATTTTTACCCCCACCGTCTTCAGAGTCCATTTTTAGTCCCCCCCCCCCTCTTGTCCATTTTTTTAATCCTACCTCCCCCCCCCCCCTCCCTCCTTCCCCCGCCCCTCTCACCACCGTGTCCGTGTTCAGTCTTTTCGCACCAAAACGCTGTCTTGTCGCTATAGGGCCGGGTACAGGGGGCGGAGTCTAGTTGTGGCGCGCGCTCCAATCCTCTGGGCCGATAGTCAGCCAATGAGAGATGCGCACCGGAGCATTGGTTGAGAAAGACAAGCCTTCAGGAACAAACCCTGTGCGCGTCACTCTGTGATGTAACGAAATAAAACTAAGCTTTTTCATCGAATTCTTGGTCATTTTGCGTTTTCTTTGTCCAAACGACACAGCGTGGATAGAGTTGCCCTCCCATCCCTCTCCCCCCCCCCCCCCTCCACCCAGGGCCCTGGGGCCCTGGATCCCTACCTTTCTTTTTCGGTATTTTTTATTTTGTGAAGTTGCACCCATGTACATTATATAACATTATTTTATATTTCAATTCCAGAAACGGCTGAAAAAACCCACCGCCATTGAAATATTATTGAGATGTTTCTAGTATTCGGTTTTTGTCTGATTTAATTTATGTGCAATGTGGGTTTTTTTTAAATTTATTTCTGTAATCCTGACACTTTTGCATATGATAACTGTGTGGTTTAAGAACTCTTAAACTGTTAGTATCCCGCAAAATAGTGTGCATTTGTTTTCTATACATATATAACATGTTACTTTATATTTCAATTCCAGAAACGGTTTTAAAAAACCCACAAACCATTGAAATAAGATGTTTCCAGCACTGATTTAATTTCTGTGCAAATGTGCATAATTATGTGCCCTCTCGGGCCTAGAGGACGTTAAATCCCATTTTCCCTCTGATTAGTGTAAAACGGTTTTAAAACCCCCACAAACCATTGAAATAAGATGTTTCCAGCACTGATTTAATTTCTGTGCAAATGTGCATAATTATGTGCCCTCTCGGGCCTAGAGGACGTTAAATCCCATTTTCCCTCTGATTAGTGTTATTTTTAATATAAATATAACATATTACTTTATATTTCAATTCAAGAAACGGCTTTTTAAAAACATGCCATTGAAATAAGATGTTTCTAGTACTCGGTTTTTGGCTGATTTAATTTCTGTGTAATTTTTTTAAATGGCTTTCTGTAATACTGAAACTTTTGCTTATAATCATAACTGTGTTGTTCAATAATTCTTAAACTGTTAGTATCCCGCAAAATGGTGTGTATGGGTGTTTAGTCTATAGATATAACATGTTAGGTACTTTATATTTCAATTCCAGAAACGGTGTCACGTTAGATCAGACCATCTCCCTCCAACAACATGTCTCAAATGTTTGTCGATCTGCATACCTTCAGCTCCGCAAAATAAGTTCTGTTCGCCATTATCTATCTACTGACGCCACGAAAACTTTGGTCTGTGCTTTTGTTTTGTCTAAAATCGATTACTGCAACTCTCTCCTTGCTGGCCTCCCAAAGTATCTTCTCAGTCGCCTCCAAAGAATTCAAAACAATGCTGCCCGATTAGTCCTTCAGTCTTCTAAGTATGAACATGTCACGCCACTTCTGCACTCTCTGCACTGGTTAAAAATCTCTGATAGGATTGACTATAAACTATCCACTCTTTCCTTCGCTGTCATCTCTGGTTCTGCCCCTGATTACCTGTCTGACCTACTTCATCTCTACACACCTTCTCGTGTCCTCCGCTCTTCCTCTGACACTCGCCTCCTGCGACCAGACACTGTCAAAACCAACACCTATGGTGAAAGGTCCTTTTCGTTCCAGGCTCCATCTGTGTGGAACAACTTACCCCTGTCTCTCAGACACTCTGACTCTCTGGATGCGTTCAAAGCCGGTCTAAAAACTCATCTCTTTTCTTGTTGTAGCTGACATGCATAGGTGTGTGCAGTGTGGACATTGTGTGTGTGTGTGTGTGTGTGTGTGTGTGTGTGTGTGTGTGTGTGTGTGTGTGTGTGTGCCGTATGGAAATTGAGTGGTGTGTGTGTGTGTGTGTGTGTGTGTGTGTGTGTGTGTGTGTGTGTGCGCGTGCGTGCGTGTGCGTGCGTGCGTGCGTGCGCGTGCAATGTGTGTGTATGCAGTGTGTGTGTTGATTGTGCCGTATGGAAATTGAGTGGTGTGTGTGTGTGTGTGTGTGTGTGTGTGTGTGTGTGCGTGTGCGTGCGTGTGTGTGTGTGTGTGTGTGTGTGCGCCGTATGGAAATTGAGTGGTGTGTGTGTGCGTGTGCGTGCGTGCGTGTGCGTGCAATGTGTGTGTATGTGTGTGTATGCAGTGTGTGTGTGTGTGTGTGTGTGTGTGTGTGTGTGTGTGTGTGTGTGTGTGTGTGTGTGAATGAGTGATTGTGTTTCTCTTGAATTGTTTTTAGTTTGATTCGTTGCACACAATTGAAGTCTCCGCATATAATATTGTTGATCTAGGTCATTGTTCTAAGCGCTGTGAACAGTGCTCTTCTTTTCAGACTGGTTCTAATCCCGTTAACATTGAATTCATTTTTCATGCTTTTTGTGATTTCGGATCCACTATATAAAGAGTGCCAAAATGTCAGATTTTCAATTAACTTTTGGCGTTCCTGCTGCACCATGGAGATCATTAGTACAAAAAGAGGAGGCAAAAAGTTGTGTACATGTACAAATGTAAATTATGTAATTCCTGATTGTTTTAGGCAATACGTGTAGAAGCTAGTGGTCACAGGCATTACACGTATTTCCTAAACGTTTTAGTCATTACGTGTATTTCCTGGTTTCACTGCAGAATTGCATACTTTATTTGTTGTTCATGCAATATATTTCTGATTTCTGATTTTAATATATTTCCGAAACGTCCGCCCCTGGAAAAAGGCATGGCCAAAACGTCCTACGCCGAAATGTCCATGGCCAACACGTCAATATGGCTGACTAAACAATTCAAGGGGAGCAACTCTGAGTGTATTTTGGGCTAATTTCATACACTAAGATGATCTCTCTTAGATAAGCATTCCATAGTTATCATTTAGACAGCCAATTATGTTTTTAAAATATTTTTTAAAGGTACATACCCAAATTCTCATTTTCAATGAAACAAACTGTATGTAGTCAGACTTAGAGTTAACGATTTTAGTAGATGAGTAGAAGTTCAGAGAGAGAGAGAGAGAGAGAGAGAGAGGGGGGGGGGGGGGGGGGGGAGAGGGGGGGAAAGAGAGAGAGAAAAACGAAAATAAAACGAAAACGAAATTTTATTTAACCAGGGAACATGAGATAAGCAAGTTACATGCTTTTTTCCACCCAGCCCTGGGAACAATAAATAAATCAGACAAGAAAGCTAAATAGTATAATTATGTACATGCAGAAATGAGACGAAAAGGGAGGGAGGAGTGGGCAAGAGGCACAGAGGTGGATAAGGACTGGGAAATTTGGGAATTTAAAGTACAGGCAAAAACAAGTCACATCATGCAATCATAAAATCAGCAAAGGATAACACTCCTCATCATTATCATTAATAGTATGATAGTAATAAACAAATCAAGTTATATCATACAAAAATATTAAAAACATATGTTATCACATATTATATCAAAATCAGCAATCATAGATATCATCATTCGAGCAACTTAAGATGAGGGTATTGTATACCCAATAATAGAATGGTTATCTGGATACAGTTGATATGTTTTCTTTTAATCTCTGAAATAGAATATTTTGATACGCGTTTTTGAAGGAAGCAATGCTGCTTTTAGTTGTTAAGGAATTCCTGAGTATGTTAAACTTGTTTTGAAAAGATCAGTTCTAGGTTTTGGAATAACAATATTGTTAGTATATCTAGATTGGTTGATTGGAAACCTTTTTAATTAATGTTGGAGGTGCAAAACCATTGATTATTGTAAACATCATGACAGCTTTGTTGTATTGAAGTTTGTCTGTAAGAGGTAATTTTGTTTATTTGTGATGTAGGGGAAGACGGGGTAAAAAGCGCATGGGCGGGTAAGAAGCCCACCCCAATTATCTCATGAAATAAAGAAAATTTCAGTCAAATTTGCCCATGAGACGAATGCTAGACATTAACGCTCGTCTCATGGGCAAAATGAGACTGAAATTTGCTTAATTTCATGAGATAATTGGGGTGGGCTTCTTACCCGCCCATGCGCTTTTTACCCCGTCTTCCCCTAATCTTGAAAAGTTAGAGAAGACGATTTTAGGAGGACTGCTTTAAGGGCTCGCTTATGAACATCAATTAATGGCTTTAATATGTTGGAACTACTTGAATCGAAGAGTGTAGAGGCGTAATCTATGTGTGATTGAATACATGCATAAAAGAAGTGCTTACGGGCATCGAGATTAAGAAAGTTTTTAATTTTAGAGAGGAGGAAGACTTTTTGTGAGACACGTTTGCTCAAACTACTAATATGGGGAGACCAAGAAATATTATTGTCTAAGGTAATCCCTAAAACTTTGTGAGAACTGACAACTTCAATTTGTTTATTGTGAATATATATGAGGCAAAGCAAAGGTTATGTTTTGTTTGTTTTTGTTGTGATGTTACGATCATACATTTAGTTTTTTGTTCATTCAATGTCATGTGTTTAAGGTCTGTCCATTCAACTAGCTGATCTATATTTTCTTGTAATTTAAAGTATAACTGATTGAGATCAGTATGGTTAGTGTGAATTGCCGCATCATCGGCAAACATCTCACAAGGGTCTTTAATATGAAGAGAAAGATCATTGACAGAAACAAAAGGACAAGAAACTGCAAAGCACTTTCTCATTGACTGTCCCAATTACATTACACAACGTAGAAACACCATCGATAAACTTCCGCAAGAATACATCTTTATTACAAACCTACTATTCGGCAATACTTCTTTTTCCCTTCAAGACAATGTCAATATATCTGAAGCAGCTCAAGCATTCATCCTGCAAACGGAACGTTTTGAAATCTAAGTTAGGTGCATTCTTCAATAGCTCTCTCTCTCTCTCTCTCTCTCTCTCTCTCTCTCTCTCTCTCTCTCTCTCTCTCTCTCTCTCTCTCTGTGTCACGTCTACACACACATAATTTATTACTGTTCACCCCGGCTCATGGAATGACATTTTTGTATGTTACATACTATTGTACTGCAGACATATAAGAGTTTGTTTCCTTGTAATCTGAGACTGATCTCCATTTCTCACCACATTTGTTTAATATTCATT
>JAGGCT020004036.1:5341651-5354151 GCA_017654935.2 Phymorhynchus buccinoides
TGGTTTATTAAATAGTATATAAAGTAAAGTTAATCAATCAATCAACTAATTTTGTTTTAAAATGCATAAAAGGAAATTATGCTTGCTGTTACAATTACAAAACCAAACAGGTATGCAAGTGTCATGAAATATAAAACAAATTGAAGCATTAAGGAAAGTAATGTAAATAGAATTTGAGAATTAATGGAAAACACACACACACACACACACACACACACACCACACCACACACACACACACACACACACAACACACACACACACACATACACACACACTGACTCACTAGTGACTGACACAGAGAGAGAGAGAGAGAGAGAGAGAGAGAGAGAGAGAGAGAGAGAGAGGAGAGAGAGAGAGAGAGAGAGAGTGACACACACAGTGAGTGACGTGCACACACTGGAATAAGCACTTAAATGCACATTTTCATGGATACATAAACAGTCATAGTCATATCATACAGGAATACATACATGTATGTCTATAAACCTATAGTATTGGATATGCTAGCTTGCACCTTAGACCATTTGAAAGCACAAAACTTAAAGCAGTAACAAAAATAGAAAGTCAAAGTAGGACCATAAATTTATGAACATACTTTGCATAAAATTATGTCAAGTACATGAGTTACAATATATACACAACACACACACACACGTGTGTGTGTGTGTGTGTGTGTGCGTGTGTGCGCACCCACAAATATATAATTGTTATTAAAGCATTCTGTTCAGTTAGTATTTATCTTTAACGTTGTTCATTGTTTGTTGGCTATACAGTAAAAATCACTTAAGTCGAAATTGAAGGGACTGAAATTTTTTATTTTGAGATAGCCAATATTTTGAGGTTTAAAAAGACTTTTCAACATAGAGATTATTATACTCATTACTGGGACCCAAAAGTTATTTTGAGTTATCCAGTGTTTTTGAGTTATCAGTTTCTCTTCTCAGAAGAGTAGGTTGTGTCAGTGTGGGTTTTTTTGGCTCTTTGTTTTTTTTTGGGGGGTAGGGGGATTGGGGGGGTTGCTATGTTTGCACGACTGACTTATTTATTATTTATCTCATTACCTGCACACACACACACACCCTCACAGACACACTCACATAATTTATTATTTACCTCATTACCTGCACACACCCTCACAGACACACACACTCAGATAATTTACCCACACCAAAAATGACCGCAATGCAATACTGTCTAAACCACTTTTAGTGGAAGCACATTAAATGCTGAACACACACACACACACACACACCACACACACACACACACACACACACACACACACACACTAACACACACACACACACACACACACACAGGGGAAAAGCTCTTTTCTAGGTTAAATAGAGGGAAATGTATACATTTTGTACAATAAAAGTCTGTTACCAATTAACACTTAAAATTATTATGTTCATGCACTGATCACCAATATTATAGACCTACGTTATAAACAGACTCATGGTTGTTGTTTTTCAGGTTACTGCTGACATTGTGCGTGATGAGCTAAAGAAACTGACAAAAGACACGTGTTAACCTGAATCAAGCAGATTGATGTTTGGATGCCTTTCTGGTAAGACAATATGTGTATTAAGTTCTACTGGTATAAACAATGATAATTAAATCAAATATAAAAAAATTCAGGGCTGGCCAAAACTACTAACCCAGTAGTCTGAGACTAGTTAAAAAAACACCTGAGGGCAATCAGATTTCAGAAGTCACTTGCCCGACTGGCGAGTGTAAATTTCAATAGTGCATGGCCATGGTGGTTTTGTTTGGGTAACCACTGACTGACTGAGTCTCCCCACACCAGCCCTCCATTCCAACATGTTATCAAAGCTAAAATAATAACATTCTAAGATAACAACATGCCAGCACTTAGTGTAACTGAAAAGAAAGGAAAGGTTCCATAGATGATCCTCAATCTCCTCCTCTCCCTTCTCCCCCCCCCCCCCTTTCTCCCCCTATCATTTCTTCTTCTGCATTCCTGGGTCATGAGATCACAATGGGTACATATGTGTGTCCGTTTTCCAGTTTTCACTGGTGTCCTCGCTTGCATTCAGCCGACACATTTCGATTTGGGAGGAGCTCACAGGAGAAAACTATATGGAAGATTATCTTTTTAGAAAAAAGGGCAGGAGAATGAGCCAAAAATCAGAAAGATGGTAGATGACACAAGGCAAGGAAAAAGTCAGTCAGAGACAGGTTAGAGGAAGCTACAAGCAAAGAACTTCCAGAAGGTGGGGACACTATTTGTACGGAAGACCCCCGGTATCCCCATGGGGGTATCATTTCTTCTTCTCTCTTCTTTACCACTATGTTTTTTTTCCCTCTCCTTTCTCTTCTCAGCCTGTCTCCCCCCCCCCCCCCCCCCCAACCTCTTACCATGTTTTTTTGGGAGGTGGGAGTAAAATGTTTTTGGGCAAGTAAAATTCTTTATATACCCGCCCATGTTGTCCAGCCTTGAACAATAACAATAATGCAGAACTGTATTCAATACACGCCATCAAGGCATAATAACAAAATATTTATATGTATCTCCTGGCAGTCCTTCAAACCATTACACCTTCATCGGAACATACTATTTATTAAAAACAATGCATAAAGCTTACTTTGTACACACAGTCTTGTAATGTAATCAACACATTTTACATACAACTGAGCTTACTGAGACATTAACCAAATCTATGTGCAGACACAAATAAACATCAGTGTAACTTGCAATGAAGAGATATGTCTATTTTTGCTGATGGTATTTTAAGAAATATGTGTGCAATATATTAATGCACCAAGAACAAAATAAAATAGCATGCGTGCCCCTCATCCACACCCACACCCACATATACATAGCCTGCACAGAGAGAGAGAGAACGTTTATGCACTTGATATCTGCACACATGTAATGTTTGTACACATTAAGCTAAGCATTCAAACTTCATAATAAAATCAATTGTGTTTTTTTAGTTCCAGAGTGAAGCTTCGTGAAGTACTGTATTGTTTTTGTTTTGTCAGTTCATCCTTCCGTTCGTCTGCACTTTCAATCACTTTTAATATAGGCCTACAAGTTTGAGGGGATATTAGCTATCACCTGATTGCTTTAGTTTTATTGCAGGGGCAAGGTCATACTGATTAGGGACTTGAAACAAAAAAACACTTAATCACTAATATCTCGCAACGTTTTGCACTTTTGCAAATGTGATGTAAAACAAAAGGTTAAAACAAAATCCCTTCTTTGTCAAAATGCCTGTTTTCTCTTTTCAGATATGGACTCTGTGGACCTGTCATTTTTAAACCGATGCCTTGTAGAGCAAGGGAGATTCCCCAGTTCTGACGCAGAAAAGGCTTGGGGAAATTTCCACAGGTCTAGCAGTGATAACATCAGACAACTGTCTTCTTCAACCGGTGGAGAGCTTTCCCGGAGTGATGCCTTCTATCTCTGTATGAAGCTGAAAAACACAAAAAACATCATCATCTCTATCCTAATATTATTATGTCATATTATAAGGCACCGGGGTATTATTTCTCTTAGTCTGAGAAAAAAGCATTGCCTTATAGTCTGAAAAATTATGGCATTATATTTATATATACTGTAAAGTCATGCTGATGTCAGTCTGAGCAGGATATCAGTCAACTCTGGGTAATGGGGGTGAGAGTTTTAGATGGTACAGTAGATTGGTGGTGGGTGGATGGTGGTGGCTTAGAATTCATCTTCCCTCTATTTACACTTCCCTCTATTTACATTTTTCCTTTCTGAAATCAAGTCATGTGCATTATTATGTGTGTGTGTGTGTGTGTGTGTGTGTGTGTGTATAATTGTGTTTATCTGTACCTATTTATTTGCCAGCACATTTATTGTTTACATTATTTTATATAATAGGGAATTCATATTAGGTCAACTGATGCATGCACATATGTTTATAAATAGCTTATTCATAGCAGGTGCATATATTATAATGTTCATGTGGGTTTTTTGTTGTTGTTACTTTTTTTAAATTGCAGTGCTTTGCTAGGCGTCGAGCTTTTTTCACGATATCGTACCCTATAAATTTATTTTAAATTATGCAGATTTATAACAGTGAGCTATACCATGTCTAGCCTGCATATTATTACCTTAATGATTAGATAAAAGATTAGACACATTTCCTTGTGTTTGCAACAAGTAATTTAAAGATCTTGTGCAACAAGTTATTTCTGGCTGGAGTCATAATCTTTTCCTTCATTGTCAGCTAAATAGTAATGTTGGTAATAATGTTTACCGGTGGCTTTCTTTCTGGCGGTTTCTGTATCTCAGTGCTCTTTTGTGACATCCACTCTGTTGGTTCGCTTCCTGGAATGAGGTACCGTCTGCCATCGTCACCTATGAACAGTGATGACACGTGTTAACTGTAAAACAATTTCCATTTAGTGCTACTAGCATTTGATAAGTGATACTGCTTTCTGTTTTCTGTGAAATACTCTATAATTATGTGTGTGTGTGTGTGTGTGTGTGTGTGTGTGTGTGTGTGTGTTGTGTGTGTGTGTGTGTGTGTGTGTGTGTGTGTGTGTGTGTGTGAGTCACTGAGTGCGTGTGTATGTAATTATACAGAAAAAGTCATAGCCAAGCTGCAATTGATTCACTCAGATGATTTTCTTAATGTCGCAAACAATTATCTCCTGTCATAAATGAAGCACCATCTTTTTAGTGTGTGTACAGTCCATCTATTTCAGCAATGCAAATTAAATAAATGTTACAAAACTATCTGAAGGAAAACCAAATAAAAAATGTGCTGTTATAAATGTGTTTGTGTCCACTAAAGGGTTGTTGTGTTACATGTTTATTCACCTGCAGTCTGTTCTCTCTCTCTCTCTCTCTCTCTCTCTCTCTCTCTCTCTCTCTCTCTCTCTCTCTCTCTCTAGTCTCTCTCTCTCTCTCTGTCTAACTCTCTCTTTCTTTCTCTTCTCTCTCTCTCTCTGTGTCTAACTCTCTCTTTCTCTCTCTCTCTCTCTCTCTCTCTCTCTCTCTCTCTCTCTCTCTCTCTCTCTCTTTCTCTCTCTCTCTTTCTCTCTCTATCTCTCTCTCTCTCTCTCTCTCTCTCTGACCCTCTCTCTCTCTTTCTCGCTCTCTCTCTCTCTTTCTCTCGCTCTCTCTCTGCCTCTCTCTCTCTCTTTCTCTCTCTGTGTCTAACTCTCTCTTTCTCTCTCTCTCTCTCTCTCTCTCTCTCTCTCTCTCTCTCTCTCTCTCTCTCTTTCCTGACCCTCTCCCTCTTTTCTCTCTCACTCATACACACTCACAGAGAGAGAGAGAGAGAGAGAGAGAGAGAGAGAGACGAGAGAGAGAGGGAAGAGAGAGAGAGAGATGAGAGAGAGAGACGAGAGAGAGAGAGAGAGATATGCACTTGGTACAACCAAACACACATTCAAGCATCAACATACAATACGCTTCAAAGTAATTGAGAAAGAAGAAAATGTGCACACAAACATACACGCACAGATTCATGACCACATGTGCATTTTAACACGTACTCGTGCAAAAAACACACACACAAACACATGCATACTCACGTGCATGCACACACACACTCAAATAACATTGCAGTAATCATATTAGTAAAATATCAATCCATGCAGTTTCCTGGCTTCTCTTTTCTTTGTTGTTAATAAAAGTTCACTGACAATCTGAACTAACAATCTGAATAAGCATTGAAACAACTCACCAGATTTGAAGCATTCTTCTTTGAAATGTCTTGAGCAAATTGCAGCTGTATCAGGATTGAATTCTTTGTCTTCTCGATTGATCTTGTGTAGTAACAGCTGTCTCCATTCTTCGTGTTTGCCACCTTTTGGGGGGAATCTTATGAAAAGTCGGGCCTTTGCAACGATGAATTTTCGTCGAACATTTCACAACAGAGCAATGTGTAGCACCTCCCATGCTGGCATTTCTCATAATTATCATGAATTTTGGATGTGTAGCTGGCTATGACTGGAAACGGCTTGATCTTAGTAGGCTAAGCTATGCTGTAAGTCTGAGAGCAGCTTGCTCTGCTTGGCAGAAAAGCGTGAAAGTGTGTTGTAGACTAGAGGGGTGAAAGTGAAACCAGCTAGCCGGAAGTCGGCTAAGCAGCTAACCCGAGCTGTGTAGCTCATATAGACTCTGCAAGCGGTAGAGCAGACTCGGCTGGCCCCTAGATACACAGGCTCTGAGTTCAGCCATCCAGTGACCTACAGAGAAGCAAAAACAATCATCCACAACCACTACCGGTCCCAGTGGAAGAGAAGGCAGGGTGAAGACAGTGGTGTTGATGCAATCCACCAGCTCAACAGATAGTGAAGCGCTATCTTAATGTTCAAATATGTTTCATGTATTAATGTAACACATAAACAATGGAATAATAAATAAACAAACAAACAGTAAGAAGAACTTTAAAAGGCAATGATATCAAATTAAAAGATATAATAAAAGATATTAATGAATATTAAACAAATGTGGTGAGAAATGGAGATCAATCTCCGATTACAGGGAAACAAACTCTTATATCTCTGCAGTACAATAGTATGTAACATACAAAAATGTCATTCCATGAGCCGGGGTGAACAGTAATAAATTATGTGTGTGTAGACGTGACACAGAGAGAGAGAGAGAGAGAGAGAGAGAGAGAGAGAGAGAGAGAGAGAGAGAGAGAGAGAGAGAGATAGAGAGCTATTGAAGAATGCACCTAACTTAGATTTCAAAACGTTCCGTTTGCAGGATGAATGCTTGAGCTGCTTCAGATATATTGACATTGTCTTGAAGGGAAAAAGAAGTATTGCCGAATAGTAGGTTTGTAATAAAGATGTATTCTTGCGGAAGTTTATCGATGGTGTTTCTACGTTGTGTAATGTAATTGGGACAGTCAATGAGAAAGTGCTTTGCAGTTTCTTGTCCTTTTGTTTCTGTCAATGATCTTTCTCTTCATATTAAAGACCCTTGTGAGATGTTTGCCGATGATGCGTCAATTCACACTAACCATACTGATCTCAATCAGTTATACTTTTAATTACAAGAAAATATAGATCAGCTAGTTGAATGAACAGAACTTAACCACATGACATTGAATGAACAAAAAACTAAATGTATGATCGTAACATCACGACAAAAACAAACAAAACATAACCTTTGCTTTGCCTCATATATATTCACAATAAACAAATTGAAGTTGTCAGTTCTCACAAAGTTTTAGGGATTACCTTAGACAATAATATTTCTTGGTCTCCCCATATTAGTAGTTTGAGCAAACGTGTCTCACAAAAAGTCTTCCTCCTCTCTAAAATTAAAAACTTTCTTAATCTCGATGCCCGTAAGCACTTCTTTTATGCATGTATTCAATCACACATAGATTACGCCTCTACACTCTTCGATTCAAGTAGTTCCAACATATTAAAGCCATTAATTGATGTTCATAAGCGAGCCCTTAAAGCAGTCCTCCTAAAATCGTCTTCTCTAACTTTTCAAGATTAGGGGAAGACGGGGTAAAAAGCGCATGGGCGGGTAAGAAGCCCACCCCAATTATCTCATGAAATTACGCAAATTTCCGTCTCATTTTGCCCATGAGACGAGCGTTAATGTCTAGCATTCGTCTCATGGGCAAATTTGGACTGAAATTTTCTTTATTTCATGAGATAATTGGGGTGGGCTTCTTACCCGCCCATGCGCTTTTTACCCCGTCTTCCCCTACATCACAATAAACAAAATTACCTCTTACAGACAAACTTCAATACAACAAAGCTGTCATGATGTTTAGAATAATCAATGGTTTTGCACCTCCAACATTAATTAAAAGGTTTCCAATCAACCAATCTAGATATATTAACAATATTGTTATTCCAAAACCTAGAACTGATCTTTTCAAAACAAGTTTAACATACTCAGGAATTCCTTAACAACTAAAAGCAGCATTGCTTCCTTCAAAAACGCGTATCAAAATATTCTATTTCAGAGATTAAAAGAAAACATATCAACTGTATCCAGATAACCATTCTATTATTGGGTATACAATACCCTCATCTTAAGTTGCTCGAATGATGATATCTATGATTGCTGATTTTGATATAATATGTGATAACATATGTTTTTAATATTTTTGTATGATATAACTTGATTTGTTTATTACTATCATACTATTAATGATAATGATGAGGAGTGTTATCCTTTGCTGATTTTATGTTTGCATGATGTGACTTTTTTTTTTTGCCTGTACTTTAAATTCCCAAATTTCCCAGTCCTTATCCACCTCTGTGCCTCTTGCCCACTCCTCCCTCCCTTTTCGTCTCATTTCTGCATGTACATAATTATACTATTTAGCTTTCTTGTCTGATTTATTTATTGTTCCCAGGGCTGGGTGGATAAAAGCATGTAACTTGCTTATCTCATGTTCCCTGGTTAAATAAAATTTCGTTTTCGTTTTATTTTCGTTTTCTCTCTCTCTCTCTTTCCCCCCTCCCCCCCCCCCCCCCCCCCCCCCCCCCTCTCTCTCTCTCTCTCTCTCTCTCTCTGAACTTCTACTCATCTACTAAAATCGTTAACTCTAAGTCTGACTACATACAGTTTGTTTCATTGAAAATGAGAATTTGGGTATGTACCTTTAAAAAATATTTTAAAAACATAATTGGCTGTCTAAATGATAACTATGGAATGCTTATCTAAGAGAGATAATCTTAGTGTATGAAATTAGCCCAAAAGACACTCAGAGTTGCTCCCCTTGAATTGTTTAGTCAGCCATATTGACGTGTTGGCCATGGACATTTCGGCGTAGGACGTTTTGGCCATGCCTTTTTCCAGGGGCGGACGTTTCGGAAATATATTAAAATCAGAAATCAGAAATATATTGCATGAACAACAAATAAAGTATGCAATTCTGCAGTGAAACCAGGAAATACACGTAATGACTGAAACGTTTAGGAAATACGTGTAATGCCTGTGACCACTAGCTTCTACACGTATTGCCTAAAACAATCAGGAATTACATAATTTACATTTGTACATGTACACAACTTTTTGCCTCCTCTTTTTGTACTAATGATCTCCATGGTGCAGCAGGAACGCCAAAAGTTAATTGAAAATCTGACATTTTGGCACTCTTTATATAGTGGATCCGAAATCACAAAAAGCATGAAAAATGAATTCAATGTTAACGGGATTAGAACCAGTCTGAAAAGAAGAGCACTGTTCACAGCGCTTAGAACAATGACCTAGATCAACAATATTATATGCGGAGACTTCAATTGTGTGCAACGAATCAAACTAAAAACAATTCAAGAGAAACACAATCACTCATTCACACACACACACACACACACACACACACACACACACACACACACACACACACACACACACACTGCATACACACACATACACACACATTGCACGCACACGCACGCACGCACACGCACACACACACACACTCAATTTCCATACGGCGCCACACACACACACACACACACACACACGCACGCACGCACACACACACACACACACACACACACACACACACACACACACCACTCAATTTCCATACGGCACAATCAACACACACACTGCATACACACACATTGCACGCGCACGCACGCACGCACGCACACGCACGCACGCGCACACACACACACACACACACACACACACACACACACACACACACACACACCACTCAATTTCCATACGGCACACACACACACACACACACACACACACACAACACACACACACACACACACACACACAATGTCCACACTGCACAACCTATGCATGTCAGCTACAACAAGAAAAGAGATGAGTTTTTAGACCGGCTTTGAACGCATCCAGAGAGTCAG
The DNA here is from genome assembly GCA_017654935.2 of Phymorhynchus buccinoides. Lineage (NCBI taxonomy): Eukaryota > Metazoa > Mollusca > Gastropoda > Neogastropoda > Raphitomidae > Phymorhynchus > Phymorhynchus buccinoides. The sequence continues at coordinate 5,351,476 of JAGGCT020004036.1, forward strand.
AGTGTCTGAGAGACAGGGGTAAGTTGTTCCACACAGATGGAGCCTGGAACGAAAAGGACCTTTCACCATAGGTTTTGGTTTTGACAGTGGCTGGTCGCAGGAGGCGAGTGTCAGAGGAAGAGCGGAGGACACGAGAAGGTGTGTAGAGATGAAGTAGGTCAGACAGGTAATCAGGGGCAGAACCAGAGATGACAGCGAAGGAAAGAGTGGATAGTTTATAGTCAATCCTATCAGAGATTTTTAACCAGTGCAGAGAGTGCAGAAGTGGCGTAACATGTTCATACTTAGAAGACTGAAGGACTAATCGGGCAGCATTGTTTTGAATTCTTTGGAGGCGACTGAGAAGATACTTTGGAAGGCCAGCAAGGAGAGAGTTGCAGTAATCGATTTTAGACAAAACTGAAAAGCACAGACCAAAGTTTTCGTGGCGTCAGTAGATAGATAGTGGCGAACAGAACTTATTTTGCGGAGCTGAAGGTATGCAGATCGACAAACATTTGAGACATGTTGTTGGAGGGAGATGGTCTGATCTAACGTGACTCCGTTTCTGGAATTGAAATATAAAGTACCTAACATGTTATATCTATAGACTAAACACCCATACACACCATTTTGCGGGATACTAACAGTTTAAGAATTATTGAACAACACAGTTATGATTATAAGCAAAAGTTTCAGTATTACAGAAAGCCATTTAAAAAAATTACACAGAAATTAAATCAGCCAAAAACCGAGTACTAGAAACATCTTATTTCAATGGCATGTTTTTAAAAAGCCGTTTCTTGAATTGAAATATAAAGTAATATGTTATATTTATATTAAAAATAACACTAATCAGAGGGAAAATGGGATTTAACGTCCTCTAGGCCCGAGAGGGCACATAATTATGCACATTTGCACAGAAATTAAATCAGTGCTGGAAACATCTTATTTCAATGGTTTGTGGGGGTTTTAAAACCGTTTTACACTAATCAGAGGGAAAATGGGATTTAACGTCCTCTAGGCCCGAGAGGGCACATAATTATGCACATTTGCACAGAAATTAAATCAGTGCTGGAAACATCTTATTTCAATGGTTTGTGGGGTTTTTTAAAACCGTTTCTGGAATTGAAATATAAAGTAACATGTTATATATGTATAGAAAACAAATGCACACTATTTTGCGGGATACTAACAGTTTAAGAGTTCTTAAACCACACAGTTATCATATGCAAAAGTGTCAGGATTACAGAAATAAATTTAAAAAAAACCCACATTGCACATAAATTAAATCAGACAAAAACCGAATACTAGAAACATCTCAATAATATTTCAATGGCGGTGGGTTTTTCAGCCGTTTCTGGAATTGAAATATAAAATAATGTTATATAATGTACATGGGTGCAACTTCACAAAATAAAAAAAACCGAAAAAGAAAGGTAGGGATCCAGGGCCCCAGGGCCCTGGGTGGAGGGGGGGGGGGGGGGGGAGGGATGGCGAGGGCAACTCTATCCACGCTGTGTCGTTTGGACAAAGAAAACGCAAAATGACCAAGAATTCGATGAAAAAGCTTAGTTTTATTTCGTTACATCACAGAGTGACGCGCACAGGGTTTGTTCCTGAAGGCTTGTCTTTCTCAACCAATGCTCCGGTGCGCATCTCTCATTGGCTGACTATCGGCCCAGAGGATTGGAGCGCGCGCCACAACTAGACTCCGCCCCCTGTACCCGGCCCTATAGCGACAAGACAGCGTTTTGGTGCGAAAAGACTGAACACGGACACGGTGGTGAGAGGGGCGGGGGAAGGGAGGGGGGGGGGAGGTAGGATTAAAAAATGGACAAGAGGGGGGGGGGGGACTAAAAATGGACTCTGAAGACGGTGGGGGTAAAAATGGACAAGAGGGGGGGGGGGGGGGGGGAGGGGCTGGCCTTGATTACATACGGTTAAAAGGTTGACGACTAACTCTCTGTTGACCTAACATGTCTATCCTAATGTATTAGTGTTACGTGCATTGTGATCACTACAAAATAATTTGGACTCTAAATGATTTTCAATTGTAATTGAATCGTTTTCTATGAGCATGCAGCTACTTGCTTGGGAAAATTCGGAATTCCCGGGAAAATTCCGATTTTCCCCAAGGCTGGGAAGATTCGGAATCTATCCCGGGGAAAAATCGGAATCTAGCCCAGGACAATTCAGAATCTTCCCGGGGAATTGACAATTCTGAATTTTCCAGGGAAGATTCTGAATTCTCCCGGATTCCAAATGTTCCCGTGACATGTACGTTGAGGCTGCCAAGCTTTGAGTTAGTTATTACTTTCTGGTTTTGTTTTTATTAACTATTTCGATATGTCAATGGGGGTGGGGTAGGGGTTAAGCAGCAGCTTCTAAAATCGGGCAAATCTGTGTGTGTGTGTGTGTGTGTGTGTGTGTGTGCATGTGTGTGTGTGAGTGGGGGTGGGTGGGGGTGTATGTTGGTGTGTGTGTGGATAAGTGTGTGTGGGTGTGTGTGTGTGGGAAAACCCGGCTAAAGTCGCTGAGAGACATTCTTAGCAATGCACAAAAACAGGTAGCTTAGTTATACTTGATTCTGTGTATTTTGTCAACTTTAAAAAATTATAGAAAAAAGACTATGCCAGATAGATCAATTCTGTTTTTTGCTTTTCTGTCTGTAGAATTTAAACTTTCAGATTATAT
>JAGGCT020004036.1:5359151-5378085 GCA_017654935.2 Phymorhynchus buccinoides
GCTACAGGAGATGATCCAATCTCCTACAAAATATTAAAACAATTGCCCCCATCTTTTCTTAAAATATTATTACATTACTACATTATTATTCCAGATGTTGGGAGGGGGGGGGGGGGGGTGCCCCAAGCTTGGAAAGAGGCACAGGTGATAGGGATTCTTAAGCCAGGAAAACCGGCTAGGGATCCCAAAAGCTATCGCCCCATCTCCCTCACCCCACATATTGGTAAACTTTACGAAAGAATCGTAAGAAACAGACTAGAACATTTTCTTGAAAAACCCCAATATAATTCCCACTTTCCAGGCAGGATTTGGAAAGCATAGGTCCTGCATGGAACAAGTAGTAAGGCTTACCTCCCATGTCAGAAAAGCACTTGCTAGGCGCAGGACAGTCTTCGCCACCTTTTTTGACATAAAAGGGGCGTATGACTCCGTCTGGCATGGGAGGCTCTTAGAAAAAATCAGCAAGCTCGGTATTGAGGGCAACACTTATAATTTTATATATTCATTTCTGCAAAATAGAAGCTTTAAAGTTAGGGTGGGCCAGTCTCTCTCAACCAAACACCACATGAACATGGGAGTACCCCAGGGCAGTATCATTGCACCTATTTTATTTAATATAATGTTTCATGACATTTCTAAATTAAAATTTGACGGCTGTCGTATTTCCATGTACGCAGACGATATTGCCATATGGTCTTTCCCAACTGCACGTCTTTCCCTTACTCCAGAGCTTGGTGCTCACCAATACAATACTAATTTAGTTATATATTATTTAACCTGTAATGGCTTTGCCCTATCATCATAGAAATGTGATTTTATGGGGGTTTTCAGACAGACAGAACAAAGACGAAGATTACAAAATTAATATTCTCGGCCAAGTAAAAAGACCCCCTCCCCAGGTTAAGTTCCTAGGGGTCATTTTGACACGTAATTTGTCCTGGATTCTGCATACTACACATTTAATAAATAAAGCCACTAGAGCACTAGACTTTATTAAAGTTATTTCCCGACAGAAATGGGCTCAGGACCCTAAGTTCCTAACTTATTTAGTTCGTGCTCTAGTCCGCAGTCGACTAACTTACGGCATGGAAACCTTTTACAATTTGAATAACTCTAATTTAAAACAACTATTAGTTTTGGAGTTAAAAGCTTTAAAGACTGCCCTGGGTCTCCCCTTTTTCGCTGTCAACCACTTGGTTTACAGGGACATAGGCTGGCTCCCCTTAAATCACCTTATAAAACTAAACTGTGCTACCTTTTTAACTAGACTTCACAGTACAAACAACTTTACTAAAGAAGACTTCTTCCCCCAATTTTCAGATCCATACTTCGCCTCATCAACTAAAACAGTCCGTAAATACATTAATATTTATGACTTTTCTAAATATTTGTTTGAAAAGTCTGACCTTTTGATGAATTATATTGTTTTTTACGCCAAACATATAGTGCCACAGTGGGACTGGGACCCCCCAGATTACGATACTTCCCTACACCAACAATACAATAAAGAGGAAGACCTAAACCGTATTACTATTGCAGCAAAAGAAAACATTTACAGCCTTAGACATGCATTAAGCATCTACACAGACGGTTCCAAAATAAATACTAATCAAATTGGATGTGCATTTACATTTACTATTCCCAAACTGAACATTTTTAAAGCTTTTCAATTAAATAAACATATTTCAATATTTTCCGCTGAGCTTTGGGCCATTCTAGAAGCCCTTTCATATATAAATTACCTTCCCAATGCTCCACTTAAGATGGTTATTTATTCAGATTCACTCTCCTCCATTAAAGCATTGCAAGGAGACAATAATAACCGACTTGAAATTAAAAATGAGATTAAAAACTTAATTCAACTCCATCGTAAATGTACAGTATCCCATCCCACTGTGGCCTTACTGGCAATGACCTGGCCAACCATGAGGCCAAACTGGCTGCCACTCATCGGTCGGGCACCATGCAGGACATATACCTATCTATTGGCGAAGCCAAAACTCTATTAAAATCAGTATCGTTCCGGGAGTGGGCCAACGAACTGGAATTTACGCCAAGGCCCATTCCTGGGATCACAATAATATAGTTCAAGGGGGACTATTCCTTACCGTTCCACGTCACATACAACGCCTAATCTTTCGTATAAGGACTAAAGCTTACTACGGCAAATTCCAAAATAATATCTGTGAATGCCAAAATAATCTTAATTTTGATCACCTCTTTAAATCCTGCACATATGTTCAAAATGAACTCAATGAACTGCTACTAAAATTAAAATCTGTCAATATTCCGTTCACCCCAAAAGCCATATTAACCAATTATCTAAATATGCGCACGTATCGCCGAAGTGACTCCTTTTGAGCCCACCCTTTTTTTTAACTCCTTCCCCCAGTGGACGGGTGTCCGGCGCGCGCACCGGAGGCCTCATTCGTAGTCGTCATGCTTTTTTCGCTGGTGCTCCCTCCCCTTTTGGGGGACCACTCAAGCGACGTCTTTCCTCTGCTCGAGTCGGAGAGGAGGGGTCCCTCTCCCTCCCTCCCTCCGTCTCGAGCAAGTAAGAATCGTTAACCACCTCCTCCTTATTTATTATTACATTTTAAATTCTGTTTTACCTGGGCTCCCGTGCCAGAACAATGATAAATTTTGTTAGAACTACTTAAATGTAAAAAAACTGGGTTCCATCATAACATCAAGGGCGGGGGAGATTTTGTAGCTATGCCCCCTTGGGAATTGATGGAACAATTTAATATTTTTGCATACAAAATGGCTGCCGCCGTTTTTCACTTTAATAATTTTATACAGCATATTTTTTATTAATAAAAAGCCGACCGTTTCGCGATCGCTAGCTTGACAGTTGGATCTCTCGCATGATTGTTCATATACTTTGGGTGCGCGCGCACACCTCACTTTTTTACTCAACAAGCAACACTTTATTAAAAATGTTATCGTGTCATAATACTTTATATCAGTGTTGACCGAAACATAACATAGATCACTTCCTCAATTTTAATAGTAACTTTTAACATACTGTATCACAATATAACATATATTTTGATACAGAACATTATTTTACTACCACATTATTTTAATCGTTATAATACGCCATTGCAAATTCAATTCCACAAATACTTTAATACGGATGTCTCCCCTCTCGGGGGGGAAGGGGCCTCAGTTGATGCCTCCCTGATAATTAAGTCTCATTTAAAATACTACCATACGAACTCAGCATGGTGCCCTATGTTCTAACCTTGTGTACACTCACATAAAAGATAGTTTCTCTTCAACCAATATTTACTAAATAAGAATTTTTAGATTTTAAGTAAACCTTTTAAAAACAATAAAAATACATAGTCTGCAGCTTTTAAAATAAAAGTCCGAGATGGTAAATTTTCCCCTGTATAGGGAAGTCCCGGGGGCAGAGTTATCTTCCCCTGGTAGGACATTATAAACTTTTAGGTCCGCGATGTACATTTTCCCCCTATTTTACATGGAAGTCCCGGGGGCAGAAGGACACTAAAGTATCTTTTGTAATATATTTGTTGATTCATAATGTTTTGCAGATAGTGAATAAATATTTGTACATATACTCTTTTAAAACTAAATAAGGACCAACATTGGTTTTTTTATGAATAAAATAGGAGTTTGAACTTCTTTTTAAACATTTGTAGCCCTTGAAAAATATGATGCGTGTTTTTACCGCTACACCTATCTGTATTAATAAAAAAAAAAAAAAATCGGGACTTTACTGGTTTCGTACTGCCTCCGGGCATTGCCTCCAGTATTGTTCCCACCATAATTTACAAAATGTCCCATATGTGTCTGATTCATACCAAGAGGACGTAAAACACAATTTTCGTCGTAGCCCTCCCCCCCCCCTTGAATTTTAATCCCGGGGGGAGATGTGGTTTCGGTTGGGTAACAAAGACCAAATATCAAAAGAATTTTTTAAAGTAAAATTTAAATCAACTTTGTTAAATTTTAACAAGTGTCAGTCGACACAAACAACAATTTTATAAATCCTAATACCTTGTCATAATAACTATAGACTTGCGCTTTTTAGAGTCCCCCCAGTATTTTTCATGTAATGTCCACGTCCCTGTATTGTTTTCTATGTTTTGTCCTGTTCCCCATACAAAGCTAATACAAATGTCCCATATGTGCCTCCCCAGGTCGAGAGGACGTTAAAATCTAAATTTCATTCATTCATTCATTCGGGATAGGTTTAATGACTATTGTTGGCGGTACCATAGCCGATGAGGTTTATCCGAGGCGTGGTTACGGCTACACATATCTATATTGATAAAAACTCGGGACTTTACTGGTGTTGCACTGCCTCCATTGGGGGGGGGGCATTGCAGCCAGTATTGTTCCCCACCATCTTTGTATTTACAAATGTCCCATATGTGTCTATGACCGAGAGGACGTAAAACACCATTTTTCTTCTGGGATAGGTTTAGGGTCAGTTTAGTGTCAATCTCATTAACATACCATCAATGTGTCCTTTTTTGTGGATTATACGGTTTCAGGTTAGGGTTAAGGTAAGAAACAATTATGGTTTGGGACAGGTTTAGGGTCAGTTTAATGTCAAATACACACAAAAATAAAAGTGGATGACTTATTAGACCCTATGCCTATCCTTAACCATACCCCCAAACCCTAGTCCTAACCCTGACCCTAACCTGAAACCGTCTGAAATGGAAGGGCCAATGAAATTACCCGACTGTCGCGTGGGGTGTGTTGAGAGCAGTGAAAGTTCACATGTCAGTTTCTTTGCTGTGGGCTGCCAACGTATGCAAAAGCTGGGTGGGGTCTCCGAACACAGCTAAAAATAGATGGATGGACAATGGAGGCTCCCTCACCCAGAGTTCTGTATTTAACTGCTTGACACATGGATTTGTCTTACTAAGTTTAGTGTTTTAATTAGGCCTATTAGTGGTTTGGTGTGTAGCCATCATACACATTTCATTGCCCTTCACAGTTTTAATTAGCCCTATTAGTGCTATGTGTAGCCATCATACACATTTCATTGCCCTTCACATATGTCCTGACATGTGCAAACCCGCGTATAACACACACACGTGCGCACGCACGCGCGCGCACGCACACACAACACACACACACACATGCTAGTATGACATTTTCATTTTTGTTTTTAAGAGAGAGAGAGAGAGAGAGAGAGAGAGAGAGAGGAGAGAGAGAGAGAGAGAGAGAAGAGAGAGAGAGAGAGAGAGAGATAGAGAGAGTGCACGAATGTCACGAATACGAATGCTACGAATACGAATGTTTATTGAGGGTTAGTAGATAAGCATGTAGCATTTCTACACCATGCCCTCAAAAACACAAAACCAAATGTACGGAAAAGGTGAAATAACTTGAAATGAAAAGGGGAGAAGAAAAAAAGGGGAGGGGGGGGGGGTAGCAACTAGCACAATGCGCGCGCACACATACACATACACACACACATACACACACACATGCGCTCGCGCGCGCGCGCACACGCACACACACGCACACACACACACACACACACACACACACACACACGCGCACACACAGAATATGTTTGGCCTATATTGAGAGTTTAGCGTTTCACGTGTTTTGCACATATATAGAGTTCCAGTGCATGCAAAATGTATTTGATGCTTTATTGCTAATACATGTATATTTATAATTTCTGTATGAGATATTTGTTGTAAGCTCGTTTAAAAGATGAAACACTGTCAGGTTCATAAAAGAACCTGTTAGATCGTTCCAAGGTTTGCCCCCAGAATAGGTGAGAGATGTCCTAAAAAGATTGGTTCTGGGACGAGGAATAATGTTACGTATATTAGAAGTAGGGAATCTCTTACTTAGATGGGTTGGCGTCATTTTGGGGGGAATATCTTGAACATAAATCTTTGTTTAAATTGCATTTTTAATTAAGGGGAAGAATACCTAGCTCCTTATAATCACTGTTTAAAAGTGAGGACGGCTTGAGAAGAACACTTTTTAGAGCGCGTTTATAGAGGCTTTTTAGTTGTTTTAAGCTATTTTCACTGGCAAGATCTCAACAAGTGGAAGCATAATCTATTTCTGGTTGAATATATGCATTAAAGAAGGGTTCTCGAGTATGACTATCTAGGAAATGCTTAATTCTGTTCAGTTGAAATAGTTGATTTGATGTGGTTTTTTACAGATAGCTGAAATATATTTAGACTTAGATAGATTGTTGTTAATAGTGACGCCTAATAATTTACAGGAATCAAATTCTTCTAGTGGATTATTATACACTTCAATGCTAGGTAAACATTGTTTTAGGTTTTGACGTTTCTGACGAGTAGTTATCAGGAAATTTGATTTTCCAGGATGTAAATATGGGCTTGGACATATTTTGTTTCACTCCAAGTTACTAAATTATCAATATCGTTTTGAAGTAAAGAACAAACATTATTAGGATTTTTCATCTTTTGTATGTAGGGTTGTATCGTCAGCAAAGAGCTCACATTGTGATTCTAAATGAAGGGGTAAGTCATTGATATACGTTGAGAATAAAATAGGCCCTAAAACAGACCCCTGGTGAATTCCATAGTTGACTGGTTTGGGGGGGGGCGAAATTACAGAATCACGGAGAACTTCTGGTGAACTGCATAGTTGACTGGGTGTTTGTTTTTGGGGGGACATTACAGAATCACAGAGAACTACTGGTGAATTGCATAGTTGACTGGTTTGGGGGCAACATTACAGGATCACGGAGAACTACTGGTGAATTGCATAGTTGACTGGTTTGGGGGCAACATTACAGAATCACAGAGAACTACTGGTGAATTGCATAGTTGACTGGTTTGGGGGCAACATTACAGGATCACGGAGAACTACTGGTGAATTGCATAGTTGACTGGTTTGGGGGGCAACATTACAGAATCACGGAGAACTACTGGTGAATTCCATAGTTGACTGGTTTGGGGGCAACATTACAGAACCACAGAGAACTACTGGTGAATTGCATAGTTGACTGGTTTGGGGGCAACATTACAGAACCACAGAGAACTACTGGTGAATTCCATAGTTGACTGGTTTGGGGGCAACAATACAGAATCACGGAGAACTACTGATGAATTCCATAGTTGACTGGTTTGGGGGCAACATTACAGAACCACAGAGAACTACTGGCGAATTCCATAGTTGACTGGTTTGGGGGCAACATTACAGAATCACGAAGAACTACTGGTGAATTGCATAGTTGACTGGTTTGGGGGCAACATTACATAATCACGGAGAACTACTGGTGAATTCCATAGTTGACTGGTTTGGGGGGCGACATTACAGAATCATGGAGAACTACTTGTATTCAATTGTTTGGGAAAGATGCTATCATATTAACAGAGTTAGAATTTAAGCCATAGAGATTAAGTTTACTTAACAGAAGGGCATGTTCAATCGTGTCAAAGGCCTTGGCAAAATCTACAAACACTGCGCCAGTAAATACATCATTATTGACGTTACAATGCCATTCTTCTATAATGTTAGTGAGCATAGTATGGCAGGAATGTTTCTCCATAAAGCCATGTTTCGAGAGAGAGAGAGAGAGAGAGAGAGAGAGAGAGAGAGAGAGAGAGAGAGAGAGAGAGAGAGAGAGAGAGAGAGAGAGAGAGAGAGAGAGAATTAATAATAAAATCATAAAATGAAAACAGAAAACAAAACACAAAACAGCAAGCTTTTGGTTATAAGTTGGGAATTTCTCAATTTTTATTTAAAAGTTTTAGATCAATTATACAGATAAGCACATTTTCTTACTAAACATGTACTTCCTTCCCATTCAAGCACAAACACAAACACACACGCACGCACGCACACACATACACAGCACACACACACACACACACACACACACACACACACACACACACACACACACACACACACACACACACACACATGATTGTTGTCATGTTTCTGTGTTCAATTCTCATGGCCTCAGAAATTGCCATCTGCTTCACTGTGATGTCCCCAGCCCACATATTTGACCACGTATTGGAGACAGAGCTGTCTGTGTGATGTTCCAAGCGCAGATGTTTGGCCACCTCCTGGAGGTAGAGTCTTGGAGACCACTTGACCGTAACGTGATGCCTTGCTGGAGAGAACACCTCTGATGAAAATGGCGGCCTCCACGTCATCAGGCAAGGGCACATTGAAGGCTGAAGGAGGCGAGGGCTGCCCTCCTCTTCTCTCTGCTCGGTGTTTCCTGGTCAATGTTGGGAGGTGACTCAGCCAGAGGACCTCAAAGGGACTGTCTGCTGCTCCAGCCTGGTACTGTCGACCAACAATGGATGTACAGGAATGCCGCCACTCGTACTGGAGAAACAACACAAGAAGCAATATTGGTTTGAATATAATGCTGGCATAATTTCAACACATTTCAGCTAAAGTAGAGGGGTTGTCTACACTGCAGCCTGGGACTGCCATGCAACGATGTCTAGGAATATTACCACCCCTACTGGAGAAATAACACAAGAAGAAATTTTATTTTCGAAATAGTGAACTTTATACTGGTATTTCCTTTATACACTATCTGTGTTTATATTACAATGAAAGGAAGAATAGAACATCGCAGCCTTGTTGCCACCACAATAACAACGCCATTGTTTGCTTAATAATTGCACAATTAGATAACATACCATAGTAGTATAGTATATCATAGCATAGTGTGGGACTGGCTCAAGCCTAAGCCTTGCGGCTTATAAACGTCCCTTCATTGACACTGTTGTGTTTGCTTAAAGCATGCCTTTTAAAATTATGATTGTAATTCAATCATCATATTAAAAAAATAGTTGACTAAAATGTTCATCTTTGGCAAGGAGATTTGTAAAGGTATTTAGTGTTGGTGCTCTTTTTAGGTTAGGTGTTAGTAAATTCCAGAGTTTAGCAACTCGATTACTAAAACAATGCTTAGCACCTCAGGGTGTTTCTATTTCAACGCTGTATATGTAATTTTCCCTCTTGATTTCTAGTGGTGTTATAAATGGACAATGTAAAATGAGAATCAATGCTAATGTCGTCTAAGTTGTTAAAAAATGTGTACATCTGTATAAGGTCTCCCCTAACACGTCTTCCTTTTAATGAATGAAGGTTTAACATTTTTAATCTATCTTGGTAATTGAAATCTTTACAACTTTTAACCATTTGGTACTCTTTCAATAGAAGCTGATTGACGTTTTAGATACGGGTACCAGATGATGTTACCATACTCTAATTTATTCCATTATGCCATCTTCAAATTATTCTTTCTTCTTTTCTGTCCTATTTCATTGATAATATTCAGTCAATTATACACTCATGGGGAAAAGTACGCCTGAATTCAGTTGATGTTGAAAAAGTATTAAATCAATAACATGCTTACCATGTTTATAAACAATAATAAGGCTTATTAATATTGCCATACAAATGCATTTCCTTGACGCACTGACCTGTCATTCTCATCTCCACCACGAATCATTACTGGACCCCTCTCTGCTTTTGAAAGGGGCCCTGAAGGGGGATGACGCATGTGGGTGGGCCATCGGCTCCCTGCTGTTGGTCTTCCTCCAGCACTGGTCATCGCTGGACCCCTCTCTTCTCTTGAAAGGGGTCCTGCTGGAGGAAAACGACTTAGTGGTTGCCCTCTCCTTCCTCCAGGACACCTCATGGCTGGGGTTCTTTTCAAAAGGTGTCCTGTTAGAAGAAAAGGGCCGTGTTGTTGTGTTCTCTCTGAATGGCTCGTGGCTGGACATGTGCCTCTTTTGATATGGAGTTATGGGGGAGAAAGAGCTGGATGCTCTAGGGGAGAAAGAGCTGAAACTTCTCTGCCCTCCACCATCCTTCCTCCAGCATGGGTCAGAGCTGCAGCCCCGTCTCCCTCTAGCTGGGGGCCTGGCCGGGACAATTGGGCCCACCACATCTTTCCCTTCTTTGGCAAACTCATCCAAAACTGGGTAGGCTGTGACGATATGCCAGCTTCCTCCGTACCACTCCCCGATCACCTTGACACGTTTTGTAGGCTGACCGTTGGTCATTCCTACAAGGTGACTGCACAAAGAAAATAAACCCCTTATTGATAAATGCACACACTGCATTTTCAAAACAACATTCACCCCTGTCTTTCTTTCTTCATACAGTTCTTGTTTGAACTGACTTTGAAGATCAAAGAGCTTGGAAATGAAGTGAATCTGATAATTAAAGAATGTCATACCTGCCTTAATAACTGATTTCGAAAATCAACAAGGATCAAACTTTGAATAAACCTGAAACTAAACAATTTAGATTATTATCTTATCTCAACTAAATAACCCCCCCAAAAAACCCAGAAGTCAACAGTCCATTAAACTCTTATCTTAGTCTCAATTTCTGCCTGCCTTTTTAACATTTATGTTATTGCGTCCAATTCTAGTATCAACTCATTAATTTCTTATCTTACACTCAACTAAAAAGAAACTACAATATAAATATTATGTCTGGCCTGTTTTAAGCCATATTATGAACTGAAATCATAGTATCAACTCATTAACTTCTCATCTTATCCTTAACTCAAAACAAAGTACTACAATAGAAAAAGCCACAGTCCAAGAAACTCTCATCTTAGTCTCAATTCTGTCTGGCCTTTCTTAGTCAATGTTATGAACTTCAATTCTAGTATCAACTCATTAACTTCTAATCTTATCCTCAACTAAAAACAATTGAAGTCCACAGTCCAAGAAACTCTTATCTTAGTATCAACGTCTGTCTGACCTTTTTTTAATCCATATTATCGACTCCAAGTCTAGTATCATCTGATTAACAAACTTTCATCCCAGTCTCAAGTCTTGCCTGAGCTTAAACAGGCTGATTTAGATTAACAGAAAAATGAAACACACGTTCATACAAATAAAGAATGACAGACTTACTCGTGGGAGTGGTAGACAGCTAGTCTGTTGCCGAGTTCCACTCGCCCGCCAGGTGTGCCCTCCGACCATGTCTTTTCTAAAACCATTTCAGCTTGCCAATCGGCAAGCGTAAAATAAGATTTATGCGACTGTGCCGTCCCGTGGTTTTTGCGGATATGATCACTGTAACAGGAAGAGAAAACAGTTCACAGGTAAATAATGGCAAAGGTTGTATCCATTGAAACACATTCACAAAAGACAAGAAAGGGATTAGAACACAAATTTGCCAAGCCAACTGCATAATCATTTGTAGCAAAGGGTATGCATACACGTTTGGGGAAAACTTTTGAATGTGCCTTAAAAGGTTTGATGTTCTTGTATAGGCTTTGTTTTAATGACAGATATATGGTCTTGATTATGGCCATCTGTGTGTGTGTGTGTGTGTTGTGTGTGTGTGTGTGTGTGTGTGTGTGTGTGTGTGTGTGTGTGTGTGTGTGTGTGTGTGTGACCAAAATGTGTTCTAGTCCATAGCACCTAACCCACTGGACCGATCGCAATAAAACCTTGTACGATTCCTTGGACCTTGCAGTTGCTGACCGAAATTTAGAGCTTTACGTCCTCTCGACCTGGGAAGGCACATATGGGACATTTGTATTGGGTTAGTATGAGGAACTAAAAAATAAAACAGAACAGGACATTAAGACAATACAAAGACGTGGTACATAAAATGTGGAAGGGGAATTATAAAAAGCGCAAGTCTGTTATTTACTTGAAAAGATTTAAAATTCATAAAATAATTCTTTGTGTCAGATGACACTGGTTAAATTAACTATATAATGTAGCATTTTAATGTAAAATTCTTTTGTTGTCTGGCACCCAACGAAACAAAATCTCCCTCTGTTATTAAAATTTAAGGGCTACAGAGTTTAAAAATTCGAAATTTTATTTTATTCATAAAAAAAAGTTGGACCTTATTTAATTTAAAAGAATGTATGTACAAATATTTAGTAAATATTTACAGGGTATGTACATTTATATAGTTATTTACAGAAAATGAAAATCAATAAATATTTTTTTCATTATGTAAACCACCCTTTCAGACCTACCCTAGTGGGGCAGCACAGTTACAGAAAGGGTGTCGGGTTCGGGGTAGATAGGTTAGGATTTCTTTTAAAAAGGTAGAAAGAGAAAAGAGATTTTAAGAAGAAAGAATTGAAGAGGGTGAAGGAGTTCGGTAGACTTTCACAATGAGGGATACACAATAAACCAAAGGAGACAATTTGGAATTTTCACTCTTTAATCAATCTACTAAACTACAAACAGAAATAAAAGCAAAAGAAAAGGATATAATAAAAGGATAAGAAGAGGAAAAGGAAACTAAGTAAAAGGAAAGGACTCTAGCAACAATGCGACCTGTAACAACAATGACATAGCACAAGCATACAACAACAGGCTCACAATGAACTAGAATAATAAAAGAATGTTACGATCAACATCCTTAAAACAATAACATGAAAATCAACGATGAACATAATAGGGATATCTTCTCAGCAATCAACAACGAATTAATTATTATCAAAGGGAGATAATCCCTGGACACTCTCGAGGATTACTTATAGCAAGCTTAGTCCCTTGTTTTGGATTTGCATAGGTTAGTTACAGAAAAACCTATCCGGAACAATGACACACGTTTAACGCCATCAGTTAAACCTAAGCTATCCAAGCCGAAATTATCACTTTCTGAAATTCAGATTAACTTCAACAAGTTTTACATCTACCCTCGTGTCTTATTAACCATCCTTTGATTCAATCAATCACGATAATCCCAAATAACATCGTCAATAGCATTCAGTACATGACAATTACCAATACACATAAAGATAAACTAACAGTATTACTTTCTAACATTAAACAACAAGAAAGCACATGTTTCCGTTTGCATTCAACCCATTAGACCTAGTCTCAATGAACTCCTTCATTTAGACCATGACCATCCCTTTCAACAAAGACCCTACTCAACAAATGGACCTCGCCTCCCTTAGCAGTACAAAAGGGGCCAATACAAAAAGCCGCCAAGGAGGCCTACTTTTGTTCACTCCCTCAGGCAACTGCCCACTACAGCTCGCCTGACCCGACTCTAAACTTATCAAGTGGCCAAGAACTCGTGGTTAATTCTACTATTCAATTAAACCGTCTCGCCCTTTCAAACCCAATAAACTCCATCAAATTACCTAGGTAACAATCTGCCTAGATCGTCTTACAATGAGGCTCTCTAACCTAACAAAACAGCAAAAGTATATAAATCGTCAAACAATCATGATCATCTCAACTAACAAAGCTACACAATCGTGGAAGGTTAAATCATCCATAAACAGAAAATAATACTAACCTTCACTAACACACTTTATGAGATAGTCTGCTGGCCATACAAGAGAAAGCCTAGAACGCTTTCACGAAATATATAGCAAGCTTCTACCCACATTTAGCCCTCGGATCCCAATACCTAATCCCATTGGATATCTGACCAGGGGTTCGTTTCTGATTGGTCACTTTAACAAACAGTTTAATTTCATTGGATTGAACATTTCACCTCTTTAGTAGGTTATAGCATTCCTTGTGGACAACGACAAACGCCCCATCTGTAAGACAGCCCTGGGCAGCTGGAGGAATGAACTGAAACATAGCTCCTAGCAAATCTTCCCAAACAAGTATGTGCTAAATCACTGAGGTTCCCATTTAACCTACCTCAAAGGCGAGGGTAGGGTGTGGGCACTTCACAATCACAAAGACCAAGGTGCTTAACGCTTTAACAAAGATTTAGGCGTCTCCCACCCCCACCCCCCCCCCCCCCCCTCTGTGGAGCAGTCATAAGAACCACTGCCGCCTATTGTCCCCCCCCCCCCTGTGGGACAGTCAGACTGCCGCTAGTGTCCACTCAAAACGAACTTGTGAATCTACTTAGGGGAGAATTTCACACACCCTGGGGACATCCGCATCTATAGACCCGAGGACAGACAAGGAAATAACCACACCCACTTACAAACACAAGTACAAACGCTTATGTGTTACACACACACACACACACACACCGCATAAGCATAACTAGTATACTTTTTACAAGGGTGTACAATTATATAATATATTATTGTGCTACCAGGGGAAGGTACTCTTTCCCCCGGGACTTCCCTATAAATAGGGGAGAAATTTACATTTCGGACAAGATTCTGATCGCTTCTCGGCCTCTTGGCTAAGACAGTGATCCAGGAACATAAATTTTTGTTTATACCCTAGTTGGTTTGTTCAGCCCGTCGTACATGGCGAAAGCCGATACGCGACGTTAAACTGAACTTCCATCCATTTCGGACAATTTTAAAAGCAACATGCTGTATGATACAAGTTAAAAAGTTCTATTTGGGATCTTGGTAAAGTGGAAAAGGGGGGGGGGGGGGTATTGGGTGTCCAGGAGGGTCCCGGCACACCAAGTGGGGGCGGGCCGACTGAGGGAGGGACACGCGAGCCATCCTCGCGTCAACAACTCCCAAGCAGGCCCGTCTCATCAAGGGGGAGACCACATCACGGGCTTGGGGGAGGGAGGGGGTGGTAACCCGGGGGTCCTCCTAGGGGATCCATTATGTATCTATCAGGGGGGAGGGGTGGTAACCCGGGGGTCCTCCAAGGGGATCCCATTATGTATCTATCAGTTACAAAAGTGTATCTATTTTATCTCAGTTATATACACAAAATTAAAAGATAGGACACCATGTCGTATTATATTATTATATATTTACATCATTATTATTTATTGTAAATTGATTATTGGAGGGGCATCAACAGAGGCCCCCTTCCCCCTAACAAGGGGAGACAACCCATGTTAATTGTATGCTTGTGGTGTTGAGTTTGTGATTAGTGTGATGGTAATTAAAGTGATGTGGTGATAAAGTGTTCTTGTTGTAATATTGATGTGTAATAGGGGGTATGTGTCTCTTGTTGTAAGGTCAAAAGGCCCTAGGCATCCGAGTCAAAGAACGACTGACAAAATGTTTGTTATAATACTGTGTGTTAAAAGTTACTATTAAAATTTATAAAATAATGTACATTAAATTTCTTGATGTGCCGATTATTGATAGCATAAAGTATTATAAAGTGATAAAAATTTGTTTTTTTAGTAAAATATGACTGCTGGTTAAAAATGTGTGGTGTTTGTGCGCACGCCCGGAATGAGGGGCATCGCACGAGAGACCCCCGGCTAGCGTTCGCGAGGCAGTCGGTTTTTTTGTTGGAATTTTCCTAATGTATTTCACCAGGGCCAATGAAATGATTGCCGCGTTGAAATAAATGACTAAGGATTTGGGAATGAAAGACGGCGATAGCTGTATTGAGTTGTGTGTGTATTTTTGTTTGTTCCATCTGATTCCATCTGAGAGGGGGGGGGGGGGGGGGGGGGGGGGGGGGGGGGGGGGGCGGTAGCTACACAATCTCTCCGCCATCGTTATGATGGAAAAAATATATAGCTTTTATAAGTTTAGCATTCTTTATTATTTTATATTATTTTAATTACAATATTAGTTACTATTCTGGCACGGGAGCCCAGACAAAAATGTAATTTAGTATAATATGATGGTGGTGGGGGTTGGTTAACGATTCTTTCTTACTGGGGGCGGGGGGAGGGAGGGAGAGGGACTCCTCCTCCCCACCCCGAGCAGTGGAAAGGCGTCGCTTGAGTAGTCCATGCACTAGGTGCGGGGGGAGCACAAACGCTAAGCGTGACGACTACAAGGAACCACTCCGGTGCGCGTGCCGGACACCCATCTACCGGGAAAGGGAGTTAAAAAGGAGGTGGACTCAAAAGAGTCACTACGACCCCACTGGCTCACATGTAGTTAAAAAGGGGAGGGGTAGAGGGGGACTGGAGTGTAGATAGGTGTCCGGCCCGCGGCCCGGAGGGACCCCACCCCCACCAATGAAAAACTTATTGGCTCAGTGGCGGCTCAGTAAAGTATATATATTTAAATTTAGGTCAAGATGGCTGCCATAGCTGACAGCCAATGAAATTAAATATAGCTATTATTAGTCAAAAGTGTTAGAAATGTTGTCTAAATGTTGATTTATGTATGGCCTCTGCCAGCCATACTAAGGGCTAGAACCGTATGTTACCCTAGAACCGTATGTTAATATTGTTTTTTTGGTAAATGGTATATTGACTGTTTTTAACTTTTGAAACAGTTCTGTAAATTCGTTTTGAATATGTATACAGGGGTTGAAAAGATGGTCAAAATTAAGATTATTTTGACATTCGCAAATAATATTTTGAAATTTACTGTAATAAGCTTTGGTTCTTATGCGGAAAATTAGGGATTGTAAATAGCGTGGAACGGTAAGGAACAGTCCCCCTTGAACTATGTTGTGAACCCAGGAGTGGGCCTTGGCGTAAATTTCAACGAAGTTGATTTTAATAGGGTTTTAGCTTCTCCAATTGATAGGCCTAGGTGTCGAAGTACGCGGTAAAACCTGATCGACGCGTGGCTGCCATTTTGGCCTCACGGTCGGCTAGATCGTTACCCGCAAGGCCACAGTGGGAATGGGATCCACACCAACATAACGTCTGTACGTTTAAGGTGAAGTTGATGGATTAAGTTTTTAATCTCGTTTTTAATTTCTAGTCGGTTGTGGTTGTCTCCTTGTAAAGCTTTAATGGAGGAGAGTGAGTCTGAGTAAATAACAATCTTAAATGGTGGATTAGGAAGGTAATTTATATATGAGAGGGCTTCTAAAATGGCCCAGAATTCTGCTCAGTTGCTGACCATTATGTCAGATTTACAGACCAACAAGACATACCAACGTAATCCCACTGAGAAATGCTTGAATATTAAAAAAACCCACTGATTATTTAAAAGATAAGGGATGATTTTGAAACCAAAAAGGAAAAGTATACTGAAAAGGGTTATTGTCAAAAATATTTTGTGCAAAATATCTTATTGCAAACAATGTTGTATCAATACAGGAACTTATTTAAACACACAAAAAAACACCGACCATAGAGTCGAAAAGTAAAATCCCCTGAATGCTTTAGTGTGTCCTATTTGATCAAAATTAAGAGTATCATTTTTAAATATACGACAAGGGCAACAATTTATTTTCCTTCTTTCTTCTTTTTTTTTTGGGGGAGTATATGTGTGGGGGTATAGTAACTGGGAGTATGTTTATATGGCGTTGCCATCTTGTCGTTTAACTTAGTTATCGAGATTAGAGACCTTAACATGTTTTTTGTCTGAACAACATTAACACCCCCTCCCCTCTTCCTTCATCTCATATCTTCCCTTTCTAACTACAAAACAAAGCTAATACCACTACTGTCCTTTTTTCAATTTCAAGCACAACGATTAATTCACACTGAAACGTAAACAACTAGTAATGTCTAAACACCGAATGGTGCAGAAAACACCTAAAAATGCCGAATGGTGAATGCAAAATTGTCCACAAAAAAGGTGAATGCAGAATGGTCAAAGCATACGGCAAGATGTTGAATGGTGAATTGAATGGTAAAAAAAAAACGTCGAATAGTACGGCTAAAAAACATTGCAGATCATGGTCAATCAATGCAGAATAGCGGAAACATACCGAAAAATGGAAAATGTGTGAATACATGCGGAAAAGGTCAAAACGCTGAGGACCGCGACAAAATGGTAGGGCTTGAATGTACACGCAGCGGGGAGACCATTGAGAACTGAAAAAAGGACACATTTTTATGAGACCGGAAGGACACTACTGAAAAAAAGAAGTGGGACATAGCGGAGATAGCCTTGGGGTTTGGGGCTGTGATTTGAGCGCGGGTGATCATGTGCACACGCGCGCAAAAAAAATTCATGACAACTTTGTTATAGACCATTCATCAAGAAATGTTGAAAAAAAAAACTGCATTAAAATACATGCAAAACTTCGTCACGAGATATTAGCGATTATGTGTTTTCGGGGTTTGAACCCAGTAACTGGCGCGACCTTGACCTTAATGCAAAAACTAAATACATCAGTGGATAGCCATTGCATCTTGGCAAACTAGTATACCAAATTTGATGATGATAGAGATGAATAGTTTTTGAGAAAAACGGACAAAAAGCCGGACGGACGGACGGACGGACACCAGACGGACACTTGGCTTGCTCTGCCATTGAAAAAAAAAAAAAAAAAAAAAAAAAAACATTTTTGTTTTTTTTTTGTTTCTTTTTTTTTTGTGTTTGTTACTTTTTGGCTTTTTTTGTTTTTTTGCCTTTTTTTTTTTTTTTTTGCCATTTTCTATTTTGTTTTTGCCCTTGTGTTTTCTTTTATTTGCCATGCCAAAAAAGCCAATCCCAAAACGGGAAGAAAGACAAAAAGGGAAGACCCCCCAGGAAAGAACGAAAGAACCCAGAGAAGAAAGAGAAGTCAGGAAGAAAGAAATGAAAGAACGACCAGGAAGGAAAAGACCAGAAAGGTAGAAGGACAATCAGTTCAGAGGATATTCGGCCCCACCCAGAGTTGGACTGGGGGGGGAGGACAGAGGGGCCCGGGTGAATGAATACCAATTTTATGATCTACTGGAATTCGAGAGGCGGGATAGGGGGACTCGGTGGGCGGGACGCCGGTACCCTTTCTCTGCTACATTAACTCACCTGTTGTTTTTTTTTGCCTGTACCCAATGGTGAGTAAAAAACAAAACAAAAAAAGTCGCGCATAGGTTGCTGCCCCCCGAGCACAAACAGACCAAACAACAACAGAGGATGGTAACTTATTAAATTGTTATTTTTTTTTAAAGAGGTGTTGGTAATATTATGGTCTTTGTTAAATGACAATATTTATGATTTGTTTATCTGTGTTTTCATAATTCAGCCTTACCACTCGGTGTCGTGACCATTCGGCATTCACCTTTCGGCATTTTCCGGTAATGTTCGGTATTTTCCGGTGTTTAGACACACCCGATTAACCCATCACATCATTCCAACTTCTCTCCCACTTTGCCTGCACCCCTTACCCTCCAAGTTCTCGGCCCTTCCCCCCTTCCCCCTTCCCCCTTCCACTTTCCCCAT
>JAGGCT020004036.1:5378585-5409116 GCA_017654935.2 Phymorhynchus buccinoides
TTGTATCTGTTGCATAGAAAAATTATCATATAGTAATTTTTATTTAAAAAGTACTTGAACGAATTTTTTTAAATGGTAGTCCGTTCTATAAGAACGGGACTACATTACGATGGGGGTTTCCATATATTTGCTATACATCTGTATCGTTAAAAAGTTCGGGACTTTTCCTGGATTGCACTGCCTTCCGGGCATTGCCTCCAGGATCGTTCCCCACCATCTTTATATCTACTAATGTCCCATATGTGGCTGTTTGAGACGGAGGACGTTAAACGATTTTTCATCACGATGGGGGCAATACATCTGTATTGTTAAAATTCAGACACTTCCTGGAGTTGCACTGGCCTCCTGGGCATTGCCTCGCAGGATCGTTCAACCATCTTATATCTACTAATGTCCGCATATGTAAGACCTGAGCTGATTCTTGTAGCCTCTAACCACACAAATTAAACTCAGGTTCTCCCAGGTTCTGTAGACATTGATGGCACTGAGATCAAGCTATCGGCATCCGTCCGCAATCTAGGTGTTACTTTCGACCAAACCCTTTCTTTCAAATAGCGTGTTTCCAATGTTTGCAAGTCTTGCTATCTTGAACTTCGAAGAATTAGTTCCATCCGTCGTTTCCTCTCTCAGGATGCCCTGAAGACTCTAGTATGTGCGTTTGTCCTGTCTCGCCTTGACTACTGTAAATCACTTCTTGCTGGCTGTCCATCAATTCTCATCTCTAAGCTCCAACGGGTCCAGCATAATGCTGCTCGTCTCATTTCTCGCTCCCTAGGTACGATCATATCACTTCCGGTTCTTCGTTCCCTACATTGGCTCCCAGTTCAATCACGTATTGACTACAAAATTCTCCTCCTTGCTTTCAAGTCACTGAGT
Source organism: Phymorhynchus buccinoides (assembly GCA_017654935.2). Classification (NCBI taxonomy): domain Eukaryota; kingdom Metazoa; phylum Mollusca; class Gastropoda; order Neogastropoda; family Raphitomidae; genus Phymorhynchus; species Phymorhynchus buccinoides. The sequence goes on from JAGGCT020004036.1 coordinate 5,379,462, forward strand.
GATCAAGCTCCCCTGTATCTCTCTGATCTTCTTCATCTCTATGTCCCAGCTCGCCAACTAACGTTCGTCTTCTGATTCTCGTCTCCTTTCCATTCCCTCCATCCGTCTCAAATCTGCTGGCCAACGTTCTTTTTCTTGTCAAGCACCATCTCTGTGGAATTCTCTGCCTTCTCCTCTCCGACACTCCAACTCAGTCTCCTCATTCAAAAACCTCTCTTAAAACCCATCTTTTTTTCCTGCTGCGCCCTAAATATTTGATCAGTTGTCTATCGTTGTGTGCACGTGAGGGAAGATTGATTTAAGAGGTTTGTGCTGTTTTTTGTGGTGCGTGTGTGTGTGTGTGTGTTGTGTGTGTGTGTGTGTTTGTGTGTGTGTGGTGTGTGTGTGTGTTGTGAGCCTGAATGTGTGTTTGTGTGATTTTGTTTGTGGGTTGTGTGTGCACGTGTGTGTGTGTGTGGGTTTGTGTGTCTGTGTGTGTGTCTGCGTGCGTACGTACGTTTTTGTGTGAGGGTGTTTGTGTGAGGGTGTTTGTGTATGTGTGTTGGTCAGTTGCTGTGGCTTACCGAATGGGGTAAGAATGAGTTGGCGTCAATAATTGTGTTTATGTGTGGTTGCGGGTGTGTGTGTGTGTGTGTGTGTGTGTGTGTGTGTGTGGTGTGTGTGTGTTTGTGTGTGCGTGTGTTGTTGTGTGTGTGTGTGTGTGCGTGGTGCGCGCGTGTGTGAGTGTGTGTGTGCGTGTGTGTTAGAGAGAGAGATAGTTGCTTTGCATATGCACTGTTGGTGGTTGGTGTCACTCTTTAATGTTTTTTTTGTTTTTTTTTGTTATCTGTTGATGAATAATTGATTGTAAAGCGCTTTGGGCTCATCTGAAGGTAAAGCGCTATTATAAATGTACTGTTATTATTATTATTATATGTGTTCAGACCGGAGGACGTTAACCCTTTCACCGCCAATGTCGCCATTTTTGCACCACAATGGTTTAACACCCATGTCACTAAAAAGCATAAAATCAGGGCCTGTTATCTGAAGACCCTATTTTCGTAATTTTGGGAGGTAAGGATAGGTCTATTGTTATACACGTCACAGAGGAATTTGCAATATTGCAGATATTTTTTTCTCTCTATCCCAGGTAAGTTTAATGGTATTTTTTTGGATGAAAAATGTCTGGCGGCGAAAGGGTTAAAAATCTTTATTATATCGCTAAGAGAAATTACATTCTTCGTTGCTTTGGGACTGAAAAATTAGTAATCAAAATGTTGTCATTCTGTTTTTGAAACTGCATTATTGTTCTTTATTGTGTTGCTTCTAATGCATAAAACTTTTTTTTCTCTCAAAACTGTATATTGATTACTGGTAAACACGAACTACGTACACAAAAACTCAATCTCCATTGAAACACAGCGGAATGTGAGTGATGGAACACCTGCGATGAAAAGACACGAGACAAAGTCTGATAGCAAGGTGATGACATCTGTATAGCATTAAGACCAGGGGCGACAATGTGGGCATTGTAATCTTTTGTCTAGGTCTCCAAAGAGCATCTTTGCACTGTCGAAATGTTGCTATAAACAGACGCTGAAAAATAGCAAGGTTCCAAAGCGTTTTCACACAATATTGTCACATGGACCACCTTTTGGCCGTTTGGTGGGGACATTGTCTTCTAACAATTACAATGTCGAAAGTTTGTCTCAGCTTTGCTGTAAACAGTCACTGACTAACAGCTAAATCCCAAAGCGTGTTCACACAATATTGTCAAAGACAGCCATTTGAATGGATGATGTCTTGGAACAATTACAGGGTCGAAAGTTTGGCTCAGCTTCGAACTGTGTTAATCCTACCCGTTGTCGCATTGTTTGTTTCGCCTGTAAGGTGGCTATTGCTGTGATCGCAACATAACTAAGCTGTGAATGATGGGCGTTGGAGATGGAGAGGGTGGGGCAGGGGTTTCTCGACTTCTTCAGACAGTTCGGCGCCACGGATGTTTCTCGATAATTATGTGAGAACGTTGGTGGCGAAGCTTTGTTTCCTTTGACTTAAGAGCATTTCCAGAATAACTAAGCTGTGAATGATGAGCGTTGGAGATGGAGAGGGTGGGGTAGGGGTTTCTCGACTTCTTCAGACAATTCGGCGCCACGAATGTTTCTCGATAATTATGTGAGAACGTTGGTGGCGAAGGTTTGTTTCCTTTGTTTCCAGAGACAAAGTAGGTCAAGATGGAGGGGAGCAATGAGGCTTTATACCGAAAACATACAAAACACTGGGCACATGTTAGGAACAGCCCCCTCCTCTGCCACTTCCATTCATTTCAGACGGTTTCAGTTAGGGTTAGGGTTTGGGATAGGGTTAGGGATAGGTTTAAAAAAATAGGTTTAGCAAAAAGAGAATTTTTTGATAAAGATGATATTGTTGATTACAAGGACCTGGGCAAGGCCTGGAAGAAATTAAATAAGATTAATAACAACGGCAGAGTATGGGAGCCCAGAGTACTTAAGGATGATGTATTAACTTCCACAAATTTTTGCCGAAACATTTGCTCAGGCAAGCCAAACCAAATATTTATCAACAGAAGAACAAAACAGACGTAATTCAGCCCCCCATATACCTAAAAATAATAACAATACTCACTACATTAATTCACCCCTCAACATGACCGAGCTTGCTGGATCCCTTAATCAGATTAGAAAAGTTAATAAAGCTACAGGAGATGATCCAATCTCCTACAAAATATTAAAACAATTGCCCCCATCTTTTCTTAAAATATTATTACATTACTACATTATTATTCCAGATGTTGGGAGGGGGGGGGGGGATGGTGCCCCAAGCTTGGAAAGAGGCACAGGGAATAGGGATTCTTAAGCCAGGAAAACCGGCTAGGGATCCCAAAAGCTATCACCCCATCTCCCTCACCCCACATATTGGTAAACTTTACGAAAGAATCGTAAGAAACAGACTAGAACATTTTCTTGAAAAACCCCAATATAATTCCCACTTTCCAGGCAGGATTTGGAAAGCATAGGTCCTGCATGGAACAAGTAGTAAGGCTTACCTCCCATGTCAGAAAAGCACTTGCTAGGCGCAGGACAGTCTTCGCCACCTTTTTTGACATAAAAGGGGCGTATGACTCCGTCTGTCATGGGAGGCTCTTAGAAAAAATCAGCAAGCTCGGTATTGAGGGCAACACTTATAATTTTATATATTCATTTCTGCAAAATAGAAGCTTTAAAGTTAGGGTGGGCCAGTCTCTCTCAACCAAACACCACATGAACATGGGAGTACCCCAGGGCAGTATCATTGCACCTATTTTATTTAATATAATGTTTCATGACATTTCTAAATTAAAATTTGACGGCTGTCGTATTTCCATGTACGCAGACGATATTGCCATATGGTCTTTCCCAACTGCACGTCTTTCCCTTACTCCAGAGCTTGGTGCTCACCAATACAATACTAATTTAGTTATATATTATTTAACCTGTAATGGCTTTGCCCTATCATCATAGAAATGTGATTTTATGGGGGTTTTCAGACAGACAGAACAAAGACGAGATTACAAAATTAATATTCTCGGCCAAGTAAAAAGACCCCCTCCCCAGGTTAAGTTCCTAGGGGTCATTTTGACACGTAATTTGTCCTGGATTCTGCATACTACACATTTAATAAATAAAGCCACTAGAGCACTAGACTTTATTAAAGTTATTTCCCGACAGAAATGGGCTCAGGACCCTAAGTTCCTAACTTATTTAGTTCGTGCTCTAGTCCGCAGTCGACTAACTTACGGCATGGAAACCTTTTACAATTTGAATAACTCTAATTTAAAACAACTATTAGTTTTGGAGTTAAAAGCTTTAAAGACTGCCCTGGGTCTCCCCTTTTTCGCTGTCAACCACTTGGTTTACAGGGACATAGGCTGGCTCCCCTTAAATCACCTTATAAAACTAAACTGTGCTACCTTTTTAACTAGACTTCACAGTACAAACAACTTTACTAAAGAAGACTTCTTCCCCCAATTTTCAGATCCATACTTCGCCTCATCAACTAAAACAGTCCGTAAATACATTAATATTTATGACTTTTCTAAATATTTGTTTGAAAAGTCTGACCTTTTGATGAATTATATTGTTTTTTACGCCAAACATATAGTGCCACAGTGGGACTGGGACCCCCCAGATTACGATACTTCCCTACACCAACAATACAATAAAGAGGAAGACCTAAACCGTATTACTATTGCAGCAAAAGAAAACATTTACAGCCTTAGACATGCATTAAGCATCTACACAGACGGTTCCAAAATAAATACTAATCAAATTGGATGTGCATTTACTATTCCCAAACTGAACATTTGTAAAGCTTTTCAATTAAATAAACATATTTCAATATTTTCCGCTGAGCTTTGGGCCATTCTAGAAGCCCTTTCATATATAAATTACCTTCCCAATGCTCCACTTAAGATGGTTATTTATTCAGATTCACTCTCCTCCATTAAAGCATTGCAAGGAGACAATAATAACCGACTTGAAATTAAAAATGAGATTAAAAACTTAATTCAACTCCATCGTAAATGTACAGTATCCCATCCCACTGTGGCCTTACTGGCAATGACCTGGCCAACCATGAGGCCAAACTGGCTGCCACTCATCGGTCGGGCACCATGCAGGACATATACCTATCTATTGGCGAAGCCAAAACTCTATTAAAATCAGTATCGTTCCGGGAGTGGGCCAACGAACTGGAATTTACGCCAAGGCCCATTCCTGGGATCACAATAATATAGTTCAAGGGGGACTATTCCTTACCGTTCCACGTCACATACAACGCCTAATCTTTCGTATAAGGACTAAAGCTTACTACGGCAAATTCCAAAATAATATCTGTGAATGCCAAAATAATCTTAATTTTGATCACCTCTTTAAATCCTGCACATATGTTCAAAATGAACTCAATGAACTGCTACTAAAATTAAAATCTGTCAATATTCCGTTCACCCCAAAAGCCATATTAACCAATTATCTAAATATGCGCACGTATCGCCGAAGTGACTCCTTTTGAGCCCACCCTTTTTTTTAACTCCTTCCCCCAGTGGACGGGTGTCCGGCGCGCGCACCGGAGGCTTCATTCGTAGTCGTCATGCTTTTTTCGCTGGTGCTCCCTCCCCTTTTGGGGGACCACTCAAGCGACGTCTTTCCTCTGCTCGAGTCGGAGAGGAGGGGTCCCTCTCCCTCCCTCCCTCCGTCTCGAGCAAGTAAGAATCGTTAACCACCTCCTCCTTATTTATTATTACATTTTAAATTCTGTTTTACCTGGGCTCCCGTGCCAGAACAATGATAAATTTTGTTAGAACTACTTAAATGTAAAAAAACTGGGTTCCATCATAACATCAAGGGCGGGGGAGATTTTGTAGCTATGCCCCCTTGGGAATTGATGGAACAATTTAATATTTTTGCATACAAAATGGCTGCCGCCGTTTTTCACTTTAATAATTTTATACAGCATATTTTTTATTAATAAAAAGCCGACCGTTTCGCGATCGCTAGCTTGACAGTTGGATCTCTCGCATGATTGTTCATATACTTTGGGTGCGCGCGCACACCTCACTTTTTTACTCAACAAGCAACACTTTATTAAAAATGTTATCGTGTCATAATACTTTATATCAGTGTTGACCGAAACATAACATAGATCACTTCCTCAATTTTAATAGTAACTTTTAACATACTGTATCACAATATAACATATATTTTGATACAGAACATTATTTTACTACCACATTATTTTAATCGTTATAATACGCCATTGCAAATTCAATTCCACAAATACTTTAATACGGATGTCTCCCCTCTCGGGGGGGAAGGGGCCTCAGTTGATGCCTCCCTGATAATTAAGTCTCATTTAAAATACTACCATACGAACTCAGCATGGTGCCCTATGTTCTAACCTTGTGTACACTCACATAAAAGATAGTTTCTCTTCAACCAATATTTACTAAATAAGATTTTTAGATTTTAAGTAAACCTTTTAAAAACAATAAAAATACATAGTCTGCAGCTTTTAAAATAAAAGTCCGAGATGGTAAATTTTCCCCTGTATAGGGAAGTCCCGGGGGCAGAAGTACCTTCCCCTGGTAGGACATTATAAACTTTTAGGTCCGTGATGTACATTTTTCCCCTATTTTACATGGAAGTCCCGGGGGCAGAAGGACACTAAAGTATCTTTTGTAATATATTTGTTGATTCATAATGTTTTGCAGATAGTGAATAAATATTTGTACATATACTCTTTTAAAACTAAATAAGGACCAACATTGGTTTTTTTATGAATAAAATAGGAGTTTGAACTTCTTTTTAAACATTTGTAGCCCTTGAAAAATATGATGCGTGTTTTACCGCTACACCTATCTGTATTAATAAAAAAAATCGGGACTTTACTGGTTTCGTACTGCCTCCGGGCATTGCCTCCAGTATTGTTCCCACCCAAATGTCCCATATGTGTCTGATTCATACCAAGAGGACGTAAAACACAATTTTCGCGTAGCCCTTGAATTTTAATCCCGGGGGGAGATGTGGTTTCGGTTGGGTAACAAAGACCAAATATCAAAAGAATTTTTTAAAGTAAAATTTAAATCAACTTTGTTAAATTTTAACAAGTGTCAGTCGACACAAACAACAATTTTATAAATCCTAATACCTTGTCATAATAACTATAGACTTGCGCTTTTTAGAGTCCCCCCAGTATTTTTCATGTAATGTCCACGTCCCTGTATTGTCTTCTATGTTTTGTCCTGTTCCCCATACAAAGCTAATACAAATGTCCCATATGTGCCTCCCCAGGTCGAGAGGACGTTAAAATCTAAATTTCATTCATTCATTCATTCGGGATAGGTTTAATGACTATTGTGGCGGTACCATAGCCGATGAGGTTTATCCGAGGCGTGGTTACGGCTACACATATCTATATTGATAAAAAACTCGGGACTTTACTGGTGTTGCACTGCCTCCGGGCATTGCAGCCAGTATTGTTCCCACCATCTTTGTTTTTACAAATGTCCCATATGTGTCTATGACCGAGAGGACGTAAAACACCATTTTTCTTCTGGGATAGGTTTAGGGTCAGTTTAGTGTCAATCTCATAACATACCATCAATGTGTCCTTTTTTGTGGATTATACGGTTTCAGGTTAGGGTTAAGGTAAGAAACAATTATGGTTTGGGACAGGTTTAGGGTCAGTTTAATGTCAAATACACACAAAAATAAAAGTGGATGACTTATTAGACCCTATGCCTATCCTTAACCATACCCCAAACCCTAGTCCTAACCCTGACCCTAACCTGAAACCGTCTGAAATGGAAGGGCCAATGAAATTACCCGACTGTCGCGTGGGGTGTGTTGAGAGCAGTGAAAGTTCACATGTCAGTTTCTTTGCTGTGGGCTGCCAACGTATGCAAAAGCTGGGTGGGGTCTCCGAACACAGCTAAAAATAGATGGATGGACAATGGAGGCTCCCTCACCCAGAGTTCTGTATTTAACTGCTTGACACATGGATTTGTCTTACTAAGTTTAGTGTTTTAATTAGGCCTATTAGTGGTTTGGTGTGTAGCCATCATACACATTTCATTGCCCTTCACAGTTTTAATTAGCCCTATTAGTGCTATGTGTAGCCATCATACACATTTCATTGCCCTTCACATATGTCCTGACATGTGCAAACCCGCGTATAACACACACACGTGCGCACGCACGCGCGCGCACGCACACACACACACACATGCTAGTATGACATTTTCATTTTTGTTTTTTTAGAGAGAGAGAGAGAGAGAGAGAGAGAGAGAGAGAGAGAGAGAGAGAGAGAGAGAGAGAGAGAGAGAGAGAGAGAGAGAGATAGAGAGTGCACGAATGTCACGAATACGAATGCTACAAATACGAATGTTTATTGAGGGTTAGTAGATAAGCATGTAGCATTTCTACACCATGCCCTCAAAAACACAAAACCAAATGTACGGAAAAGGTGAAATAACTTGAAATGAAAAGGGGAGAAGAAAAAAAGGGGAGGGGGGGGGGGTAGCAACTAGCACAATGCGCGCGCACACACATACACATACACACACACATACACACACACATGCGCTCGCGCGCGCGCGCGCACGCGCACACGCACACGCACACGCACACACACACACACACACACACACACACACGCGCACACACAGAATATGTTTGGCCTATATTGAGAGTTTAGCGTTTCACGTGTTTTGCACATATATAGAGTTCCAGTGCATGCAAAATGTATTTGATGCTTTATTGCTAATACATGTATATTTATAATTTCTGTATGAGATATTTGTTGTAAGCTCGTTTAAAAGATGAAACACTGTCAGGTTCATAAAAGAACCTGTTAGATCGTTCCAAGGTTTGCCCCCAGAATAGGTGAGAGATGTCATAAAAAGATTGGTTCTGGGACGAGGAATAATGTTACGTATATTAGAAGTAGGGAATCTCTTACTTAGATGGGTTGGCGTCATTTTGGGGGGAATATCTTGAACATAAATCTTTGTTTAAATTGCATTTTTAATTAAGGGGAAGAATACCTAGCTCCTTATAATCACTGTTTAAAAGTGAGGACGGCTTGAGAAGAACACTTTTTAGAGCGCGTTTATAGAGGCTTTTTAGTTGTTTTAAGCTATTTTCACTGGCAAGATCTCAACAAGTGGAAGCATAATCTATTTCTGGTTGAATATATGCATTAAAGAAGGGTTCTCGAGTATGACTATCTAGGAAATGCTTAATTCTGTTCAGTTGAAATAGTTGATTTGATGTGTTTTTTTACAGATAGCTGAAATATATTTAGACTTAGATAGATTGTTGTTAATAGTGACGCCTAATAATTTACAGGAATCAAATTCTTCTAGTGGATTATTATACACTTCAATGCTAGGTAAACATTGTTTTAGGTTTTGACGTTTCTGACGAGTAGTTATCAGGAAATTTGATTTTCCAGGATGTAAATATGGGCTTGGACATATTTTGTTTCACTCCAAGTTACTAAATTATCAATATCGTTTTGAAGTAAAGAACAAACATTATTAGGATTTTGTCATCTTTTGTATGTAGGGTTGTATCGTCAGCAAAGAGCTCACATTGTGATTCTAAATGAAGGGGTAAGTCATTGATATACGTTGAGAATAAAATAGGCCCTAAAACAGACCCCTGGTGAATTCCATAGTTGACTGGTTTGGGGGGGGGCGAAATTACAGAATCACGGAGAACTTCTGGTGAACTGCATAGTTGACTGGGTGTTTGTTTTTGGGGGGACATTACAGAATCACAGAGAACTACTGGTGAATTGCATAGTTGACTGGTTTGGGGGCAACATTACAGGATCACGGAGAACTACTGGTGAATTGCATAGTTGACTGGTTTGGGGGCAACATTACAGAATCACAGAGAACTACTGGTGAATTGCATAGTTGACTGGTTTGGGGGCAACATTACAGGATCACGGAGAACTACTGGTGAATTGCATAGTTGACTGGTTTGGGGGCAACATTACAGAATCACGGAGAACTACTGGTGAATTCCATAGTTGACTGGTTTGGGGGCAACATTACAGAACCACAGAGAACTACTGGTGAATTGCATAGTTGACTGGTTTGGGGGCAACATTACAGGATCACGGAGAACTACTGGTGAATTGCATAGTTGACTGGTTTGGGGGCAACAATACAGAATCACGGAGAACTACTGATGAATTCCATAGTTGACTGGTTTGGGGGCAACATTACAGAACCACAGAGAACTACTGGCGAATTCCATAGTTGACTGGTTTGGGGGCAACATTACAGAATCACGAAGAACTACTGGTGAATTGCATAGTTGACTGGTTTGGGGGCAACATTACATAATCACAGAGAAATGACTGGGTTGAATTCCATATTTGACTAGTTGGGTTTTTCTTTTGGGGGGGGGGACATTACAGAATCACGGAGAACTACTTGTATTCAATTGTTTGGGAAAGATGCTATCATATTAACAGAGTTAGAATTTAAGCCATAGAGATTAAGTTTACTTAACAGAAGGGCATGTTCAATCGTGTCAAAGGCCTTGGCAAAAAATCTACAAAAACTGCGCCAGTAAATAAATCATTATTTATGTTAAGATGCCATTTCTTCTACAAGGTTAGGTGAGCATCGTGTGGCAGGGAATGTTTCTCCATAAATCCATGTTTCGAGAGAGAGAGAGAGACGAGATGAGGGAGATAGAGATAGAAACATAGATCCAAAGGGTTTGAGTGTATTGGGGATGGGAACATTACCCCCCAGGAGTGTGACGAGAGGAGAAATGAAACGAGTACTAGGCCGGAGTGAGCGCTACGGGGGAGACTCCGATGGAGAGTGAGGACCGAGAGAGGAAGCGAGAGATGACCAGAGAGACGGCTACGGACCGGAGAGAGAGAATGAGTGAGAGAGATAGCAGAGAGAGAATGAATAATAAAAATCATAAAATGAAAACAGAAAACAAAACACAAAACAGCAATCTTTTGGTTATAAGTTGGGAATTTCTCAATTTTTATTTAAAAGTTTTAGATCAATTATACAGATAAGCACATTTTCTTACTAAACATGTACTTCCTTCCCATTCAAGCACAAACACAAACACACACACAAACACACACACAAACACACATACACACACCACACACACACACACACACACCCACACCACACACCACACACACACCCACACACAACAACACACAAACACACACACACACACATGATTGTTGTCATGTTTCTGTGTTCAATTCTCATGGCCTCAGAAATTGCCATCTGCTTCACTGTGATGTCCCCAGCCCACATATTTGACCACGTATTGGAGACAGAGCTGTCTGTGTGATGTTCCAAGCGCAGATGTTTGGCCACCTCCTGGAGGTAGAGTCTTGGAGACCACTTGACCGTAACGTGATGCCTTGCTGGAGAGAACACCTCTGATGAAAATGGCGGCCTCCACGTCATCAGGCAAGGGCACATTGAAGGCTGAAGGAGGCGAGGGCTGCCCTCCTCTTCTCTCTGCTCGGTGTTTCCTGGTCAATGTTGGGAGGTGACTCAGCCAGAGGACCTCAAAGGGACTGTCTGCTGCTCCAGCCTGGTACTGTCGACCAACAATGGATGTACAGGAATGCCGCCACTCGTACTGGAGAAACAACACAAGAAGCAATATTGGTTTGAATATAATGCTGGCATAATTTCAACACATTTCAGCTAAAGTAGAGGGGTTGTCTACACTGCAGCCTGGGACTGCCATGCAACGATGTCTAGGAATATTACCACCCCTACTGGAGAAATAACACAAGAAGAAATTTTATTTTCGAAATAGTGAACTTTATACTGGTATTTCCTTTATACACTATCTGTGTTTATATTACAATGAAAGAAAGAATAGAACATCGCAGCCTTGTTGCCACCACAATAACAACGCCATTGTTTGCTTAATAATTGCACAATTAGATAACATACCATAGTAGTATAGTATATCATAGCATAGTGTGGGACTGGCTCAAGCCTAAACCTCAAGGCTTATAAACGTCCCTCCATTGACACTGTTGTGTTTGCTTAAAGTATGCCATTTAAAATTATGATGTTGCTGTTAATTCAACATCAATCAATATTCGAAAAGTAGGTTGGCTAAAGTGTTCATCTGTGTGGCAAGATTTTTTTTTAAGGTGTTTATTGTTGGTGCTCTTTTTAGGTTAGGTGTTAGTGAATTTCAGAGGTTAGCAACTCGATTACTAAAGCAACGTTTACGCTTGTTAGTATTACAAGGCTGTATATGTAACTTTCCCTCTTGATTTCTACTCTGCTGTTATAAATGGACAATGTAAAAAGAGTAATCATTGCTTAATTGTCGTCTAATGTGTGTGTTAAAAATGTGTAGTCATGCTGTAATAAGCTCCCCTCGCCTAAGAACCACACGTCCTGCCCTTTTGAATGTAGATGCAGGTTTAAAAAAATTTAGTCGTCTATCTTGGTACAATTAAAATCTTCTACAACTTTTAACCATTTGGTACCCTTTCTATAGAAGCTGATTGACGTTTTAGATGTGGGTACCAGATGATGTTACCATACTCTAATTTATTCCATTATGCCATCTTCAAATTATTCTTTCTTCTTTTCTGTCCTATTTCATTGATAATATTCAGTCAATTATACACTCATGGGGAAAAGTACGCCTGAATTCAGTTGATGTTGAAAAAGTATTAAATCAATAACATGCTTACCATGTTTATAAACAATAATAAGGCTTATTAATATTGCCATACAAATGCATTTCCTTGACGCACTGACCTGTCATTCTCATCTCCACCACGAATCATTACTGGACCCCTCTCTGCTTTTGAAAGGGGCCCTGAAGGGGGATGACGCATGTGGGTGGGCCATCGTCTCCCTGCTGTTGGTCTTCCTCCAGCACTGGTCATCGCTGGACCCCTCTCTGCTTTTGAAAGTGGTCCTGCTGGAGGAAAACGACTTTGTGGTTGCCCTCTCCTTCCTCCAGGACACCTCATGGCTGGGGTTCTTTTCAAAAGGTGTCCTGTTAGAAGAAAAGGGCCGTGTTGTTGTGTTCTCTCTGAATGGCTCGTGGCTGGACATGTGCCTCTTTTGATATGGAGTTATGGGGGAGAAAGAGCTGGAACGTCGAGGAAAGAAAGAGCTGGAATTTCTCTTCCCTCCACCATCCTTCCTCCTGCATGGGTCAGAGCTGCAGCCCTGTCTTCCTCTAACTGGGTGTCTGCCCGGGACAATAGGACCCACCACATCTTTCCCCTCTTCTGCGAACTCATCAGAAACTGGGTAAGCTGTGACGATGTGCCAGCTTCCTCCGTACCACTCCACGATCACCTTGACACGTTTTGTAGGCTGACCGTTGGTCATTCCTACAAGGTGACTGCACAAAGAAAATAAACCCCTTATTGATAAATGCACACACTGCATTTTCAAAAAAACATTCACCCCTGTCTTTCTTTCTTCATACAGTTCTTGTTTGAACTGACTTTGAAGATCAAAGAGCTTGGAAATGAAGTGAATCTGATAATTAAAGAATGTCATACCTGCCTTAATAACTGATTTCGAAAATCAACAAGGATCAAACTTTGAATAAACCTGAAACTAAACAATTTAGATTATTATCTTATCTCAACTAAATAACCCCCCCCAAAAAAAAAACCACAGAAGTCAACAGTCCATTAAACTCTTATCTTAGTCTCAATTTCTGCCTGCCTTTTTAACATTTATGTTATTGCGTCCAATTCTAGTATCAACTCATTAATTTCTTATCTTACACTCAACTAAAAAGAAACTACAATATAAATATTATGTCTGGCCTGTTTTAAGCCATATTATGAACTGAAATCATAGTATCAACTCATTAACTTCTCATCTTATCCTTAACTCAAAACAAAGTACTACAATAGAAAAAGCCACAGTCCAAGAAACTCTCATCTTAGTCTCAATTCTGTCTGGCCTTTCTTAGTCAATGTTATGAACTTCAATTCTAGTATCAACTCATTAACTTCTAATCTTATCCTCAACTAAAAACAATTGAAGTCCACAGTCCAAGAAACTCTTATCTTAGTATCAACGTCTGTCTGACCTTTTTTTAATCCATATTATCGACTCCAAGTCTAGTATCATCTGATTAACAAACTTTCATCCCAGTCTCAAGTCTTGCCTGAGCTTAAACAGGCTGATTTAGATTAACAGAAAAATGAAACACACGTTCATACAAATAAAGAATGACAGACTTACTCGTGGGAGTGGTAGACAGCTAGTCTGTTGCCGAGTTCCACTCGCCCGCCAGGTGTGCCCTCCGACCATGTCTTTTCTAAAACCATTTCAGCTTGCCAATCGGCAAGCGTAAAATAAGATTTATGCGACTGTGCCGTCCCGTGGTTTTTGCGGATATGATCACTGTAACAGGAAGAGAAAACAGTTCACAGGTAAATAATGGCAAAGGTTGTATCCATTGAAACACATTCACAAAAGACAAGAAAGGGATTAGAACACAAATTTGCCAAGCCAACTGCATAATCATTTGTAGCAAAGGGTATGCATACACGTTTGGGGAAAACTTTTGAATGTGCCTTAAAAGGTTTGATGTTCTTGTATAGGCTTTGTTTTAATGACAGATATATGGTCTTGATTATGGCCATCTTGCTCTGTGTGATGGGCTTGTGTGTCTTGTGTGTGTGTGTGTGTGTGTGTGTGTGTTGTGTGTGTGTGTCTGTGAGTGGTGTGACCAAAATGTGTTCTAGTCCATAGCACCTAACCCACTGGACCGACTCGCGATAAACCTTGTACGATTCCTTGGACCTTGCAGTGGTGCTGACCCGAAATTTAGAGTTTTACGTCCTCTCGACCTGGGAAGGCACATATGGGACATTTGTATTGGGTTAGTATGAGGAACTAAAAAATAAAACAGAACAGGACATTAAGACAATACAAAGACGTGGTACATAAAATGTGGAAGGGGAATTATAAAAAGCGCAAGTCTGTTATTTACTTGAAAAGATTTAAAATTCATAAAACAGTTCTTTGTGTCAGATGACACTGGTTAAATTAACAAAATAATGTAAAATTTTAATGTACAATTCTTTTGTTGTCTGGCACCCAACAAAACAAAATCTCCCTCTGTTATCGGTAATAAAATTTAAGGGCTACAGAGTTTAAAAATTCGAAATTTTATTTTATTCATAATAAAAACAAAGTTGGACCTTATTTAATTTAAAAGAATGTATGTACAAATATTTAGTAAATATTTACAGGGTATGTACATTTATATAGTTATTTACAGAAAATGAAAATCAATAAATATTTTTTTCATTATGTAAACCACCCTTTCAGACCTACCCTAGTGGGGCAAGCACAGTTACAGAAAGGGTGTCGGGTTTCAGGGGTAGATAGGTTAGGATTTCTGCTTTTTAAAAAGGTAGAAAGAGAAAAGAGATTTTAAGAAGTAAAGAATTGAAGAGGGTGAAGGAGTTCGGTAGACTTTCACAATGAGGGATACACAATAAACCTCAAAGGAGACAATTTGGAATTTTCACTCTTTAATCAATCTACTAAACTACAAACAGAAATAAAAGGAAAGAAAAGGATAAATAAAAGGATAAGAAGAGGAAAAGGAAACTAAGTAAAAGGAAGGACTCTAGCAACAATGCGACCTGTAACAACAATGACATAGCACAAGCATACAACAACAGGCTCACAATGAACTAGAATAATAAAAGAATGTTACGATCAACATCCTTAAAATAATGACATGAAAATCAACGATGAACATAATAGGTATATCTTCTCAGCAATCAACAACGAATTAATTATTATCAAAGGGAGATAACCCCTGGACACTCTCGAGGATTACATACAGGCAAGTTTAGTCCCTTGTTTTGGATTTAAATAGGTTAGTTACAGAGAAAAACCTATCCAGAACAATGACACACGTTTAACGCCATCAGTTAAACCTAAGCTATCCAAGCCGAAATTATCACTTTCTGAAATTCAGATTAACTTCAACAAGTTTTACATCTATCCTCGTGTCTTATTAACCATCCTTTGATTCAATCAATCACGATAATCCCAAATAACATCGTCAATAGCATTCAGTACATGACAATTACCAATACACATAAAGATAAACTAACAGTATTACTTTCTAACATTAACAACAAGAAAGCACATGTTTCCGTTTGCATTCAACCCATTAGACCTAGTCTCAATGAACTCCTTCATTTAGACCATGACCATCCCTTTCAACAAAGACCCTACTCAACAAATGGACCTCGCCTCCCTTAGCAGTACAAAAGGGGCCAATACAAAAAGCCGCCAAGGAGGCCTACTTTTGTTCACTCCCTCAGGCAACTGCCCACTACAGCTCGCCTGACCCGACTCTAAACTTATCAAGTGGTCAAGAACTCGTGGTTAATTCTACTATTCAGTTAAACCGTCTCGCCCTTTCAAACCCAATAAACTCCATCAAATTACCTAGGTAACAAATCTGCCTAGATCATCTTACAATGAGGCTCTCTAACCTAACAAAACAGCAAAAGTATATAAATCGTCAAACAATCATGATCATCTCAACTAACAAAGCTACACAATCGTGGAAGGTTAAATCATCCATAAACAGAAAATAATACTAACCTTCACTAACACACTTTATGAGATAGTTTGACTCGCTCCACGAGAGAGAGAGAGAGAGAGAGGAGAGAGAGAGAGAAGATAGAGAGAGAGAGAGGAGAGAGAGAGAGCGATAGAGAGAGAGAGAGAGAGAGAGAGAGAGAGAGAGAGATGAGAGAGAGGAGAGAGAGTAGAGAGAGAGAGAGAGATGCCGTCTTATAGGAAAACATGTTTGGATCAAAACTAGTAATCCAATTTCAATTCAATTTGGTTTTTTCTTCCAATAAAACGCTTTAACAGAAAGAAGATCTCAATTGAATTCTTCAACCAAAAATAACGCGAAATCCCATGAAGACTGTTCCCTTAGAAATATCGAAAATGCACATCACAAACATGGCAATCTTTATCTAACAAAATCAATCACGAATTAGAAAATCAAAGTCCCAAAATGTCAATACTCACACACACATCCCAGGCAAAGGACTGACCACCAGCTACAGACTTCAGAGTCTTCAGAGCAAGTTCAGACTTCTGCTGCTGGTCATACAAGAGAAAGCCTAGAACGCTTCCACGAAATATATAGCAAGCTTCTACCCACATTTAGCCCTCGGATCCTAATACCTAATCTCATTGGATATCTGACCAGGGGTTTGTTTCTGATTGGTCACTTTAACAAACAGTTTAATTTCATTGGTTTGAACATTTCACCTCTTTAGTAGGTTATAGTATTCCTTGTGGACAACGACAAGCGCCCCATCTGTAAGACAGCCCTGTGCAGCTGGAGGAATGAACTGAAACATAGCTCCTAGCAAATCTTCCCAAACAAGTATGTGCTAAATCACTGAGGTTCCCATTTAACCTACCTCAAAGGCGAGGGTAGGGTTGGGCACTTCACAATCACAAAGACCAAGGTGCTTAACGCTTTAACAAAGATTTAGGATATTCGTCCCCCTAGGGGCGTCCCCCCCCCCCCCCCCCCCTCTGTGGACAGTCAGACTGCCGCCTATTGTCCACTCAAAACGAACTTGTAAATCTACTTAGGGGAGGGGAAAGAAGGGAATTAAATTTCACACCCCCTGGGGACATCCGCATCTATTGACCCGAGACAGACAAGGAAATAACCACACCCACTTACAAACACAAGTACAAACGCTTATGTGTTGCATATACACACACACACAACCGCATAAGCATAACTAGTACACTTTTTACAAGGGTGTACAATATATAATATATTATTGTGCTACCAGTGGGCTAGGTACTCTTTCCCCCGGGACTTTTTCCCTATAAATAGGGGAGAAATTTTACATTTCGGACAAGTATTCTGAATCGCTTCTCGGCCTCTTGGCTAAGACAGTGATACATGGAACATAAATTTTGTTTAATTGTTTATACCCTGGTTGGTTTGTTCAGCCCGTCGTACATGGCGAAAGCCTATACGCGACGTTAAACTGAACTTCCATCCATTTCGGACAATTTTAAAAGCAACATGCTGTATGATACAAGTTAAAAAGTTCTATTTGGGATCTTGGTAAAGTGGAAAAGGGGGGGGGGGGGGTATTGGGTGTCCAGGAGGGTCCCGGCACACCAAGTGGGGGCGGGCCGACTGAGGGAGGAACACGCGAGCCATCCTCGCGTCAACAACTCCCAAGCAGGCCCGTCTCATCAAGGGGGAGACCACATCACGGGCTTGGGGGAGGGAGGGGGTGGTAACCCGGGGGTCCTCCTAGGGGATCCATTATGTATCTATCAGGGGGGAGGGGTGGTAACCCGGGGGTCCTCCAAGGGGATCCCATTATGTATCTATCAGTTACAAAAGTGTATCTATTTTATCTCAGTTATATACACAAAATTAAAAGATAGGACACCATGTCGTATTATATTATTATATATTTACATCATTATTATTTATTGTAAATTGATTATTGGAGGGGCATCAACAGAGGCCCCCTTCCCCCTAACAAGGGGAGACAACCCATGTTAATTTTATGCTTGTGGTGTTGAGTTTGTGATTAGTGTGATGGTAATTAAAGTGATGTGGTGATAAAGTGTTCTTGTTGTAATATTGATGTGTAATAGGGGGTATGTGTCTCTTGTTGTAAGGTCAAAAGGCCCTAGGCATCCGAGTCAAAGAACGACTGACAAAATGTTTGTTATAATACTGTGTGTTAAAAGTTACTATTAAAATTTATAAAATAATGTACATTAAATTTCTTGATGTGCCGATTATTGATAGCATAAAGTATTATAAAGTGATAAAAATTTGTTTTTTTAGTAAAATATGACTGCTGGTTAAAAATGTGTGGTGTTTGTGCGCACGCCCGGAATGAGGGGCATCGCACGAGAGACCCCCGGCTAGCGTTCGCGAGGCAGTCGGTTTTTTTGTTGGAATTTTCCTAATGTATTTCACCAGGGCCAATGAAATGATTGCCGCGTTGAAATAAATGACTAAGGATTTGGGAATGAAAGACGGCGATAGCTGTATTGAGTATGTGTGTGTCCATTTTTGTTGTTCCATCTGATCCCAATGGGGGGGAGGGGGGGGGGGGGGGGGCGCGGTAGCTACACACAGCTCTCCCGCCATCGTTATGATGAAAAATATAGCTTTTATAAGTTTAGCATTCTTTATTATTTTATATTATTTTAATTACAATATTAGTTACTATTCTGGCACGGGAGCCCAGACAAAAATGTAATTTAGTATAATATGATGGTGGTGGGGGTGGTTAACGATTCTTTCTTACTGGGGGCGGGGGGAGGGAGGGAGAGGGACTCCTCCTCCCCACCCCGAGCAGTGGAAAGGCGTCGCTTGAGTAGTCCATGCACTAGGTGCGGGGGGAGCACAAACGCTAAGCGTGACGACTACAAGGAACCACTCCGGTGCGCGTGCCGGACACCCATCTACCGGGAAAGGGAGTTAAAAAGGAGGTGGACTCAAAAGAGTCACTACGACCCCACTGGCTCACATGTAGTTAAAAAGGGTAGAGGGGTAGAGGGGGACTGGAGTGTAGATAGGTGTCCGGCCCGCGGCCCGGAGGGACCCCACCCCCACCAATGAAAAACTTATTGGCTCAGTGGCGGCTCAGTAAAGTATATATATTTAAATTTAGGTCAAGATGGCTGCCATAGCTGACAGCCAATGAAATTAAATATAGCTATTATTAGTCAAAAGTGTTAGAAATGTTGTCTAAATGTTGATTTATGTATGGCCTCTGCCAGCCATACTAAGGGCTAGAACCGTATGTTACCCTAGAACCGTATGTTAATATTGTTTTTTGGGTAAATGGTATATTGACTGTTTTTAACTTTTGAAACAGTTCTGTAAATTCGTTTTGAATATGTATACAGGGGTTGAAAAGATGGTCAAAATTAAGATTATTTTGACATTCGCAAATAATATTTTGAAATTTACTGTAATAAGCTTTGGTTCTTATGCGGAAAATTAGGGATTGTAAATAGCGTGGAACGGTAAGGAACAGTCCCCCTTGAACTATGTTGTGATCCCAGGAGTGGGCCTTGGCGTAAATTTCAACGAAGTTGATTTTAATAGGGTTTTAGCTTCTCCAATTGATAGGCCTATGTCAAGTACAGTACCTGATCGACGCGTGGCTGCCATTTTGGCCTCACGGTCGGCTAGATCGTTACCCGCAAGGCCACAGTGGGAATGGGATCCACACCAACATAACGTCTGTACGTTTAAGGTGAAGTTGATGGATTAAGTTTTTAATCTCGTTTTTAATTTCTAGTCGGTTGTGGTTGTCTCCTTGTAAAGCTTTAATGGAGGAGAGTGAGTCTGAGTAAATAACAATCTTAAATGGTGAATTAGGAAGGTAATTTATATATGAGAGGGCTTCTAAAATGGCCCAGAATTCTGCTCAGTTGCTGACCATTATGTCAGATTTACAGACCAACAAGACATACCAACGTAATCCCACTGAGAAATGCTTGAATATTAAAAAACCCCACTGATTATTTAAAAGCTAATGGATGGATTTGAAGCCAAAGTAAGTATACTAAAAAGGGGTTAGTTAAAACTATTTTGTTGCAAAATATCTTATTGCCAAACAATGTTGTATCAATACAGGAAATTATTAAACACACAAAAATACACAATGACCATAAAGTCCAAAATTAACTCCCCTGAATTTCTTTAGTGTGTCCTATTTGATCAAATTCAAGAGATATCATTTTTAAATATACGACAAGCGGCAAACAATTTATTTTCCCTTCTTCTTTTTTTTTTTTTGGGAGGGGGGGAGTATATGTATGTGTGGGTGTTCCTAGTAAATGTGACAATGTTTATATGGCGTTGCCATCTTGTCGTTTAACTTAGTTATCGAGATTAGAGACCTTAACATGTTTTTTGTCTGAACAACATTAACACCCCCTCCCCTCTTCCTTCATCTCATATCTTCCCTTTCTAACTACAAACCAAAGCTAATACCACTACTGTCCTTTTTTCAATTTCAAGCACAACGATTAATTCACACTGAAACGTAAACAACTAGTAATGTCTAAACACCGAATGGTGCAGAAAACACCTCAAAATGCCGAATGGTGAATGGAAAATTGTCCCAAAAAAAGCACCGAAAAAAATGGTGAATGCAGAATGGTCAAAGCATACGGCAAATGTTGAATGGTGAATTGAATGGTAAAAAAAAAACCCGAATAGTACGGCTAAAAAACATTAAACTCTAAATTGGAATAATAAAATACACAGTTTCTAATATTAGACGAGAACAAAGACGATACGTGAAAAAGCAAACTAAAACAAGGGCAACGCCGAGCGGCTGCAAAGTCCCCTCGCAGCATCGACGAGCTACTCCGAAATGCGGAATGTGTCGGCTGTAACACATACATTAAAAAACGCATGAAAACAGAACGTAACTGAATAAAAACCGCATAAAAAACAGCACGTAAACGAAATAGTTTTTTTTTATATATAGACTTGCGGTTCGGACCCGTGATTTGAGAGCGCGCGCGATCATGCGCACAAACGCGCACAGAAACATTAATGACAACTGTGTTTATAGACCATTTATCAAGAGATGTTGTGAAAAAACTGCATTAAAATGCATGCAAAACTTCGCGAGATATTAGCGATTATGTGTTTTCGGGGTTTGAACCCCGTAAACTGGCACGCCCTTGACCTTGGATGGAAAACTAAATACATCAGTGGGATAGCTTGCATCTTGGCCAACTAGTATACCAAATTCGATGATGATACACTGAATAGTTTTTGAGGAAAAAAACGGACGAATAGCCGGACGGACGGGAGGCACACCAGACGGACGGACACCGGACGGACGGACACCGGACGGACGGCCCAGACAAAAACAATAGCTACCCCGAACCTTCGGCTCGGGGACTAAAACATCGACTAAGACATTGACTGATTGAGGAGGACGAGGTGTTCATCTACATCTTATCCCAACATTGAAAGGATTCATTTATAGTACACACACACCACACACAACACACACACACACACACCCACACAACACGCACACACTGAAGTATGAAGATGGCTGCAAAGCAAAAGCAATTCAAAACGGGTAAGACTCCAACAGCAGAGTACTACTCTCTACGCTGACGCAATCGGTTTTTCATTAAAACTAGGTTCTCGGGGACTTTTCCTTGGAGTTGAACTGCCTCCGGCACCTGCCTAGGACGTCCACCATCTTCATATCTCTGAATGTTCCACTTGTATATGTTTTTATTCCGCCACACACGACCCTTACTTACACAGCTTTACGAACATCTCCCCCTCGACCGCCTGGAGGGGCAGCGGAGGACTGCTTTTTTTTAATTTTTTCCGTTTTTTTTATTATTATATTTTATTTATTGAGGAGGACGTTTCGATTATTATTGATAATTTTTAAGCGGGAATTTGATCCGTTAGTTTTTTATTTTAATTTTTTAATTTTTTTTTTTTAATTTTATTGGTTTTGTATTTTTTATTATTTTTTCGTTTCGTTTTACGTTAATTATAACGTTATAATTAAGGGGTGATAAAATTATTTTCACCCTCAGCAGAGGATAATGACCCAAGGGAAGGACTGAGGGGATTGATGAATGGGGGGTTTGGGTGAATGGTAGATGGAGGAAAGGGATATCAGAGGACGGAAGGGTAATGGATGATGGGGGGTGAAAGAAGGAGGAGGGGGGGAGGGAAAGAGAGAAGATGATGGGGCTGGGGGGGTTGGTTTGGGGGGGGGGTACTGGGGGGTTTGGGGGGGGGGGGTGGTGGGGGGGTACCCATTACCGCCTACCGCTTTGGGGTAACCTTTGGGGGGGTGGGGGTTTTAAGGGGTTTTGGGGGGTTTGCCCGGGGGGTACCGCCACATCCTGTTGCTGTACCACTGGCACTGGGGAAGCAAAAGTCACGCATGGTGGCAAAGCAGCACAACATGAGGTAAGAGGTGATGATAAATCTAAGGTTGCTAAATGACAATATTTATAATTGGTTCTGTGTGTTTTCATAATTCAGCCTTACCATTCGGTGCCATGCCCCCATTCGGCATTCACCTTTCGGCCACATTTTTTCCTTGGTAATGTTCGGTATTTCCGGTTTCCGTCCGTTGTTTTGGTTTAGACACAACACGAATTAAACCAATCACCCTCCCATGTACAACTTCTCTCCCTATTGGCCTGCACCCACTCTGCACCCTACTGTTTTCCACGTTCTCGGCCTCCCCCTTCCTCCCTTCCCCCCCTTTGTTTTCCCACCTTTTTTTACAAAAAACATTCCCCATATAAAAAAAATGACTTATTCCCAATATGTTTCCCAGTGGAAAAGGAGTTAGTTCTTCTTCTTGCGTGCATTCTTTCGAAGTCCATTCTTGCTTTTTAGCACCAGAGTGAAAATAACCTTTGAAAAAAGGTAAACAAGCATATTTTTTACATATGAACAAAACAAACAAACGAAAAAGATGCACAGTGTTGATAGCTGTATTTTGTTTTAACATATTTTATGTCCCTCTCTCATCCTTCCACTCCACAATTCCTTCATTCTCCCACACACCCATCCATCAACATGCATGTCTTCAATATTTAAGCATATTTACATGACATTTTGCACATGTATGAATCAGTCGATCAATAAATTACATTTAAAATCTAAAGTGTTTCTGATTTGAAAAGACATCGTGCAGTGAACATACTTACGGTAGACGTGCAGCTGTGAGTTTGTCCAAGCATGCTGAACGTAACTGAAGGCAACTAAACCTACATTGCACAAATAAAGTGTTGCTGATTTTTGAAAGATCAAGTGAAATGAAGTGCAGCGGCTTCCCATGTCGAAGGAGTTTCGTAACAGTCATCGTATGGAAAATGAGAAGGTTGGAATAATATTATACTATATAAATAACTTAGTGAGGTACCCAAGAGCTTTTTTTTTCATTTTTAAGCAAACAGTGGCAAAAACATTAAAATCCAATCAAACATATACAATTACTGACAAACTACTACAAAGAATAAACCATAACATATCAACAAATAGATCAGCTTACCACATACAGGACACATACTTAAACTCTTCTCTCTCAAAAACCATTAAAACCACTCTCTCTCTCTAAAAGGAAAAATGTCAAGTGACTATTATACTATGTCCTCTTAACATTAATATCTTAATTAAATCCGCCTAGAATTCCGAGAGTGTCAAATATATCTACGATGGAAAAAATGGAAAAAAGCTTCATGTTACAGCCATTTTTAAGAAGGGAGTCCACGGTCGGAGCCACCGGTTAACTCACTCGACCGGTACGTTTAACAATGTATTTTATAGTAAAGTTTAGAGAATCTATTTATTAGACAATGCAATTTATAGCCCATATGAAAGATAATAATACTATATGACCAATCATGTCCAACATGGATTTAGACTACAAACGAACTCTAGCATAAACCAGCACAACATAGCTCAGCTTTGTATGGGAGGTTATGGAGGAAATTAGAGACATGAGACAACATGTACTTAGATGCATGGTTATCTACAATAGACATTATTTATTTATGACTGTCAGAAAAGCTTTTGACAGTGTTCCACATAACAGACTCCTAATGCAAATCCCAGATCTTATGGATGAATCATGTATCTCGGGCATACTACATGGCTGGATAAAAGATTTCGTAAAAACTGACAGGTCTCAAAGGTTTTAGAGTTGGTGAGAAATAATCATAGGACGCTAAAGTAATGAGTGGAGCTTAAACCCCCTACAGGGGTCAGCATACTGAGGCAACTCCAGAGATTTACTATATTTATACATGACTTGCCAAAATGTGGGGAATCCAATCACTGCCCAGATAATATTACTGCCTATACGTTGATACCAAGCCTTATTATTCAACCTTAACACCCAGTGATAATCACGTTGGCAATAGTTCATTAAAAACGAGGAAAGTGACATTAATCGGAAAATTCACTAAAGAAACGGGGATAACAAAGCGTATGAAAAATGAACATATTCCCGCAGCAAATGTAGTCCTGCTACACGTGATCCAATATACAACTACAATACGAAGAAACTAACTGACCCGCACACCAATGACTATAAGGTATGCATGCTGGAAAAAATAAGCCCTAGCATATTCGAAACACAGACCTTTATACCATGGACAACGAACACTGTACAAGATTCCGTGACAAAAGCATGTGCAAGATGAAAAAGGACCTCTGAGTGACCTTCTGACACCCACTAGTATGACAATGATCCCAGTATACGCACATCTAAACTGTAGTTATGACACACAATTCACAAAATGTATTAATACGGCTAATAAAATGATTTGTCTAATTAACAAAGAAAACAAATCTTGGATTTAAAGTATGAAACTTTGTGATTATCAATAAATTATCAATCAAGCATCTAAGTAAGGCACATTTAGGTCAGAAAGCCTAAACCCATATATCGAGGTACGTCATTATTTATGGCGTAATTATTTATTTGGTCTCCACAAGACTCTCATATAAAGTACAGCTCAAAATCCATAGAAAAAAGTTCAATGCCAGAGCTAACCTTAACTTGTAACAAGACAGCTGTGTAAAAACCATATGTCCTTATGAAAATAGGACGTCGCGCAGCTCGAGCAATTTGAAACACCTTGTAGAAAAATTGTTCAAATTAAAGGTAGCAAGAAGAATTAGGGGGGATCTTTTTGAAACTTACACATTATTTAATGGCTATATTGATTTGTCAGGGGATACATTTTTTGAATCACCACAGCATAATCTAACAAGAAATTCTGAGGGGAATATATTTATCAAAAGGTGTAATACTAATATTAGAAACAATGTTTTCAGTAACAGAGCTGCTAACATGTGGAATGAATTTCCTTCTTGAGTTAAAAATGATGCACCCAAAAGTGATGTTTTGCCCCACAGGGCCGAAAAGCCAAAGAGGGCGTAAAACACTATTATTCCTTTTAGGAACAACAACACGAAACGCGAAAGGGGAGTTTTGCCACGTTAGGCCCAATGGGACACATTCCACGTTAGGACGAAATGTACAATCCACGTTAGGCCGAAGGGGAGTTTTTGCCACGTTAATCCCAGTCAGTTGAGTGAACAAGAAAAAAAACCCACGCCAGTAAGCACAGCATTATTCACCTATGTATTGGTTCGGTTATTTTTATAACAGTTCCTATCAATAAAAGTGTATTGTTAGTCTTCCTCCTTTTCCTCCAATTTTCGGCTTCTTTTTGTTCAACTAAAAAGTCTATCAATATTTCTTTCTTTCTATTTGAAAAGCATTAATACTATTTTGCACAGAAAGGTAGTGGCTGTACACATGTCATAAGTGTAAGTAAGCACAGCATTATTCAACTATGTATTGGTTCGGTTATTTTAATAACAGTTCCTATCAAAAAGTGTATTGTGAATCTTCCTCCTTTTCTTCAAATTGTCGGCTTCTTTTTTCCAGCTTAAGGTCTATCAATGTTTCTTTCTTTCCTTTTGAAAAGCATTAATAATACTTTGCACAGAAAGGTAGTGGCTTTACAAATGTCCTACATAAAAGAAATAACAAATGTGAAGACTCACCTTCAGAAGAATTAGTTTCTGTCAAGAAGAAGTCAGAAATCCAGGTGTACACAAAGCAGAAATCTTCAAAAGTATACAGGTATTAATAATCATCCATACAGCCCAGTCAAAAAAGCAAACACTTAGTGAATAACTTTAACGCACAGGCTCGCAATAACGTCTTCACGCAATGAAGGCCAGTCATTAAGATGAGGGGTCTGCTGGGCCTAGTTGGAGAGTCAAGAAAGGAAGAGTCACATGAGGACCAATCAACCACTGTTACAGGTCTGTTGTCAGGTTAGTCTCATGATGACCTTATCTCATGGGAGTGGTGACCACTTTGTATTTAGTGATCTTCCAGCTCGTGGGAACTCTCTTAAGCAATCAACACTTATGATATGTGATCGTGGCTTTACGCCACTACCCACGGGTTTTACCCACTTAAGCTATCAACACTTATCAGATGCGAGCGTGGCTTTACGCCATAACCCACTGGTGTTTTTTTAAGGCATTCATACAAACCTCGACCAAAACGTTTGTAGGGAAAATTAGTCAAAAATGGTATCGATTTTCTGCAGGCTTTGACAACATCAAGGCGCTTTGAAAATAATGAATTGTAACAGATGACTCGTCTGACTTCAATAAACAACTTTCAAACTAAAAAAAGGTGTCATTAATAAAGAAAGAAAACAAATGCGGACTAAGTAAACAACCTTGTTTGACACCTCTTGGACAAAAGAAAAATGATGTGTAAATCTCTTGCACAAGCTAGTACAGTACTATATATTCCTTTAACAGCTCTATGTAACTTATCATTAATGACACTAGTTCTAAGAACGTTCCCTAATGCATTTCTATTAACTGAATCGAAGGCCCCAAGCGGCTTCTAAAAACAAAAGATAGATAGCCTGAAGGTCTGGGGTGGGGGATGGAGGTACGAAATGGCATGAAGGAAATTGAGGGCTGCTCTTGTGTTGGTAGGGCAAGTTGCGTCATTGCGTCCCAACAACAGCGCCTTGGGTTGTTTCTTTTTCCCCCAAGGAGTTGAAGCGTGCCTCTTCTTTCAAGCGAAAGACACGCACACGGCAACACTTGTGCCGACTTCCACCGCACGCACCGACGCACGCACGCGCAACGCACGCACGCACGCACGCACACGCGCGCGCGCGCGCACACGCGCACGCGCACGCACACACACACACACACGCACACACGCACACGCGCACACACACACGCACACGCACACACACACACACACACACACACACACCTTGTTCCACGACTCCCCGTTGTCCTCCATCCATTTGCCCAATTTTACTTGCAAATCGCCATTCCTTCTCTCTACACACCCTTGACTTTCTGGGTGCCTCGGGCGGCCGTGAATGATTATCAATCCTTTCCACGTCGTGGTGAGCTCAGGGATGATCGCTGCAGTAAATTCTCTGCCATTATCGGCTTGAAGGATTCTAGGAGGGCCGAACATACAAAATATAGTTGTCAGGTGTTCAGCGACTTCAGCTGCCCTTTTTGAGGTCAAACCTGACGCCCAGCTATACTTTGAGAAATGATCTCTCACATGCATGATCCACCGAAACTCTCCATCTGGTCGACTGGACATATCAATTAAATCAACTTGAACTCGGGTGAGAAATCCAAGGCTGATGATGGGCTTTCCAGCTGGTGTCGGCTTGACTGGACGACGGACTCCACAGGTCGCGCAGGTTTTCAGAAACAATTTGACCATGAACATCTTCACCCAGGAATAGTTACGAGAAACTTCATCCCAGGTCTTGTTCCGTCCTGAGTGACAAACTCGATCGTGGCATCTACAACACACAAAATAGCGGGTAATGGGCCTAAGCCGATAGCGATATAATTCTTATATCATTTAAACGATGACTAAAGGAAAGATAATGGTAATGATGACGATGATCGTGACAATGATGACGCAGGTGACAACAACAACCCTCCTCCTTTCCCCCCACCCATATCCCCATCCTCCGTGAAAGTACAGTTTCGCTCTTCTTCATCAAAATATCGATCTTCACGGGCAACAATTTGTGGACATCTGTATCTGAATCTGCATTATTATAGTAATTTACAGTTGACAGGACCAAAAAGCATAAATGATATGACCGTGTCGTGGCATAATCATATAAAATTATATGGGTGTAAAAACATGAATAGGCTTTTTGTGAGTAAGAGAGAGAGAGTATGTGCGCGCGCGTTTGCGTGTGCGCGTGTGCGTGTGCAAACTGGCGACTCACCTTTGTAGAACGTCGAACATGTCTTCTTTCTGAACTACAGGGTGGCCGGGCCTATTGCAATGTAGCGTCTTCTTGGCACCGATTTTCACCAGTCTAAAATTGGTAATGCACCAATATTTGAATCTTGCACCATCGGTGCATTTCCCCCCCTTTGATGACTCACAATTTTCTAAGATCTTGTTGTATGTCTCTCGTAATCCATATTTTGTTTTGTTTTTGTTTCTTTAGCTCCTCCGCGTATTTTTCCAAAACGTCATAGAATTGTTTTTTCTCCATTATTCTCCTTCTTGCACGAGCACCCAGCATACAACTGAATCTTCTTACAATTCCAAAACACGGAGAGTTATTTTGAAGTGATCACAATGCACTTAACACAAATACATTAGGAACTCGTGCACAAGCACACCTAACTATCAATTATGGATTTGTGCCTTATATGTCGAATATCCCACATTAAATACAGCTAAGCATGAGAAGTTTTATTGGTAAATTACTCCACGAAATATGAATAGTGTATCAATTATATCAGATTTTAGCGATACCTTTCCATTACAAGTTCATTACAGGTGTTCCATAACATTTCGTGAAGGCATATGAGTGTTAAATTTCATAACAAAAAGAACAGGACATGAAAACCGTGCAAGTTTGTTTATCTCACACACAATTAATGTCACTAATGTCAGCTTGGGAAAATTCGGAATTTTCCCGTGAAAAATCAGAATTCTGAATTTTACCGAGACCAATCCGGGAAAAATCAGAATTCCGAATTTTCCCGGATTCCAATATTTCCCGTGCACTAATTATGTGTGGGAAGTGTGTGCTGGTGTGCGAGTGCGTTGTGTATGAAGACATGTGTGAGTGGGAGCCATGTTATTATAACTGATTCAAACTTTTTGTATCCCCCTTGCCAAGAGGGCTATTGCTAATGGCAATAAAAAAAACCTTTTTCATACTTGTTCAAACTTGTTCAAACTTGTTTTCTCGTCTTCTCTCTCTCTCTCTCTCTCTCTCTCTCTTCTCTCTCTCTCCTCTCTCTCTCTCCTCTCTCTCTCTCTCTCTCTCTCTCTCAAAGCTGCAATGTATGCTTTTACGCTCTTTATCCAAAACTAAGAATATGTTCCTTCGTGTCTAAGCATGGGAATCCAATTTTTTTTTTAAAGAAGCAATTTCGTTAATTAAGTCGTCCCAAAGTGACCCGCGTATTCGGC
>JAGGCT020004036.1:5412116-5442706 GCA_017654935.2 Phymorhynchus buccinoides
GTGCGCGGCGCGCTCACCCACACACATACAACACACGCATTATATACACACCAAAAAAAACACCGCAATCTCCGCACACCGCACACACGCACAAGCCACACACGCGAAACACACCGCACCACGCCACGCACGCACACGCGCCACGCACCACACGCAACGCACGGCCCAAGCATACAAGCATGCACCGCACGCACATTTTCAATGACCTTGGGGACGGGGAAAGCATGGTCAATTTGCTTTAAATAAAAAACAAATCAATGTATACCACCTCAAAAATAAACTAGAACATTTTCTTTGACTTTGACACACCCACACACATGTCACGACACACACGCACCCCACACACACGCGCGACCACACGCCAACGCACACCACCCCCCACACACACACACACACAAACCACACACACACCTACACACACCACAACACATACGCATGCACAAAAAACGCCGCCCACGGCGCGCGCACCCACCACACCACCCACATTTTACCACACCAAAATGAATTTAAAACCTTTTATATAATCGAATCTCAAAAACACACCAACTCTCACCCACACACACCCACGCCACGCATGCACAAAACACACACCACACACACACACACCACACCAACACCCAACCAACACACACCCAACCCACACACACACGGGTGCGGGCGCGCGCAATTACCACACACACCACAGGGACACACACATCACAAACACACACACCACACACACACACCACACCACACCACACACTTTACTTAAACCTTGTATATAATCGGAGTCCATTGCTTTGAACATTCACTTCTAGGAGGAATGACCCGTGACGAAAAATTAATTGATAAGGGGGACCGTCCAAAGTTAAGCTCAGCCTATTGGACCTTAACGTTCAAAAAAAACACACCCCCACTCTAACACCCTTCCTATAAAAAAACCCCCATAAACGACCACCTCACCTACCACCACGCAACGCATTTTTGCACGTTACACCCCCCCAACCCCACACACACTCGCACACTCGCACCCAACGCGCAACACAACTCCGCACAAACGCCCACACACCGCACCCACGCAACGTCCCCCCCCCCCCCCCCATCACACCACCACGACCACCACAAGCACATACAACACACTCGCACGGACAGCAAGCCACGCACGCCACGCACGCACGGGCGCGCCGGCACACCTCACGCACTCTCCCCCCCATATATGCACCACACGCCACTGCGGGCACACCAACCCACACACAACCACGGCGCGGGACGCGCGCGCCATTGCCACCGCACACACACACACACAACACGCGCGCGCCACCCCCCCCCCCCCCCCCCCCCGCGCATGCCACACACGGCACGCACACACAACACACCACACACGCACCACGGCAACCACGGCAAACACGCAACACGCCACACGCCAACCACCTACACACACCACACACAACAACAAACTCCCTAGGACATTCTTCAAGCGTGTTAAAAGGAAATTAGATAAATGATCTCTTGGTCGGTTGGCAGATTTTGGCCTTTCCAAAAAACGTAAGGAAAAAATTTGCAAATCCTGAGTGGAAACAGTAATTTCGCAAATTTCCGGAAAAAATCTTAGGACATTAAAATTTTGAAAAAAAATACTGTCACAAGAGACACTATGATAGGGACAAGTGGAACAGAGGGGAGATAGAGACGGAAGAGGAGAGGACGGATAAGAGAGTGAGAGATGGGGAGATGGGAGAGAGAAGTGAAAAAAGGACGGGAGAAGAGAGAGAGAGAGAGAGAGAGGAGAAGAGAGAGGGAGAGAGAGGAGAGAGAAGAGGGGAGAGAGAGAGAGAGGAGAGAGAAGGACGAGGAGAGGAGGGAGGGACAGAGAGAGAGAGCGGTGAGAAGATGAGAGAGAGAAAGACGGAAAGAGAGAGAGAGATGAGAGAGGAGTTTATCGAGGACAGGAGAGAGAGTGAAGGAAAAGAACGGGAGAGAGAGAGAGAGGGAGAAGGAGAGAGACGAGGAGAGGAACGAGAGAAGAGAGAGAGAGAGGGGGAGGCCGAGAGAGAGAGGAGAGAGAGAGAGAGAGAGGGAGAGGGAGAGGCTAGTGAGAAGGACGGAAGAGAGGAGTTGGAGAGAGATAGAGAGAGTGATAGAGGAGAGAGAGTAGGGGGACGGAGAGAGAGAGGGGGGGGGGGGGAGAGAGAAGAGAGAGAAGGAGAGAGAGGAGAGGAGAGAGAGAGAAGGAGAGAGAAGAGGAGAGAGGATAGAGAGAGAGGAGGAGCGGGACGGAGAGAGAGAGAGTGAGAGAGGGAGGACCCCCCCCCCGGAGAGAGGAGTGAGAAAAGACGGAGAGAGGGAGAGAGAGAGTGAGAGAGAGTGAGAGAGGGAGGGAGAGACGGAGATGAGACGTAGACGGAGAGGAAGATAGAGAGGAGTGATAGAGAGAGAGAGTAGGGGGACGGAGAGACTCTGCTGAGAGAGAGAGGAGAGAGAGAGGGAGGAGAGTGAGGAGGAGAGAGGAGGGAGAGAAGGAGAGTGAGAGAGAGAGAGAGGGGAGAGAGAGAGAGGACCGGGCCGGGCCGGCCAGAGAGAGAGACGACCAGACGGGACAGGGGACAAAACAGAACCAAGCAAGAGACAATAATTTCCTGGACGCTTGAACAAGGTACAAAGGGCCACACAAGATGCCATTAGTTGTTCCTTTCTGCTTCCAGTCTTTTTAACCCCCACACCCCCCCCACCCACACCCCCAACCCTACCACCTTCGTTCCCCCCGTTTTTTTCCCTTAAAACGAAAAACGATCATTTCCTCCTGCCTTCTCTCGTTCCTAAGTTTTGTTTTTATTTGAAAAATAGCAGACGTTTTAATCTTCTTCTTCTTCTTTCTTCTTATTCGTCGTCTCTTCGGCTTCTTTCTTCTTCTTTCTTCTCTTCTTCTTCTTTCTTCGTTCTTAGTCTCTATTCTTCTTGCTCTTCTGATTCTTGGTTTTTTCTTCGCCTTTTCTCTCTTCTTCTCTTCTTCTTTTATGCCTCGTTTTTTCTTCTTCGGCTGAGTCAAGTCTTCTTGGTGTTGTTATTCATTCTTCTTCTTCTTATTCTTTCTTCTTCTTCTCTTCTCTATTCTTCTTCTTCTTCTTCTTCTTTCTTCTTCGTCTTTCTCTTCATTAGCCGGGACCTACCCATCTATAACTCTCTGTCTCTGTTTCTGGTATGTCTGTCCTCTCTCTCTCTCTCTCTCTCTCTCTCTCTCTCTCTCTCTCTCCTCTCTCTCTCTACTCTGCTCTCTACTCTTTTCTCTCTCTCTCTCTGTCTGTTCTCTCTCTGTCTCTCTCTCTCTGGTGTCTCTCTCTTTTGCTATGTATATGGGTCTGGTCTCTCGCTCTCTCTTCTCTCCTCTACTCCCTCTCTCTCTCTCTCTCTCCTCTCTCCTCTTTCTCGCCCCCCCACCTCTCTCTCTTCTCTCTCTTCTCTCTCTCTGTTCTCCCCCCACTGCCCTCGTTTTAACAACCGTTTTAAAGCACAGTTCCGTTGTTTCGCGCAGAAATAATAACACATCTAAAAAAAATGAATCTAGTATACATCTGATCTTGCCAAAGCATACCGAAACCCATTCTGCAGTTTATGAAAACGGTTTACTTTAGGAGCCAGTGGGAAAAATAAGTTTTATCTCATCAAAATAACCCAATTTGTTCGTTGCCACATAATTATATCTCTTTTCTCACATAATCGTGGAAAACACTTTTAGCTTTGTTTTTAACTGTAGAAGTGCAAAAAATATTGGCACAAAAGTGTTGTCTAGATTGTTAACGCCCTGTTGATGTGATCTGGAAACAGCATAACCTCTCTCTGTCCGTCAATGCAAACGAAAACGTACAGTTTTACCCGTTCCTCTCGGCCAAAGGCCCTTACGGGGATATTGCTGTAAACTTAGTTATGAAACGTCATGCACCAAAACTCTTACTCTTTACGAAAAAAAAATGTCTCCAAAATTCGGGCTTTGCATTGGCCCTGCTCTCAGGTGACCTCAGTTTTCGGTTTCAATCCGTCTAGCTTGGTGCGTTCGGGTCAAAGTCCATGCGGGATCAGGTGTGTTCGGGGAGCCTGAGTCGGTGAACATTCGTTGGGGGCGCCCCTCGAGGAGGACCTCAATCACGCTGGCTCGGGCGACTAAGAGAATAGTGTCGTTCCAGTAGGGGGCGTAGTAGGTGGTGTCCTTTGAAACAGGCTCCAATGAAAAATCCCACCGAGGTGACTCAGCAAGCAGTGCAGTGTCTCCTCAGTTGGCTGCCTTCCTGGGACGGCCTCTAAACATAGATTCCGCTCCCGTGGGCTGGTGGATCTCGGTTTCTGGCGACTGGAACAAAGCCGGTTGTGTAGCTGCGAATTTTTTTTTGATTCGGAATGAGCGGCGTGGGGGAGCAAAACCGCCACTGTAACGACCCAGAAGATGGGGACAAGGCAAAAAAACAAACCAAAAAAACAAGTGCAATGCGAGCGGCTGCAAAGTCCCCTCGCAGCATCGCGAGCTACATTTCGAAATCGGGAATGCGTCGGCTGTCAATACATAAAACCACGCCTGAAAACAAGGCACGTAATACATAAAAAACGCATGGAAAAAAACAGGCACGAAAACCGAATAGGTTTTTGGATATATAGCCTGAGGGTTCGGGACCGTGATTTGAAATGGGCGGCGCGCGATCGATTGCGCCACACGAGCGCACAGAAAACTTCATGACAACTGGGTTATAGACCATTCATCAAGGGAATGTTGGGGAAAAAAAATGCCATTGAAATACATGCAAAACGTTTTGCGAGATATTAAGCCGATTTAGTGTTTGGGGGTTTGAAAACACCGTAAAAACTGGCCGCGACCCGTGACCTTAATGTCAAAAACTATATAACATTCGGTGGAAATAGAATTGCATCTTGGGCAAACAGTATTACCAATTTGATGTTGATAGGACTGAATAGTTCTTTTTTTTTTTTAAGAAAAAAAAACGGACGAAATAAGGCGGACGGGACGGACGTTACGGCCGGGAGGCAACGCCGGAGCCAAGGCCGGAGGCATGGACGGATCAGACAGAAACAATCGCAGGCTACAAAAAAACTCTGTCCTCTTTAAAACCCTTGTCACCGCCAAACACGTCGCATTTTTGCACCACAAATGATTTGAACACCCATGGTCACTAAAAAAGGCATCAAATCGGGGTATGTATCCATAGACCTTATTCTCTTACCTTTGGGATGGTAATAGGATAGGACTTACTTATAATATGTCACCAAGAGGATTCCCAATATTACAGAACATTTTTTTTTTTTTCTCCTTACCCAGGTAAGTTTAATGGGATTTGTTCTGAAAAATGTTCTGGCGGGCGGAAAAGGGTTAAAGTCTTCAGCTGAAAAACTCAACCTCTTCTCTCTGTCTTACTCCCTAACATGCACCGAAGCCCTGTTGGTCCTGTACCAAGGTTTCAAGGTTTATTCCGGAAATCCCCTTGGGGGTACATGGAAATAAAAAAAAAACGAAAAATTGGAAGAAAAATTGAATGGTTTTTGGAAAATAAACAAAATTCAAAAAGAAAAAAAGATTATAAAAAAAGAAAGGGAAAAAAAAAAAAAGGACAAAACACAAAGTACTACCTCTTCCGAAAGGGCCGGCATAAGGCAGCGTCTTGCTATGCCAGGCAATGCAGCGAAATCCACCACATTACAATTATCAATCAAAAAACAAAACAAAGAATGCTTGCACCCATCCTACAAACAAACTCACAGCACAAACAAAAACTACCAATTACACAACATCACAATAACATCTCTTATCGCCACACATTAGCCATTGTAGTAAGACATTTAACACAAGCCATGTCACAAAACAGCAATAAAAACCTAATCAAAACGCAGGCAATAATATGACCCCCCACAACTCATAGCACACCCACCAGCGATTCAAAACAAATTGTCACAATACATTGCTAGAACTCACACGTTCAGCCATTTCAAGCAACAAACCAGGGACATTATCACAACACATGAACATCAAAAACATCAATAATTTCAAAATTATCAATAGTGCAAGTGGCAAAAGCAAAACATCCTCAAAAACAATTCCCCACATGTCATCTATACCTCCAACATTATCACCACCCTCATCCACATTATCATAATGCAAAAACCCACATTTGGGCATCTTTAAACATCCACATTAAAAACGTCACCTCAATTCCTCGCTATTCAACCCACATTGTCATCTTTTAACATTCATATTAGCAATCAATCTCCATCCAAACATGGACTCTCATCACATTATCCTCATCATCAAACCACATTGCCATCTTCAACATCCACATTAAACAGTACCCTCATCTCCACTATCAACCTCATTGCATCTTAACATCCACATTAGCATCGGCTCTCGTCCACGGTTATCATCATCAACCCATTGATATCTTTAACATTCATATTGGCATCCACCTCTCACCGGACATTATCATCAAAAAAAACATTGTCATCTTAAAGCATTTTCCACATTTGCATCACCACCATCCACATTAAAACAACATCGAAGGGACATTGTCATCTTTTAAACTGTCACATTAAATATCACTTTCATTCCACATTATCATCACCATCAACCCACCATTTGTTCATCTTTGGCACCACATTAAGCATCACCCCCATCCCACATTATCATCATCTGCCACATTGTTCATATTAACAATCCACCTTTAGCATTCGCTCTCATCCACATTATCCCCACATAATCAAACCACATGGTCCATCTTTTAGCATCCACATCAACATGAAATCTCAATCCACATTATCCTCATTACAACCCACATATTCATCTTAGGAATCCCACATTAGGCATCACCTCCATCACATAACCAATATCGAACACATTGTCATCTCTAACTGTCACATTTAATATCACTTTCATTCCAACAAGTATCAACCTCATCATACACCACATAGGCATCTTTAGCATCCACATTGCATCACCCCATCCACATTATCAACATCGACACATTTGCCATTCTTTAACTGTCACATTAATATCACTTTCATCCACATTAATAATTATCATCAAAAACCACATTGTATCTTTAGCAATCTCACATTTGCATCACCCCATCCAAATTATCATCATCTACCACCATTGTCATCTTTTCCATCCACACTTTAACATCACTCTCAATCCTCATCACTCTCATCCTAACATTATCCGCATCATTCAAAACCACATTGTTACTTTAGCATCCATATTAGACATCCAAAATCTCATCCACATTATCATCAAAACAAACCACATTGTAATCCTTTAAGCAATCACCCATGCACATAGCATAATCAACCATGTTATGAGATGATCATCCTATAATATTCCACATAACATCACTCTCATCAACATTTCATCATCAACCCCCATTATCGTTGGGTCATGGGTGCCGGTCTTGGGCGGTTGATGCGGGGTGGTATCTGTGATGTGGATTGGACTAGGCTGGCAGAACGGACGGGCAGTCTTGGTCTGGTTTGCATTTTGCTACCCGTGTGGCTGATGTGGTCGCAATCATTGGATTCCCCGGTACGCGCAGCATGTAACAGTAGCCTTTGGGTAAGAATGTATTTCTGTTGTGTTTTGCGTGTGTGTGCTGTGCGTTTCGTGTTGTGGGTTGTGTGTGTGTGTGTTTGGTGTGTGCGGTGGGCATGTTGCGTCGTGCGTGTGGCCGGTGCGCGAGCGCACGTGTGGAAGTTATTGCAGATTGATCTTGTATGTATATTTATAATACTATATCTATATATATGATTGTTTTGGGGTTTAGTAACTGGTGTATTATTGTTGTCTAAAAAGTTAAACTTTGTAAGCGGCCTCAGCTCTTGGAGGGAAAGAGCGCAAAAAACAAAATATCCCTTATTAGATTTATTTTATATTTCATTATGTTATTATTATTTTGTTATAAAAAATTATTATGTTATTTTATTATTGTTAGTATTTATTATTGTTATTATATTATGTTATATATAGGATTATGTTGGTTATTGTTATTGTTATTTGTTATTATATTATTATTATACGCCTCTAGTCGTGAAAAAATAAGTCAATTCAAAACTCAATTACTTACTTAGAAGAGCACTATTGAAAGAAAAAAAGAAAAACTATACGTTTCGTTCATAAACACCCACTGAGGATCAAAGAAATTGCTCAATCAAAACAGTGAGAAATGAAATCACCACCTGCAGATGAGTGACATTCTTTTATCAAATTTAATTTAAGATAAAACGCTGATATAAACATACAGTGGAGGCATGTCACCAGAGTAGCAGTTGGTAGGGAGTGGGGGGGGGGGGGGGGGGGGGGTAGGTACAGTTGTACCAAAAACAAGTTGAAGCAACCTTAATTCTGTTGAAGAAAAAACCGCTAATACCTATTGTGAATGTGAGAATTGAAAATTTTAAACAAACCACCATTTATTTAACCTTTTATATAATCGAATCCATTCTTGGACATTCAACTTCAGGAGGAAATACGACTAAAAAAATAATGCTAGGACCGCCCAGGGAGTAAGATCCTGTTCCTATTGACCTTTAACGATCCAAAAACACCGTCACTGTACAATCCTCCTCACCCCCATAACGGACCCACCTCACCTAAGGGGCGTGCACCGCGCACTTCCCCTCTCCCCCCCCGCACGCGCCACACACCACAACCACCACCACGCACACGCACAACGCACAACGGCACACGCAACCCACACACAACATACACAACATATATATATACACACACACACACACACACACAACACACAAACACAGATATATACCACACACGCACACGCGCAACGCACGCACCACGCAACGCACGGCCCACACTTACACACCGCAACGCCCCACCACCACCCACACCAACACCAACACCATCCACACACACACACACACACCCACACCACCACTGGGTTTTTCCCCGCGTTGTTTTGACAAAAAAATAAAAAAACAGTATCTATTTACCAGCAAAAAACGGGACAAAGTGCTGTCTCTAATAGGGGATTTTAAAGAATGCATTCATTTATCCCTTTTTTCGTCCATCAAATCCGACCAATATGTTTCTGCCCGGATAGTACAAGTGTGGGGAACTTGGAAGCGCCAAAGGTGCGGTGTAGTTCTGCCTTTCCCCCCCACTACAATTGCCACTTCACACTTTCTCCGTTGTTTTGACGTCAAAAAACAATGTGGGGTGGTCAAAAAAAACAATTAAATGTCGATTTACAGAACATATGTCAAAAAATACCGGGGAAAAAAAACCCGAAAAACACCACCACCACACGCACGATCTGATAAAAAAACGGCTTGGCTATAAACACCACGGCTGCTGAGGCATGTCACCAAGTAAGCATTTTGTAGGAGTTTGGGGTGGAAGGGGGGGGGGTGTAGGGATAGGGGTGAAAATGCAATGTTAGAAAAACCCAATGTTGAAGCCACCTTAATACTGTTGAAGCAACTTAATATCTGAGAAAAAAAATGAGATACATTTGGTCCAAAAAATTCAGTTCAACTCAAAGCTTTAGTCCACAACAAGAAATACGTTCAGGAGCAAAACAACAACTTAGCTCGAATCTTATATTACTCCTCAACAAAAAGTCAACGCAATAAAAATCAAATTGGTGTTTAGTCAGAGCCTTTGGAAAATTGGCACACGCTAGATTTTAATGCGAAATAATGCAGTTTGGATTTTAATTGATGGGCGTCCAGCAAAGTGTGAAGATGGGCCTGGGGAGATTGTTGGCCTTTTGCTGGTGCTGAACATGACCGGTTATGGAGGTGCAGTCTGATGGTCTGGGTGGCATTTGTGAGAAATGGAGGGGGACGTTACCGACCTAGGGACGTCGGAAGGGCAACTGTGACAACACGATACGCTACTTGAATAACTCATCAGACCTCAAGTGATCCCCCATGATGAAATTTAAGCATGGTGCTTAGACTTTGTGGTTTGTGGAAGACAAAACGTGCCATGTCACTGGGCTCATGGTCATCAGGGGGGGGACCCCCCCCCAAAAAAATGCTTTGACAACCACCCACAAACATCGTGCCCCACCTTGACTGGGCACCCCGATTCCCTGACCTCAACCCGAATTGAACAAGGCATGGGACACGCTTAGGTGAAGCTGATTAACGGCATGCCCGCCCGTTCCCCAGGGGGGGGGGACACTGGACTGATGACTTGGAAAGCAGGAACTGGGTTAAGGAAGTTCGAGGGGGAAAGCCATCCTACAGATCAGGCTGGAAAATGGACTCATTGGACTCAAATGACACGCCGCTTCCAAGCCTGTATTCATTGCCCACGGGAAGGTCACACTCGCTGTCATGGATACGATATGGAAATGTTGGCACTTGATATCTGAAATTGAAAATTGGCAGTTGGGCTTTCTTTCACAACTGTTCTTGACCACCTACATTTTCTTTTGCGTCAAGTATCCTGAGATTTGAAGATGAATCTGTATGTGATTTACTCAGCTTTCACTAATGAAAATGTGGAAGATTGGAAATCGCCACAGTAAAAAGTTACCTACGGATTTATGATTAAAGTGTAATTTGCAGTGAGAAGTTTTGTTGCTTGACTTTGTGAGGGAGTATATATACCAGTACCATACGTTGCGCCTTAAAATAACAAAAACACAATCAAAACTGACTGGGAAATTGAAGGACGTATTGTAATAGATTATAATACATGGATTCAACAATTGAAAAACGGACATTTCATGAAAATGGGGCAATTTCACGGATTGGGCGTAACAACAAAACACAGGGACACCCCCCCCCCCCCCTGTCCCACTCGAAATCATGAAAAAATCATAATTTCGATTCTCGATCTCAAAAGTCGCATCTGGTTCTTTTCAACCATTCCATAAAAATTCAACCTAGGCTGGTCCTACCCCCAACCCCTTTTCCTGAGAACGGCAGAGTGTTGCTTTCAGTGATTGAAACGTTTCAATGCTAAAAAATGTGATGGTGTATGTGTGTGTGTGTGTGTGTGTGTTGTGTTGTGTGTGCGTGTGCGTGGCGTGTGCGGTGATGTGTGTGTATTTATGTGTGGTGTGTGTGTGTGTGTGTTGGTGGGTGTGTGTGGTGTGTAGTTTGCGTTGTGGTTGTTGTGTGTGTGTGTATGTGTGTGATGTTGTATGGTATATGTGTGTGTATGTGTATGTATGTGTAGGGTTGTGTGTGTGTTGGTGTGTGTGTTGTGTGGTGGGTGTGTGGTGTGGTGTGTGTGTAAGGCTACATCTTAGCAGAACACACATTGGCTACCCTATAATGTGCAGCCGAAACCATCAGGGGTTGGAAAATGCCCAGACAATACTACCAGTCTTGCTCCAGGGGAAAGTCAGGTGTTACCAGAATTGTTTCAAATTTCATTTGTGGTCATATCCACCTTTCTGGCTTTACCCGAGAAGAATTGATAGTACTTCTGGCGTTCCATCTGGAGAAGAACTGCCAGTACCTTCTTGCTTTCAGTCTGAGGGAAGAATGATAGTACCTTCTGGCTTTTAAACCGGTGGAAGAATGATAGTACTTTCTGGCTTTCATCTAGAAGAAAATGATAGACCTTCTGGCTTTTACCGGTGAAGGAATGATACTACCTTCTGGCTTCATCTGAGGAAGAATGATAAGAACTTCTGCTTTACCCTCCGGTGGAAGGGAAAAAATGATAAAGTACCTTCTGGCTTTCACCGGGAGAAGAACAATGATAGTGCTTCGGCTGTCACCAGAGAAAGAATGATAGTACCTTCTGGCTTCATCGGAGGAAGATATGATAGTTTAACCTTTCTGGGGGCTTTCAACGGAGGAAGAATGGATAGTACCTTCTGGCTTTCACCGGAGAAGAAGTAGACGCGCTTCTGGCTTTTACCAGAGAAGAAATGATTAGTACCTTTTGGCTTTCACTGAAGAAAGAATGATAGTACTTTCTGGCTTCTTACGGTGAAGAAGATAGTACCTTCTGGCTTTTACGGTGGTGGAAGAATGATAGCGTGCATCGGACTTTTACCAGAAGAAAGAATGATAGTACCTTCTGGCTCTTCAACCGGGAGGAAGGAATGATTAGTACCTTCTGGCTTTCCACCAGAGAAGGAATGATAGTGCCCTTCTGGCTTTTACCAGAAGAAGAATGATAGTATTCTTCTGGCTTTCACCTTGAGGAAATAATAAAGTACCTTCTGGCTTTCAACCTGAGAAGAATGATTTAGTGCCTTCGAACTTTACAGAGAAGGAATGATAGACCTTCTGGCTATTCACCGGAGAAAGAATGATTAGTACCTTCTGGCTTCCACCTGAGAAGAATGATAGTACCTTCTGGCTTTCACGTGAGAAGAATGATAGTCCTTCTGGCCTTTCAAGTGAGAAGAATGATAGCCGCCTTGTGGGCATTATTAAACCCTCTTTATGTTGTCAAACATTTGAATGATATCGGCGTTTATTCAATAATCCTTTCAAAATCAAAATATATTCCTTAGTAGCAAAGAAAGATACAACACATTTTGCTTTTCTTATAAATTACTACTTTTTTTTTTCAAAAAAGCTAATTATTATCTTTTGATTCCGAATTCTGAATTCCGGAAAATTCTGCGTTAGCTATCAGTCAGTAAATTAAGGCTGCACTTCGTCAATTAACAGAACGGAATTCTCAAATTTGCATAATTTTGTGCGCCAGCTGTGTTCGGTTTTTTTTTTTTCTGTTTGGTTTGTCCCCCCCCACCCTCCCTCCCCCCTCCCTAGGCTGGACTGCTGATTGTGAAAGGAGGGGAAGTATTGATGTGTTTTTTCTGTGTGTTTTGAAAAAAAATACATAATCTATTGAAAATATTACACAGTGTGTTTTTGTCTTCTCGTTAATGAAATAAAACGTCCACTTCGCACTGGTTGTGTGTCATGGTTCGTGCGGTGGTCCAAAGCACGACTGTACCAATTATTAAACCCGTGGGATTATAAACGAATTATTACATGATTGAGCTCTTAGTGCTTTGCCTGGGTGCGAGGGGAATAGGCTGGCCGTTCCTGTGGCTGGGTAACAACACCAACAAAAAAACAACAAAACCAACGCAATCAACAAACCAAACAAAAAACGAAAAAACATATAACACCCGCACGCACGCACGCACGCCCGCATCCGCACACACACACCACACACGCGCACGCACCGGCACGCAACACGCCACGCACACACACGCGCGCGCACGCACAGACGCAACGAACACACGCGCAAACGCGCGCGCACAACACCACACCCACACAAAAATAGGGGAGTTAGAGAGGAGGAGACACACAGGGGACAGAGAGAGAGAGAGAGAGAGATGGAGAGAGGAGAAGAGAGAGCGAGGAAGAGAGGAGAGAGGAGGAGGAAGAGAGAGAGAGAGGGAGAAGGAAGAGAGAAGAGGGAGAGGGAAGTGGGACGAGAGAGAGGGAGAGAGAGAGAGAAGACAGAGAGAGAGAGACAGAGAGAGACAGGAGACAGAGACAGAGACAGAGGAGAGGGACAGAGATAGAAACCAGAGAGAGAGAGGAGAGAGAGGAGGAGAGAGGAGAGAGAGAGAGGAGAGTAGATGGAGTGGGAGAGAGAGGAGAGAGAGCAGAGGAGGACAGAGAGGACAGAGAGGACAGAGGAGAAGAGAAGAGCGTGACAAATCTTTCATGTACATACTTGTCTTTCCTCTCCGTTTAGGAAAACTCAGCCTCAGACACGGGTTCATCCCAAAATGATATGAATTGTTATTAGATTCAATCCCGTCCAGATAATAGTCGTGGTCTAGTAGGTTTAGACAAGGCAATCAGTGTCGCAGCGGAAAGGGTCCACGCACACGTGAACATGTCCACCTTCCCCCAATGGCAGGCTCAGTGACAGGCCCAGTCATCATCATCAAATAATAATAATAATAATAATTATGCGAACCTGCAACTAGTCGCTGTGTTTGCCGCGGGGTGAAATTCGCGAAAAGCGTTCGCGTGTGCGGAGGCCTTTATTTCTTTTCACATTCTGCTGATATTAAAAAATAATAAAAAAAAATAGATAATATATAAAAAAATTAAAAAAAAAAAAAAAAATAATAAAAAAAAACAGGAATCATGCATGCATGTCACGACTAACACGAAAAAATGAAATAACGGGACCGTTGTCAATTCGAACGAAAAAGTTACGCTACGGAGTGATAATGACAGTAGACATTGACCACCAAGCTGTGCAGCCCCACACCAAAATCAAGCTATACACAAAAGAAGAAAGTCTAAGCCACCCCACCACTTTTGTTTGTTGTTGCTGTAGATGAGATGAGGATGAAATCGAGATTTATTGCAAATAAATCAATAAAGAAATGGAAAACAACATTGAATTGGGAGAAAAATGGAAAAGTTTGACTATCTGAACATAAGAAAAACGCACACTTAATGTATT
Source organism: Phymorhynchus buccinoides (assembly GCA_017654935.2). Lineage (NCBI taxonomy): Eukaryota > Metazoa > Mollusca > Gastropoda > Neogastropoda > Raphitomidae > Phymorhynchus > Phymorhynchus buccinoides. Next base: position 5,426,521 of record JAGGCT020004036.1, read on the forward strand.
TGGGTGTACAACATGCATTCGATATTATGAAAACAAAACGGGTTGTCATGTTCAAAATTTAACAAAAATTACCATGTTTTAATTATCAATGTAAACAACAAATGTCATATGGCTATCTGAAAAAGTTAATATTGTTGGGACAAAAAACGTCATGAGGAGTGGTCCAAAAAACTCATTGGCAAATCCAAGTCAGTAGGCGGTGTGTTTCCTCCCTGTGCCTGGATTTGACTGCTTCAACCCCGCTTATAACGGAAAGTAATGGTAGCCTTGTAATAGGCTAAAGGGGGGTGCTAAACTTTTTTCTTTGGTATATTTAGTTAAAAGGACGAATCTAAAAATCTTAAAGATTTAAAAAAACTGCACCAAGCTTTTGTTGTAAAAAAATAGTCTGGTTTCTCGATGTTATGCATTGTAATTGTTAATATTATTTCTTTTATATCAGGGATTTATTGGTAAGCATTCTTATTTTTGTGAGCAGAGTAATCGTTGCAAAAAAAAAATATTTAGTAGAAAATGTTCTTGGGCAAAAATCATACACAAGCATAAAATAAAATTACCCATGAGTAGAAAAATGGAGAAAATATCAACTGAATACAACTGACTTGTCACCAAACGGGCAACATATTCTTCCCCCCCCCCCCTGACGTTAATTTATGGAAAAAAGTTGGTTATGGGTAAACTAAAGAGTTCTCCCTCAAAAAACTTCTTGAATATTTAATATAGATAAACTATAATTGATCCTCCCAAAAAACATCTGTGTTTGGGTCTGGGTGGTGGGTGTGGGTGGTGAATGTTTAGTTAATATTGGGATATGAATGTTGCATTGTTTGTGACTATTGGTATGTACAACTTTATTAGTAAGTTGTTATTTATGATGCCATGCAACGTATTTCAGTCCGATATAATCTCTGTCTCTGTTTGTGTGTCTCTCTCTCTGCCTCTCTTTCTCGTCTGGGGACTCTCTGTGTCTCCGTTCCTCTGTCTTTCTCTGTCTGTCTGTCTGTATGTTAGGTCTCTTCTCTCTCTCGTTCTCCTTCCTCTCTCGATCGTTATAAGTGTGGGGTGGGAGTGTTTGAATTGTAATAGTGCGGCCTGGTGCGTCTTTAAGGGTCCATCAAGTGGTGAGTGTTTCAAAGTTGGTTGCGAAAAATGTTGTACTGTTAGATTAATGTCCTATGATTTTGGGCGTGATTGGAGGAAATGGACTGATGGATTCAGGGGGAAGGGGGGTGTTTGGTCATGTTTGATGTATTATACTTTTTAGTTTCATTGTGTTTTTACTTTCATTTTAGGTGTTTCTGTAAAAGCGCTTAAGAGCTTAAAGATTAGGTCGCTCTAAAAGTTGTCTTAATAAATAAAAATAAAATAAATGTTTCGTTTTTCTCTAACATGAGGGACAGCTAGGCTCAAAAAAAATTAAAGAAGATACATCTCCAATATTACAAAACATCACCAAGCAAAGGTTAAGGGGCTCACTGGGTCGAGTTGGCTCAATGTTCTTTTAATTACTGCCCCCCTCCCGGCAACGTGAAGCGAAGCTGTATTTCGTGAAATGAATAATTTTGGAAAAAAAACCAAAAGAATGAGGTACGAGATCGTCAACGTGTAAGGCAAATTTCTGCATTGTGCTCCTGAGGTTTGCTTTTTCTAACATTACCATCGGATTAGCGTCTGTCTTTCCTATTGGCCAACAATTCGCCCCCAAAAAAATGGTCACATTTCAGTTCAAAATACAGTAAAAACCCAATCCAGCGTCACAAGCACTGGTTAGGCCACTACCATTCATTCGCAAAATGTAATTCACATTTTTGTGGAGACGTTTTCTGTCTACAAAACCTATATAACGCAAACATTGAAGCAATGTAAACGTTGTTATGTAAAAAACCACTAAAATTTTGAGTTACGCAGCATCTTATTCACAAACACAAAAAAAAACCTCATTCTGTTTGTTTGCGTTGATGACGAAGGCTTCTTTTAAAAGACCCACCAGGTTCACGTGTCAAAAATCACACGGGTTTTTTCAAACGTGTTTCCCTCTATAGCTGGTAAAGGAAATCTGTTTGACCAGGTGGGGGGGGACTCCCATAAAAAAATGTCCCCAACATTGATAAAACGAAACATTCATATTTTTAAACGAAGCGCCCCCCCCCCCCCAATTCAAAAGTTGGGGGACATTGTATGTGGGTCACAGGTACCCAAGACAAAAAACCAAAGGACTTTAACCGTGGTGTCTTTAACAGCGTGCGTCTCCGCAAATGTCCAAAAACAAGTAGGTGATTAATAATATGTGAATGCCGTTGGAACGTAATCGATTACAAAATCTAATCTCCAATCTAAAAAAAGAAAAGGCGTAACAGAAAAAAGCTAGTGATAATATAATAAGACAGGGAAAAAAAAAAAAAAAAAACACCCCTTTCTTCCGTATTAGTCATTGATAATGATGCTAAGTACATAACAGCAAAAACACATTTTTCTTTTACAAAAACTTAGAAAACTGTGATTACTAATTCTGAACAAAGTGAATCGATTCAACAATCGATATTGATTAGACAAAAAAACACAAATAATGACCACATCGGTGTGGGCATTAAAAAGAAAAAAATAGTGTTATTTTTGACCAGAAAGGAACAAAGGGGGACAAAAAATTAAAAGGAAGGGTGAAGGAAGAAAAAAAAAAATTGGTTTTGGGGAAACAAAACAAACCCAACAAAAAAATTTTAACCCCCAAAATAATTTAAAAATTTTATTTTGTACCAGATTTTGAGAGTTGTACAGAATACTCGGTGCAAACCAACGAAAAAAAAAAAATATAGTGGGAAACAAAAAAAACTCTTAAATTGTTGGTTTTTTCAATTCATGCGAATTTTTGAGACAGCATGGGGTTGATTTTCCACGATAAAATCAGGCCTCACAAGATTAAATGATGCACAGGTTCGGGATTAAGGGGGATGTGTTACATGAAAAAGGAGGACGGGTGGAAAAAAAATCCCATCTTGGGCGCCCCAAATTCCGTGGATGATAAGTAAAACAGAAAAGGGAAAGGAGGAATGAAAAAAAAATAAAAGCACCCCCAACGTTTCCGTAAACCCGAGGAGGAGACCCCGCCTCCGTACACCCCCCCCCCCCCTTCTTTTTCTTTTTTACATTAAAATTTTTTTTTTACGGTTTCTTTTTTCCTCCCGTACATGTTTTTTTTTCGTAAAAAACCCTTTTAAAAAAAACCCACACCCCTCCAAAAACAAAATAAAAAAAAACCTGTTCAAAACAAAAAAAAAACAAAACAAAAAAACAAAAGAAAAAAAACAAAAAAAAAAACCAACACTTACCCGGCGTCTAAAATGTGTTAACACTGAGGACGCTAGAAAGAGGAACGAGAAGCGGGCAGGATCTGATATTATTTCGAGAGATAGCGAGACGGATGATCCGATGAAGAGGCCGACACGCGAATGCGGGAAGCAGAGGCCACATGATTGAGAAAAGAGAGCAGATGAGAGAAGCCGTAAGAGGATCATATGTAGAGGGACCGCAAAGACGGAAACAAGCCTGAGAATTAGCCTGAGGAGGAAATTTCTCTCGTTGGGCCAAGAAGAATGAGGCATTGCACGGGTGCCAATTTGGCCGCGAGAGATTGAAGGAGGGGGATGAGAGGAGCAAGAGAAAAATCTGTAAACGGAGAGCTGAGAGGCAGCGGAGAGGCTTACGACGAGAAATGTAGAGACAATTGAGCAAGGTTAGGAGGGACATTTATGAGGGGGGAGCTTTAACTAGAAATACGAGGCTATCGTGAAAATTAATTAGATGTAGCTTAGAGAAGAATTGTGAAGATTCACACAAAAGGCAGAGACGATGACGGGGACTCAGAGGAAGAGCTTGAGATTCGAGATGCTTTTGTAGCATATTATGAGTGAGACGTTTAAAGGAGCTATTTTCTTTAGGCAGAGTAGAGAGAGAGCGAGAGCCTAGCGCTCAGGAGTTTTTGATGACACAAAAAAGGGAGAGGATATTGAGGAACTGACTATATGGAAGATGGTAATAGATAAGTGGAAAAGATAGTAACGATGATAGACGTTATGAGGACTGTAGCCGAGTGACGGAGAGACTCTCCCCCATAGAGACGAGGAATTGATAAAACGACGCGAGGACGACGAGCCTTAGAGAGTATGAGAGACGCCGTACTGGATAGTTTTATTGAGAGAAGAGATACAAGAGCAAAGGTGACGAAGTTGAGGTAGAGAGTAGCGAGGAAGAGTGGAGTGGGACGTAGAGAGGATGGAGAGAGCAGAGACTCTTGACCAGATTTTTCTGCTCTTGATGAGGATGACCCTTTTGAAGATAGACGGAGGACTGAGACGGTCAAGCCGTATTGCAAACCATAATGGGGGAGTGGCGGCGGCAGGATGAGGAGAGAAGGGAATGAGCGCGATAGAGTAGTAAGAGATAGTGATAGGGAACTTTAGTGATAGTTTTCCCGACATGAAGAGGACTGATCGAAAAGAAAAAACAGGATAAGCAGCGAGATAGAAGCGACCCTGCGCAAACACCGAAGAGGGTTGGAGACGGAGGGGGGGATACGATATGATATGACCAAAAAAAAAACGGAAGAGATCGATCTAGTAAAAGCGCCTTGGAATGCACGTACTAAAAAGTAAATTGGAATTGGTAGGGGGAAGGGGGCCCACTACGTTTGAGGAGTTTCATAAGGTCTAGGGGGGGGGGCCTGATGCTTCGTGAGTATGACAAAAAAAAAAAAAAACTAGAGGGAGAGGCAACTTCGTGAAATTAAAAAAAAATGCCACCGTAGCCGATGGGTCTGAGACGGCAAGTGGTGCCATTGGGATGGGAGGAGTAATTCTCTCAGAGAGGGTGGGAGGCAGAGTTCACCGAAAGAGATGGGACTGATGGAGAGGACGACGCTAGAGGGAGAGTGAGAGAGATTGAGAGAGCAGGGGAGAGGATGAGAAGCGCTGAGAGAAGAGGAGAGAGGTGAGGGAGAAGGAGTTATGGAGATCGAACACTTATCTTGGGGGGACCAGAGAGGGAGAGACAGACACATCCGCGGAGCAGAAGCAGAAAGCTCGCATACTGCTGACCCCGCAAGATTGATTGTTGGCACAGATCTGACTATGCGAGTACGTAACACACGCAGGAGGCGCGGCGATCACGATTTTCGCATAGATGACACAGAGATCTGTGAGAGGCGAATGTTGGAAGGCAACAATATCTGCCAGAGGACTCGGGCAAAAGGAGACAGCTTCGAGTCGGAGCAGAGGTAGGAGCTAATGTCACGAAGCTGGAGCGAGAGTGTGGAGAGTGAAGGTAACGCCGTCCGACGAGGCGCTGATTTTTTTGAGGGAGATTGGCACCATTCGAAGAATCTACGCGAGCATTGCGAGAGAGAACAAGCGAGACCGCACGAGCTCTCGATGATGGTACGTTGTGTCGCAGTTGGGACGAAGAGAGTAGTCACATATTTTAGCAGGGACGGAGTGCCACAGGGAAGAGCACGTATCTTTGAGTTTGATGACGGGGGGGCTTCCTGTGCGCGAGCGGCACGTAAAACCGGAGGAGCGAGAGACGCAGCGAGAGAGAGGAGAGCGAGGAGGAGGGAGAAGACCTCGTTGAACGCTAGGGGGGAAAATGGCTGGTGTTGAAGCTGTGTTCTAAATCTTGATCGCAGTAGCATACAAAAAGTGAGATGCCACTTTCAAATGTATAGACGCGACAGAACTATAGGTGGGCGGCATACCTTATTAGAATTAAAAGAAAAAGGGTCGAAAGGAGAAAATGTTGGACCTACTGCTTACCATGGGTTATCGACCATTAAACCCCCCAGTTCACGAAGAGCCAAGCTATTTAGAGTAAACTCTGGAGGGAAACTGAGAATATACTGGGATAAACCTTTGAGTTAAACTCTCCAACTGTGACTTCCAGTTGGCAACGTCCGTCAAGGTGGATAAATCACCTGACTCACCAACTCCTAGCCTGTGACATGAAGAGTCAGTGCCGAGACCTGGGTGTCACCGACCTCGGGTACAGGGACTCTTCTTCCGTTTTGTTCTCCGTAAAAGACTATAATTTTCTTGCAAAAATTGCATCCGTCAGGGTTCACAACGCTCATGACTATCGCACTGGCACAACAGCTATTTCGCCGCTCACGCCATAGACAGAAGAGACAAGACAAGACACATCACACTGTTCCACACCACAACGCACGCAAGGCTGTATAGTATCACACACTAAATCTAGATACTTAGAAAGAAGACAGCCGCACTATAGCCAAGTGTTCCCACTCCACACAACCCTCGTAGGCCTAGCCATATTTTCAGCCCAAATGTCAATTAATTTTACCTGGGTAGAGAACAAATGTTTCCGATCTGCAGTATTGGTGGATTCTTCAGTGACCAATCTAAAATAACGCCTTCTATTCTTTCTGTGTTCCAAAACTAAGACCAATAGGTCTTTTGCAATAATAGACCCCCCGATTTGATTGCCTTTTTAGTCCCAATGGGGGAGGGACAGTGCCCGATGCAGAGACAGCTGTCTCGACCTAAGAGAAGGTCTTTAGCAGTAAATTTTGGTATGGCTTTGGCCTTCAATTTGACTGTTTTAGTGGATGGCCAACCTGAGCCCAAAAGACATTCTACAAGAGAATGGTGTCTTTGTGCATCAAATCGAAAATCCAACATAAAAACAAACCAGCAGCAAATGTTAAACCAGAAAAAGTAAATACTATTTGTATCCATATGATTTGGATACCATCTCAGTAGTTAACCCTCCAATAGTCACTGAATACTACTAGGTTTTGATATTAAAATTCTAGAACATATTCTTTATTGTTCATTTTTACATAAGGTTTTCATAAGAGTTTACTTCATTTGGCTGGGTTTAGCTTCTGAGAAAAACATTGTACTGGATAAACTAAGTGTTGCTTTTTAAACAGCTGTGATATGACATATACCTAATATATAGATGCATATGGCAGGACACCATAGAAAAAACTTTTGTAGAATGTCTGTTTTTGCTGCGAACATTGGCCATCAAACCCACTGGACAGTCAATTGGTCAATTTGCAGGCCAATATTGCAAAATGATGAGATCTTCTCAAGATCGAATTAGCAGTCTTTGCATAAGGCACAGTCCCTTCCCCCATTAGGGGAGAGAAAAGTAAAATCCAGCACAATAATAGAACTTTCTTTTTTTCTTTCTTTCTTTCTTTTTTTCTTCTTTCTTTGAATTCTACGAACAATCATTAAAAGTTCAAACGCTCTAGAATGGTGTTTGTTTCCGCCCGGAGGTTGTGCAAATAAACCCATTGGTACACAGAATTTGTTTATTTTTTTTTTTTCATACCTATATATGTGATATCTGATATATTTATATATACACATAAAAGAACAAATCAAAACAGTGACATAGCTTTGACTAGACGTACCCCTTTACTGCTGAATCGATATAAATTCTAAGTTACAAGAATGATTGGCATACTGTGGGGAAATGTGAGAATAGTGATGACAAATTGATACAATGACGTCAAGCTGTAAATAACACATTCGCTTGCTATATTTGTGAGACCTCAGAAACAAACCAGTTAACGTTAACTTAAACATGTGCATTGTACATACACGCTTTTTAACATAAAATGTGTTTCACTTAATGTTGCTTTATTTGTGCCTCCCCCCCCCCCCCCCCCACCACACCCCCCACCCCCCACGTTTACCTTTTGAACCCACAAAGCCCACCCCCCCCCCCCGCCCCCCACACAAAAAGAGAGAGTTCCTCTCTCGCCAACAAATCGCTGGTGGTCTCTCTAATTTACTAGCAAGCTTTCGAGAGCTATCTTGACTCTCTGTCATTCAGCATGACACACTGAGTTAAGACTAACATTTTTTCCCCACAAAACAAAGCCAAAATCTCTTGTGTCCGGGTATTTATTCGAATATATATATATATATATATATGAAAGAACAAATGCTCATTGAATAAACAGTGCAAAGCACACTATATATAGTCGCGGATAACAGATACCATAACCTGTCTAGATATTTATAGAGATATATATATATTCGCGTAAAAAAAAAAAATATATATATATATATATTTATATATAAAAACTATTATATAGCATAAATATACAAAGTCGGAAACATAACACCAAACCTTTTCTTGTGTATTTATTCTTAAATTTGTCCCGCGTATATATATATATAATATAACGTACAAGAATTGAAGAAGAAAAAAAAACAGCCACACCATTAAACTTTCCTCTTATAAAGTTATATATTTTGCTTTAAAAAAACTTGTTTTGTGTCCAATATATAAGTTTGTGAAACTAAGAAACAAACTCAATAAATTTGATTTTAACTTTACAATTTATTCTGTTTTATTATGTATATATATATAGTTTGCTTTGTTAAAGCTTTTTTTTTGTGTCCAATGTCTTTATTTGTGAACCTCAGAAACAAAACAAAACCAGTTAACGCTTACTTTTGAGTAATGTTCCGTGTTCAAAAATAAATAAATAATAATTAAAAAAACCAAAAAAAATATATATATATAAATTGTGCTGATTTTACGTTTTCTCCCAATGGGGGGAGGACAGTGCCCTATGCGGAAGACAGCTGTTTCGACCTACGAGAAGGTCTCATCAGTTTGCGTGATAGGCACTGCAATTTGACTGTCCAGTGGGTGCCAACCTGAGTAAAAAAGACACATTCATATATGTATATATATAAAAAAAAATAAGAGTGTAAATAATTGAAAATAAATACACAGAACAAGTTTTAAGATGTTGTTTTTCCGATTTGTATGTTATTTTAAATAAGTTATATATAGTATGATATCTATAACTTATATAAATAAAATTTATCTATATATAGCAAAGAAAACTGGGATATGGATTATGTACTCAACCACACTCGCATTCTTGATTGGAACCGCCCCAACATCATAATTATACAGAATCCTCTTCATTGTTGTTGTTGTTTTCTTCCAAAGTCATCGTTCAAGCAGACTGCTCCCCTAGTACTAGTAATATGTAAATTGGAAACAAAAATCTATAATTATTAATAAAAACATTAACTTTTTCTCAACGTGGTGACTTACGCTTTACATCACATTTCTTATTATTATTAGTATTATACATGCATCACGAAACACAGAAATGAAAAATAAATCGTCACACAAACATGATTATGAATGAAACATTGCCCCACTAAAAAAAAGAAGAAAAATGGCCTGGTACAATTGCTCATCCAGTGATACTAAAAGCTGTACATGTTGGGGAAAAATAACCATTATTTGTACAAACATTCTTCCATAGATCGGGTCTTCAACGCATCGGCGATATGGCAGCGAGTGGTGCCCAAGTCTGGGCAACACGAAATAGTCAAAACCATTACTATTGTGCGCTTTTCACACAAGAAGTCCAATCTACAAAGAAAGCGCGCACAAACGCGTAATAAGACATACATGTGCAGAGGTAGGTTTACAACCACACAGGCACATACACCAGAGACATAGACATAGACATAGACACAGGAGACCATTAGACAACAGAACAGACCTACTCCACCCACAACACGGTGCACACATACGGACACATAGACACAAACAAACAGACAGACACACCCACAAAACACTTACACACACACATCACACACACACCACACATACGCACGCGCGCGCACACAACATACCACACATGCACACACACATGGCACACACACTGTCACACACACACGCGCGCACGCAAACACACACACCACACGCACGCACACACGAGCTGCACACACACGCTCACACGCACACACACACGCTCTCACGTCTGCGCCACACACACACACAGACACTCACGTACACACACACTACAGGCGCACACACACACACGTACAAACACACGTATACACACACACACCACAAACAAAAACACTTACACACACAAAACACAAAAACAACACACACACTTACACACACAACACACACGTACACACACACGTACACTGACACAAACGCAAGCCAAACACACACAGTAACAACACCACAAAAACACACACACAACACACGTACACACACACACACGTACACCACACACACGCACACACACATCACACACATGACTTACACATAACACACACACACACACACGTACTCACACATCAACACAGTACGTACACACACACGTACACACTCACACACAACACACCACACACACTTTTACACCACACACACTACAAACACACACACAAACACACACATAAACCACACACACACACAAACACACACACACACACACACACACACGACACAAACACACACACACACGTACACACGACACACACAAACACACCAACACCCACTCACACGCTGATTAACACGGACGGCTGGTCCACGAACACGCAACACCACATCACACTCACAACACACACACACACTCACTCACACAGTCACACACACACAGCTGCACACACACACACACCACACATTTCACACACACACCACACATTTCACACACACACACCACACACACACGACACACACACACACACGTACACGCACACACACAACACAAACTTTACTACACCACACCAACACACACACACACACGGTGGGTAAGGTCACAAGCTACACACTACATACACACAACACACATCACAAAACTCACGCCGGACACACACTTAGGTCTCACTCACCAACACACACACACACACACGTACACACAAACACATACACAGACACACACAATACGCACAACTACACAACACAACACACACACACACTCACACACAACTTAAACACAAACACACACAACACAACTTACACACACCACAAACACACACACGAACACACATGGAAGTCACACACACACAACCGACACCCACACACACCACCTACACAACACATTACGCAAACACACACACACACACAGACATACCAACACACCACACACGCACACGCACAAATACACCACATACAAACACACACACACAATCTGGCCACACCCACACACACACACCACCACAATCACACGTACACACACACACATGAGCCTAACAAAAGAGCGCGCATTCAAATCACGCACAGGCCTGAATCTGAAATGTTGCACACATTCAACGTCAGTGTAGTCAGAGTTATGCATTACACGTTCATAGGAAACAGTATGAATAATAACTTGACACTCATCGGCTATGGTACCGCTACAGAATATACATTTATTGTAAAACACAATCTCCCGACGAACGAAGAAAATGGTGTTTTACGTCCTCTTGTTCTGGAACAGACCACATATGGGACATTTGTAAATACAAATGATGGTGGGAACAATACTGGAGGCAATGCCCGGATGCAATTCCCATGTTAATGCAGTGCAACACCAGTAGAGTCCCGATTATTTTAAAACAATACAGATAGGTTGTAGCGGTGAACGCACGCCTCGGTTACCCCCCGGACTCCATCGGCTTATGGCACCGGCTACAAGTATATTATTAGCATTATTATAACAAATTTCTCGACGAAAATGGTGTTTTACGTCCTTTGGGTCTGAATCAGACACATATGGGACTTTTGCAAATACAAACATGGTGGGAACCATCCTAGAGGCAATAATGCCCGGAGGCAGTACGAAACCAGTAAAGTTCCCGAGTTTTTTTAAATTAATACAAATAGGTGGTAGCGGTAACCACGCCTCGGGTAACCCTCATCGGCTATGGACCCCTACAAGTAATTGATGTAGTATAGTCGATGAAAAATGGTGATTTTACGTCATCTCGGTCTCGAATAGACACAATAATGGGACATTTGTAAATACAAAGATTTATTTTTATTATAGTCCCCCCATATTTAGTATAGTCCCCCCATTCAAAGCTTTACTATGAAATGTCGTTTTGTCATTTATGAATCCAATTTTGTTTTCAGTAGTATTCTCATAAACAATAATTAATTATTAACACTCTGCCGCTTAGCATAGGCCTACCAGAACGCATACAAAAACGCAAACGAACAGTTACAGGAATTGTTCGGAAATAATGTCAGGGGAGTATTTTCATGGGGGGTGTGTAGGGGTGAATCTTCCTAATTGATAATCGGGCCAACAGTGGAAGTTACTCTACCATACAGGTATATTCCTCCCAGGCCCTCGCTCTCGCCTCGTGTTTTTGAGTAGACTTACATCACTTATAACACCGTTGCGTCATTCTAAAATTGATGTCATTTTTGTTTTTACGTCACATTTCGTAAGTTGTATCCCCCCCGGTTTGCGGATACTCGCCGACCCTTATTGTTCAAAAACAAAAAAATGTTTGTAAGTCGCTGACTCGCATCCTGCGGGTTCAAGCTTTGACGCCCATGCTGTGCCGCCATGGTTTGCTGTGGTTTTGACCGAGTAAGTCGATGTAATCAACTCTAATTTTCACGAAGTTCTTTCCCCTAGTTAGGTGTTTTTCTCTCCGAAAATCGTCTATTGAAAACGAATAAAGAAACCCAAAAAAAGAAGAAAGAAAGGAAGAAGAAGGACAAAAAAACCCATCCCGGAATAAAAACAAAAGAAACTGGATCGTGCATCTAATTTCTGGAATCTAAGCTTATACCCCCCCCCCCCGCTACGGACCCCCCACTCCCACCCACCCTTAATTAACGGTCTACGTCAATTTGGGATCAATGGTCAGTAGTCTTCTGAGCCGAAGAAAGCAAATTATATATACACCAAGACAAAACAGACTCAGAAAAAACAAGACAAACACCAAGAAAACCAACAAAAAAACGTGGCGGGGATACTGGGACTACCCCCCCCTCCCCCCCCCTTCCCCCTTTTCCCCCCCCCACTCCCCCCCCCCCCCCCCCCCCCCCCCCCCCCCACCCACCCCCCCCCCCCCGACCACCCCCCCTCCCCCCCCCCCCCCACCTCCCCCCCCCCCCCCCCACCCGTTCCACCCCAACAAAGATTGAAGGTCACAGTTAATGTGATGCTAACGAGTAGGCGTAGGAGTGTCACAGAGGTAAATGCGCGTTTCGGAATTGTATTTCGTCAAGTAAACCGAGTTCGACACCAGTTCGAACCAGGAGTCACAGGGGACTTTTCATCTCGCTTTTACACTAGGCCTTACGGTCTGAAGTAGAGTCTTCGGATGAGACGATAACGCAGTCCCGTGTGCCCAGCACGTAGCACACGTTTTAAACCCAGGGGCAACGACAAATTGTAATTTGGTCAAAAATGTATCCCAACCCCCACCACCCTGCCTCCTCATCAGTCGCTCAAAAAATGCATGCGAAACACCCCCAAATGTGTGCGTGCTCTGCGCTGCGACGCGCTCTCAGGTGGGAGCAACCCGGAATTTCACAGGGACGCCGCGCGACTATTAAGAATAGTATAAATACTATACTAATTAGTGTTTAGTAGTCTCTAATACTCATAGATACTAGATAAAGTCAGGTATACGTATCATATCTTGAATATGTAGCCTTCTGTCAAAAACCGATCTGGATCGGAAGTCTTTTCGATGTGTCTACTCTACATCTTCACGTTGTGATCGATTGAACTTCGCCAACACCCATCATGTTAACAGAGGTCCAGAAGCAAAGCACTAGTACTTAGTGGGTATTGTCGCGTTACTGTTCTTTGAACCTCTATTACTCTTATCTCTCTGTCTCTCTGTGTCTGTCTATCGTGTTTCTGTCTCTCTGTGTCTCTGTCTCTGTCCATCTGTCTCTCTCTCTCTCGTGTCTGGTCTGTGTCTCTCTGTCTCTCTCTGTGTCTCTGTCTCTACATCTCCGTCTTTCTCTCTCTTCCCACTCTCTCTCTCTCGTATGTGTGTGTATGTGTGGTGATCTGTCGTCTGTCTCCTCTCGTCTCTCCGGAGCGTCTCTCTCCCCCACTCTTTCTGCTCTCCTCTCTCTGTCTGTCTGGTGTGTGTGTGTTGCCTCCCTCCCTCTCTGTCTACCCTCAATCTCTTCTCCCTATCTGCCTCTCTTCTCGCCTCTCTCTCTCTCTCTCCTCTCTCTCAAATACAGCTCACAACTGCTTAGTAATCAAAGTCTTCGTGATGAAAATGCAAACTGACACGAGGGTGTCCAAAAAAACCAACGGTCATACATATCGTTGTGTGTGGATCCTGCGTAGGGCAGAGGCAAACGTCATATTTGTTTGCTTTGACTCTCTCTCCTCCACCCCCCCCTCTCTCTCCTCTCTCTCCTTCTCTCGCACCTCTCTCTCTCTCTCTCTATCTCCTCTCCCCCTCGCTTTAAGGTCGTTCAATTCGACGTTAGGTGTACATTATTTGGACGATTGGAAACATTACTAACAATCTGCAGACTTGTCAGAGACAGACAGAAAATACACTGGAGACTGCAGGGCGGATACAGGGCTTCCAGGGACTCCCTCTGGGGGTCTATGAAGTACTAGAATTCTAGAGGACCCTTTAAATAAGTGCAGGGGGTCCAGGGATTGCACTAGAAAAAAAAAAAAAAAAAATATTTTGCGCATCGCCAAGCGCCACTCTCATCGCCTTTAGGACCCTCTATACTGTAGTGAAGAGTCCCCGGGAACCCTGTTTTGCGGGACGATTGGAGCCTGAGATAGTCTACACACACACACACACGCGCATACACACCCGCGCGCGTCTGCGCTGTACACACAACACACGCACACACATTATATCTACACACATGCACGCACGTTCCCCCCCCCCGCGGCCACACACACAAACCATACACACACGCGCGCGGCGCCACACACACACACGCACACGCACGCAACACGCCACACCCACTTCCTTTACCTAACCAAACCTGCAGATCCATCTGTACTTTCTTTTAAATTCTGTGTTAATACAGTTGTTTTTTGTGTCAAGGTTTTAACTTCGCTGCACCATAGCTTAAAACGTTTTCTATATCTTTTTTCTCTCTTTTTCTTCTTTAAAGGACCCATGACCAACCACGATTAAGTCCTTGTTTTATTGGTAGTGTGACTCCCAACATACAAAGACCCACTTTCACATTGAGGCTGCTCTTTTTCGTTTTTAATTGGGGGACATTTGTTATGGGAGTCAAGATCTGGTCGAGGACAAGCTTTCTCACAGCTGACCGGAGGGGAAAACCCGTGAAACCTCTGATTTTTGACACCGCGATTGGCGGGGTCTTTAAAATGCTAGAAGTTTGGGCCCGAAGTTTTTCCCCCCCCCCCCCCACCCCCAAAAAAAAACCGTGTCGAAAGCGTCATTTTGGCAGCGTCCAACTTCCTCAGCTTTGGGAAGGAATAGTAGTCGATCTGGGGGGTTGGGGTTGGGGGTCGGGTGGGAGAGGGGTGGGGGTTAGGGCGTAGGGCGGGGAGGGAGGTGAGAAAGAGGGGTGTGATGGTTATCGAAAGTTTTAGAGATTTGTGAAGAACACTGTTTTGAAAGTAAAGGGGTTATTTCGCCGGAAGATATTCGTTGCTCCTCTGTCTTCTGTTTCGTGCTCGTAAATGCGCGTGCGTGTGTGGCGTGGCGTCGTGCGTGTGGTGTGTGTGGTGGAGGGTCTGTTGTGTGTGGTGTGTGTGGGTGTTGTGTGTACGTGTGTTGAACTGAGGCATGATATTTTCTGTCTCTCTCTGTCTCTGGTCTCTGTCTCTCTTCTCTCTCTCTCTACTCGCTCCCTCTACTCTCTTCTGTTTACGTCATAAAATACTAGGTCCTTAATGCTTCTCTCTCCTCTCATCTCTCCTCTCTCTCTCTCTCTCTCTCTCTCCTCCTCTCTCCTCTTCCTCTCTCCTCTCTCTCTCTCTCGTAGCTCGCCGCTGGCAACTACAAAAAAGAACAAAACAAAGTCTCTATTTGATCAAGGAAACACGGCCTAAGCCCGAGAGTGATTTGCCAGTCGACCCACGAAGAAGATCCTATTCATTCTCCTCTGGTCGCTTGAGGACATTTAGCTATCCAATCACATTCCGGTTTGGCGAACTTTGAGAAATCAGTTTGGGCTTTAAACGCGATTCAGCTTGTTCGGACGCTGACCGAATCAGGCGGGATTATTAAAAGCATCACGATCCAAGATGATCTATTCCCTTCCCCATTCAAGGCCTGCAGGGAGCCATGAGCTGATGCAGTCTCTTCAGGAAGCCAGGCATAGCTGGATTCCGAGCAGCTCATTCGGAGCTACTAAGTTACGAGTATACAGCTTTATAAAAAGCCGCTCGGTTTTAAAGCTAGGCTTTTGCAGA
>JAGGCT020004036.1:5443206-5458206 GCA_017654935.2 Phymorhynchus buccinoides
TGAAACTGGAATGTATCCTCTGTCTTTACTTGTTAAAACAAGAATGATAAGGTTCTGGGCTGATTTGATTAATAATGATTCTAAAACATGTTCTAGCAAATTGTATAATAGTTTACATGAACTGTATGTAAAGGCTCTTTTTGTTTAACCGTGGCTTGATTATGTTAAAAGTATTTTACTCGAAATTGGTTTTGATTGTGTTTGGGAATCCCAATCATTCTCGAGTAAAAGTAACTTATGCAAGTGTGTTAAACAAGAATTACAAAATAATTATATTCGTGACTAGCGTAATTCTCTTGAGAACAGTAGTAAATGCTTATTTTATAAACATTTTAAGACAGACTTTGGAAGGGAACATTACATTTCAACCCAGTACCAGATGTTTATGTTATATCTTTATTCAAGTTTCGATGCAGCAAATCATAAATTGCCTATTGAAGTTGGAAGACATTAAAATGTTCCAAGAGAATTACGTATTTGTCGTAATTGCGAAATGGGCGAGATAGGAGACGAATTTCACTGTATAATGGAATGTCCAAAATACAATGAACTTCATGAAAAATATGTTCCTAAAAAATTTCTGAAACCCAAATCCGTTTTTAATTTCTGTAGCATGTTTCAAAAAGGACGACGTATATGTTTAAATTTAAGTAAATTTCTAAAATTTGGAAAGATTATTTAAAAGAGTGTTTCTTTCACTGCTCACCATAAAACTGACATTTCGCTGTTACTTTTGAATTTTTTGCGGTTTTGATTGAGTTTTATGTTTGTGTTATACTGTTTTTGTATCCTCCCATG
Organism: Phymorhynchus buccinoides; assembly: GCA_017654935.2. NCBI lineage: Eukaryota > Metazoa > Mollusca > Gastropoda > Neogastropoda > Raphitomidae > Phymorhynchus > Phymorhynchus buccinoides. Next base: position 5,444,005 of record JAGGCT020004036.1, read on the forward strand.
CTCCAAAAGGGGTAAAAGGATTAACATTCTTGAATCTTGAATCTTGAATCTTCCGGCAATACCTCTGATTTTTTCCCTGTCCTGTTTCCTGCATTAAAATGATGTCCCCCACATTGTGGGTGGGTGTGCGCGCGTGTGTGGGTGTGGGCGTGTGCGTGCGTGCGTGTTGTGGCTGTGTGAATGTTTGTGATAGTTGATATTGTAGTAGCTTATTTATGATTTATGTATTTATTTAAACAATTGTGAAGCGCCGTGAGCTCAAGAGAGAAAGGGCGCTCTATAAATGTTATTTATTATTAATTATTATATTATATTGTTATGTTGTTGTCTGTACTGTTTGTGTGTGTGTGTTTTTTTGTGTGCTGTGTGTGTGTGTGTGTGTGTGTGTGTGTGTGTGTGTGTGTGTGTGTGTGTGTGTGAGTGTGTGTTGTGTGTGTTTGTAATATTCTATTAATTATATTTTAAGCATATTTGTCATTGTTCCTCTTGGTGAAAGGTTCCTTACTAGTTATACTAATTATGCATAACATATAATCAGTTGCAAAAAAAAACACCCACAAAAACACTTTTTAAAGAGGTCTGTTTGTTTGATAGATGAAGACGGGGTAAAAAGCCCATGGGCGGGTAAGAAGCCCATGCCAATTATCTCATGAAATAAAGAAAAATGCAGTCACATTTTGCCCATGAGACGAGTGTTAATGTTTAACATTCGTCTCATGGGCAAATTTGACTGAACATTTTGTCTTTATTTCAAGAGATAATTGGCATGGGCTTCTTACCCCGTCTTCCCCCAATAAACCGAAAATTCGCTGCCACAACTACGGTGTTGCTGTTTTTATTTATTCAGGTCTTAAGTATGTTTGATTTGTCACGTTTCTCTGTGATTATCATTATAACCTGTATAGGGGAAGACGGGGTAAAAAGCGCATGGGCGGGTAAGAAGCCCACCCCAATTATCTCATGAAATAAAGAAACTTTCAGTCAAATTTGCCCATGAGACGAATGCTAGACATTAACGCTCGTCTCATGGGCAAAATGAGACTGAAATTTGCTTCATTTCATGAGATAATTGGGGTGGGCTTCTTACCCGCCCATGCGCTTTTTACCCCGTCTTCCCCTAATGTCTGTAATATCAGTATATAATGTCTGTGCCTTATTCAATATCTCAATGAAGGGATTTCTACAAGATTCATTGTTAGGGTTAGCTCATCCCTCAAGGAAAGCATGACTAAAATACTGCTTAATGAATGCTAAACGATATTCCTGCCCTTTTTGTGATCTCATATATGTTAGTTAAAACATTATTAAATAGTTTTGTTGTTATTGGTTTCTGTTTGTTTGTTTGTTTTATGCAACGTTTATGTGGTCAATGAACCACGAAGTAAACTTTTAATTAGCCATTGTGGTGACTAGGCCTATATAATATACTGATTCCTTTCTTTTTCAATCACGTTTCTTTCTTCCTTCCTCCCTTCATGATTTATTCTATTTATTTATTTATTTATTTTATTTATTCATACGACAGCGATCCAACTTCCGGGAATGCCTCTTCAGCCCAACTTCCGCTTTCATCGGAAGCGGGCCTTCATCTTCTTTTTATGGCTGTTGACGGTGACGAAGAGCTCAAAAACTGATGACGTCATCAACATCGTATGGCTAGCACCGTACAACACAGTGGATGACGGTATACGAGCCACGTTCAACGCGTCTACCAGCCTGGCTGGGCTGGCTCTGGCCGTGCATAAAGTGCGAAACGAAGGCCTGATGGCCGGCATGAGATTCAAGTAAGTGAGATTACTGTTGGAGAGAGAGAGAGAGAGAGAGAGAGAGATGACTGAGAGAGAGAGAGAGAGAGAGAGAGAGATAGAGAGAGAGAGAGAGAAACTCGAAACTCGAATGAAACTCGAAATGTTTATTGAGGATAACTAAATAAGCACAAAATATGGCTTTTTTTCATCAGGTCCTCGTACAAAGCAAGCAAGCAAACATAAATTAAACGATAAACAACCACACAAATAAACTACAATCAAAAACAGACAAAAGAAATCAGAAAATGCTGCAAGAAAAAAAAAAACAAAAAAAAAAATTTTTTAAAAAAAAATTGAAAATAAAAAAATAAAAAAATAAAAAAAATAAAAAATAATTATATATATATATATATATATGCATACATACACACACGCGCACACCACACGCACGCACGCGCGCGCGCGCACACACACACACACATACGCACGCACGCACGCACACGCACACGCACACGCACACGCACACGCCCACACACACACACACACACACACTCGACACATACACACACATTTTATCCACATGTTATCTCATAACATGACATTCAATAGGGTAATAATAATTACCAATGAATAGGGAAAGAAAATATCAGAATTTAAACGCATAAAATAAAAATAATTTGTCCTCCCGCGTTTAAACATAAATTCATTGGATACAAGTGATTTATATATTGGAAGGGAATACTTTTTACATTATGCGGAGGAAACAATAGGTGATTTATATACATTCTGCTAAGTATTTATTATATGATTTTTTGAAAGAGAGAGAGAGAGAGAGAGCAGAGAGAGAGAGAGAGAGAGAGAGAGAGAGAGAGAGAGAGAGAGAGAGAGAGAGAGAGAGAGAGAGAGAGAGAGAGTTTAGCTCTGGCCGTGAATAAATTGCGAAAGGAGAGAGAGCCTCATTCTGGTCGGTATGAGATTCAATTCAGTGAGGTTACTGTTGGAGAGAGAGAGAGAGAGAGGAGAGAGGAGAGAGAGAGAGAGAGAGGAGAGAGAGAGAGACGAGAGAGAGAAGAGAGAAGAGAGAGAGAGAGAGAGAGAGAGAGAGAGAGGAGAGAGAGAGAGGAGAGAGAGAGAGAGAGAGGGAGAAAGAGGGAGAGAGGGAGAGAGAGAGAGAGAGGAAGGAGAGAGAGCGAGAGAGAAGAGGATGAGAGAGAGAGAGGAAGAGAGAGGGAGAGGAAGAGGGAGAGAGAGAGAGAGAGAGGGAGAGAGAGGGAGAGAGATAGAGAGAGGGAGGGAGAGAAAGAGGGAGAGAGAGAGGGAGAGAGAGAGGGAGAGAGAGAGAGAGAGAGATGGAGAGAGAGAGAGAGAGAGAGAGAGAGAGAGAGAGAGAGAGAGGGAGAGAGAGAGATAGAGAATAGAGAGAGAGGAGAGAGGGAGACAGAGGAGAGGGGAGAGAGAGAGGGGATGGAGAGGGAGAGAAGAGAGAAGAGAGAGAGAGAGGAGAGAGAGAGAGAGAGAGAGGGAGATATATAGAGAGAGAAAGAGGGAGAGAAAGAGGGGGAGAGAGAGAGAGAGAGAGAGAGAGAGAGAGAGAGAAAGAGAGAGGGGGAGAGAGAGAGAGAGAGAGAGAGGTGTTTTACCTCTGGCCGTGAATAAAGTGAATTCATGAGGACTGCCTTAAGACCTCTAAGGCACCCTCCCCCAGTCAAACAGAAAAATCCCCCATCGAGGTTGAATCCATCTGGGACCCCACTGAAAAACAAAAAAGTAACTTTGAAAAGACTGTCTCACAGAAGACAAGTGAACAGGACAACACAGATCTCGATTCAGAGGAAACAGATGATGAGGGGGACTTCGTCCAAGTCAAACATCGACGAAGACGCCCCCCCTCTCATCTCACAAACCAAGTTCCCCCAGTATATTTGGAGTTCCCAGTGATCCTGGAGGATATGTGCACTGGCACAGCCACCTTCAGGTCACTGGGACCCACAACAAATCTTAAACTTTTCCGTAGCAACGTGGGGAAGACGGGGTCAGAGGCCTCTATCAGGGAACAGATGGCTGATCGGCTGCACATCAGCCAAACAACAACAAAAACTGGCCAACATGACGACTATAGCATCCATAAATATCAGATGCTCAATACCTGAGGCTACCACTGAGGGAGTAGTGAGGCCAATCCCCTTTGAGGAAGACCTTGACGATCTCCTCAGATACATTCCAGAGGCCAAAGCAATACTTAGATTAAAGAACAGAGACAGCACGGAATCCCGAGCTATCAAAATCACTTTTCGAAAACCCATTTTGCCTGCGCTGGTCAGGATCGATGCCCAGGAGTTCCCTGTGGCCCCATACATCGCCCCAGTGCGACGGTGCCGCAGGTGTGCACGATATGGGCACGGTCCAGGCCAGTGCATAACAAAAATCGAAATTTGTACCAGGTGCTCCGCTGCCTGGACACTCATCAAAAGATTAAAACAATAACCCAAACTGCATTAACTGTGGCGGCGGACATTCCGCTGCCTACCAAGGCTGCCCTCAGTACCAGTTGAGACTGAGGGCAAACAGAATAAGGGGAGAGGCGTTCCTTCCCTACAGTGAAGCCATCAGACGAGCAAAACATGACATTCAAACAGAAAAAGAACAAAAAGAAAACAAGCCAAAGCCACATCCACCTATTGTAGATCACTCTGGAGAATCCAATCTACCCCAAGCCACAAACCCTTTGTCTCATATGCTAATAAACTGAAAGAACAAAAACAAGCAACAGACCCCGTGAAAGAAAATACAAACACTGAGCTTCCAATTCTGGAAGAACAAATTATGGAAGAATCCTCTTCCCCCACAATAAAGGAAAAACCAAAGAGAAAAAAGATCAGAAAAAGATCTCACAGAAAACACTCTGAAAAAACCTCGGAAAGAATTATAGAAGAAAAAGTGGAACAGATGATCTCAAAACAACTGGAAAAAATGACCGAGACAATCATGACGACAATAACTAAACATATGGACGACACACTGACAAAACAAACTCATACAACAACTTCTCAACTCGTTAATCTCAATATCCCCAAAGAAGAAAACAAATCTCTGAAAGAATCTTTCATAACTCGTATTCTATCGAAGTCTGGCACAAGCCAGAACTTCCAACCAACCAAAGTCTCTGATCGAGGACTTGTCCTCTTTAATAACTGAATCAGAGGATCTCCCTACTGACCCTAAGAATGCTATAAACATCATGCAACTGGCCGAGATTGCCTGTGGTGCCTCCCCAGCGCCACAGGGTGCAAGACACAGACTGGGTTCGCAGAGAGCGAAACCCAAAGTCCTACCTTAACACTCATATCAAACTAGTCAGTAAAATTCCCTTTTAATCTTACAGAAACCACTTTTACTGGTGGGGATAGAGTCCCTCCGGTGCGCGGGCCGTAATACGTGTCGGCATTTCTGATCCCGTTCCCCCCCCCCCCCGCCCCCCCCTCTCCGTTTTTTTATCAAAATATGGTGCCTTGTGGGCCGAAGCGACTCTGTTGAGCCCACCCGTCTTTTAAAGTCCCTTCCCCTATGCAGGCGGGTGTCCGATGCGCGCGACGGGGGGTTCTTTCGTAAACCGTCGCACTTTTGCGCTCGTGCTCCCCCCCCCTTTTTTTTGGGATTGCCCATGCGGTGACCTGTCACTGCTCGGAGCGGAGAGGAGGGGTCCTTTCCCCTCCCTCCCTCCGTTCCGAGTATACAAGGAGTCGTTAAACCATCCCCACTCTCATCTCTCAATCATTCTATAATAATAAGCATAAAAAAAACTAAAAAAACATCGTTGGATTTCTCTTAATCTCAGATTCCATCATGAAATCAGGGGCGGGGAGAGTGTTTGTTGCCTACAGGGCTCCCCCCCCCCCCCCCACCCCCCCCTGGATCAGATGGAATAAATAAAACTACTTATAGCAATTGAGGCCTCTGACGGTATGTTCCCCCACTTATTAATAGCATCATATAATACAACTGATCCTAATTAAGATTTGTTAACTTAAATAACTAATCACCAATGGTCAGGTCTCAAGACCAAATTATACATAAAACAAACCAGATTTTAATAGTAACTTTTAATATAAAAATGAATTTCAATATTCATAAACTAACTTTTTACCAAATTTTAACCTGTTTTTAACATAAGATAATTTTTTAGAGATATATATTTTAATAAAACATTTTTAAAAACTATGTATAAAACGTCCTAACAGGACAAGTTCTAACTGTAACAGATGTGTACATACATAGTAGTGGTGTACATAGGTTTTTGGAGAAAAGAAAATGGAATCACTGGTTTTTGTAACCAATTGGTTATTGACGGACCCAGATTAAAATTGAACTTATATACTTGAAAGATCAATTAGTAGTGGTTAGGTCCCACAACTTAATCAAAACATAAACATACTAATTTTAACATAACTTTTATAAATTCTTTTTAATAAATTTACATACGCACATATGTGAAAACTACATTATGCCCCGTTTTATGGGACAAGATTAAATAGGTAAAACACCTAATAAATTTCAAAATAGATAAATCACAACTTAGTCATATTTTAATAAATTTTCCTATAAAAACAATAAATATAACTTCACCTATGTAAAGGACTAATTAGTTTGTATGTAAAAGTTGTGTACATAATAAAAATGTACATATTAATTTTAATATCTTTTTGGTCTAAAAACCGACAGACAACAGTCTGGTTTAAACCAAATAAATTTTATTACTACAAAACTAAAACTCTCAATAAGCTATTAGTTGTATTAAGTCCTAATGGGACAAAACCAAATAGGCTAAAATAACTAAAAACAAACAAACATAACTTAACTAAATAGTTTGTATACAAAAGTTATGTACATAACAATAATGTACATAACATTTTCTTTTTTTTATGTTTTTTAAAAAACTGGTAGTATACAGGCTTGTATCCAGGCACATTCCTGTCAAAGTTTTTAAATAATAAAGCTCTTCTTGAGCACAAACACGGATTTTTTTACTAAATAGCTCTTTTGAGCATAAAATGCATGAATTTTAATTGTAGCCCTGGGCTTTTTTAATCAGACCTCCCCCAATCTGCCAGACTTAAAATCAAACAGCTAAATATCTTTTAAAAATAAAATATTTTATCACAAAACATAAATTTTATACTCTAAAACATGTGCTCTATTAAAAACTTCTACAAACTTTGTTAAAACAAATAACTTATCCTTTCAAACTATATCTTATAAATTCTTAAAATCCACCTCTTTTCTAGGATCTTTATAAATTTAAATGCCCCAAATAGTCTGTTGACCCAGAGGGCGTAAAATCTCTATTTTTCTCTCTCTCGCTACTGCTGGCCTAAGACTCGTCCGTGAGATACTGTTTCTATCTGTCGATCTATGTGCGCAACGCTGCACGTTTTTGTGTGTGTGTGTTTGTGTGTGTGTGTGTGTGTGTGTGTGTTGTGTGTGGTGTGTGTGATGCTTTTGTCCGATTGTGCGCGCGCATGTGCGTGTATTTAATCTAGCTGTCTACGTACGTGCTCGCGCGTGTTTGTGTATGGCTGTCAGTTTTGGTGTGTGCGCGCGCGCGGCATGTGTGCGTAGGTTATACTTGTGCATGTGTGCGTGCTAGCGCCTGTTTTGTGTATGTATGTCAGTGGTTGTGTTTGTGTGTGTGTGGGGGGGGGGGGGGGGGGCGCGCCCCCGCGCGCGCGCATGTGTGCGTATGGTGCATACGTATCCTGTGTGCGTGCTCGCGGTCGTGGTTTGTTGTATATGGCCTTGGACAATGTGTGTGTTTGTGGTGTGGTTGGGTGTGCGCGCATGGGGGTGTGCGTAATGTCTGTTCTGTTTGTAGTGTGTGTTGTGTGTTTTGCGCATGTGTAAGTAGTACGCCCTGTTTGTCTGTGTGTGTTGTGTGTGTGTGTGTGTGTGTGTGTGTGTGTGTGTGTGTGTGTGCGTTGCATGCTGAGCGGTCGCAGTGCGTGTGGTGTGTTTAGGTTTGTGCGGGCGTCAACTACGAGCCCCCATGTACATATGTGTGTCTGTGCGTGGGTGCGCGCCGCGCACACGGGCACTTGTATGTATAGCCTGCATCTTTGTGCATTGTGTGCAGTGTGAGCGTGGCTATACTCGGAACTGCTACGCCGAAGACCATCATATGGGAACTGGCCCCTTCGTAGATGAAAGATCTCACCAATAGCTGCCAGACCTTCGTCCTTGGACCGGGGGGGCGGGGCGACCGGCCGGCGCCCGCCTGCACTAACCGTTAAGGGGGGATCTCTGCTCCTCGTCTGTTTGTCTGCAAGTACGCAAGTTATGTCCGCGATGGTCCGCCGCGGTCATAGGCCAATGGTACCTATTGAAATTGAAATTATTATGTGTCTTCTCACCTCCTCTTTCCTCCCCGTTTTTTTTTAGCACTAGCAAGAACGCTTTGTCACCTTCGTTGATTTTCAGGAGGACATTGTCCTGTTGATTTCTCTAATCTCAGGACAGTTTGTCCTATCACTTTTCGATCCTCAGTACATCACTAAGTACCATGGCCTATGTATTATTGGCCATTGCAACTAGGGGCTATTAACGCCCTTGACGGCAGCGAGAGTTAAACCCTTGTTGGTCAGCGTCCAAAAGGGCATTCACTCTTGCAAAAGTGGTCGTTGCTCCCCCCCCCCCCCCCCAGTGGCCAATAGGCCCGCTACATTAACCCCGGTAGGAGGGGGAGGACGGGGTAAAAAGCCCATGGGCGGGTAAGAAGACCATGCCAATTATCTCATGAAATGAAGAAAATTTCAGTCAAATTTTGCCCATGAGACGAACGCTAAACATTAACACTCGTCTCATGGGCAACATTTGACTGAAATTTGCTTCATTTCATGAGATAATTGGTATGGGACTTCTTACCCGCCCATGGCTTTTTACCCCGTCTTACCCTACTAATGTCTGCTTCAGCGATGCACTGAGTAGGCCTAGACGGAAAAGTGACAGGACAAAATGCTACTGAATCAAGAAAATCAATAGGACGAACATATCCTGGATCACGTAGAAACCATGAATGAAGGGACCGCTACTCTGCATAGGCCTACGATGCGATCCGACTGTGACTATTGTGAGGTGTGATTCTCGTGAAATTATACTGTCTGAATGAATCTGATGTAATCGTACTAGTTTTGTTCACTATCTTTGTAGTCCCCCGTACAGGAATCTGACGAAATATCTGCATTTTTTGGTATCAGGCATTGTATTTGATTCGTGTATTGGGGTCTACTTGAGTATAGCAAAGATTATAAAAGGGTAAGATGGACTACTTAAGAGTTACAGCGAGCCGGGCTGATAGAGTTAGTTATCGTTAGTGGGGTAGTTATACATCATTCACAGCGGCGGCTATCCAAAGAACTCAGACTGGAACTTGAACGGAGAATTCAACTGGCCTATCGACGTGTAAATGTGTCACTGTTTAAAAGGGACATAACCAGTGTTTCTGTCCTCACTACTCATATAGGGAAAAGAGACTGGATGCTTGTCTTCCCCAATACAGTCTTTGACTATAGTGAACGAAAATAGCAGAATATTTTTACACGGAAGCATAGCCTACTATTTCACGTGACTTATGACTCACACACATCTTCACGATCGGATCGCATTTGGGTTGAATCATATGCAGTGTAGCGGGCCAGTTACCGTCTGTTTTAGCGATGCATTGAAGACGGAAAAGCAATAGGAAAAAATATTGTATTAAATGAAGAAAGCATAAGGTAAGAACAAATATTCCGCCAATGCTCAATGGAATAACAGTGACAATCTAGACTAAAGGACCTGCTACACTACATATGATTCACTGTCAATGCGATGCGATTGTGACGATGCAACTCATGATTCACGTGAAATACTTCCGTCTAATACATGAATTTCACGTGAATCATGACTCACATCGTCCCAATCGCATCGCATTGACAGCGAATGAGATGCGCGATCGTATGCAGTGTAGCAGGCCTTTAAAAAAACCGCAGTTTAGCGCAATAATTAGAAATACGGATAAGTGAAGTCTGTTAAATCTTTTTAAAAACATTCCGAATTGGATTGTGTTAACAGTTAACAGTTTCAGCCACCCCCCCCCCCCCATCAAAAACGCGCTTTCATCAGCATTGCAATATCGTAATTGAACATTGCATTCTTTATCTATTGGAAATACTAGTAATTGTTAGTAGAAAGAGTCGGGCATCAGAACCCCCGGCTGCTCGGGTTACGATTGGGCCTATCTTATAAATTCATAAAGATGATCAGAAAACAGTTACTGTTTTCTGATCATCTTTATGAATTTATAAGATAGGCCCACTGCCGTGTACTGTTTTCTGATCATCTTTATGAATTTATAAGATAGGCCCACTGCCGTGACTGTGTACCGCGTTACAAAATAAACAATAGTAGAAAGAGTCCGCCATCAGAACCCCCGGCGGAGGGATGAGATGGGGACACTTCAAAGCTCTTCCGGGCACTTCCGGCACGTCAAAGCTCTTCCGGGCACTTCCGGCACGTCAAAGCACTTCAAGCAACGCCATCAACGCCATCTGTCCCTCTCATCCCTCCGCCGGGGGTTCTGATGCCCGACTCTTTCTACTAACAATTACTAGTATTTCCAATAGATAAAGAATGCAATGTTCAATTACGATATTGCAATGCTGATGAAAGCGCGTTTTTGATTGGCTGAAACTGTTAACTGTTAACACAATCCAATTCGGAATGTTTTTAAAAAGATTTAACAGACTTCACTTATCCGTATTTCTAATTATTGCGCTAAACTGCGGTTAAAGGCCTGCTACACTGCATACGATTCGCTGTCAAGGCGATGCGATTGGGACGATGTGAGTCATGATTCACGTGAAATTCATGTATTAGACGGAAGTATTTCACGTGAATCATGACTCACATGTCACAATCGCATCGCATTGACAGTGAATCATATGTAGTGTAGCAGGTCCTTTAGTCTAGATTGTTATTCCATTGAGCATTGGCGGAATATTTGTTCTTACCTTATGCTTTCTTCATTTAATACAATATTTTTTCCTATTGCTTTTCCGTCTTCAATGCATCGCTAAAACAGACGGTAACTGGCCCGCTACACTGCATATGATTCAACCCAAATGCGATCCGATCGTGAAGATGTGTGTGAGTCATAAGTCACGTGAAATAGTAGGCTATGCTTCCGTGTAAAAATATTCTGCTATTTTCGTTCACTATAGTCAAAGACTGTATTGGGGAAGACAAGCATCCAGTCTCTTTTCCCTTATATGAGTAGTGAGGACAGAAACACTGGTTATGTCCCTTTTAAACGTGACACATTTACACGTCGATAGGCCAGTTGTATTCTCCGTTCAAATTCCAGTCTGAGTTTTTGGATAGCCGCCGCTGTGAATGATGTATAACTACCCCACTAACGATAACTCTATCAGCCCGGTTCGCTGTAACTCTTAAGTAGTCCATCTTACCCTTTTATAATCTTTGCTATACTCAAGTAGACCCCAATACACGAATCAAATACAATGCCTGATACCAAAAAATGCAGATATTTCGTCAGATTCCTGTACGGGGGACTACAAAGATAGTGAACAAAACTAGTACGATTACATCAGATTCATTCAGACAGTATAATTTCACGAGAATCACACCTCACAATAGTCACAGTCGGATCGCATCGTAGGCCTATGCAGAGTAGCGGCCCCTTAATTCATGGTTTCTACGTGATCCAGGATATGTTCGTCCTATTGATTTTCTTGATTCAGTAGCATTTTGTCCTGTCACTTTTCCGTCTAGGCCTACTCAGTGCATCGCTGAAGCAGACATTAGTAGGGTAAGACGGGGTAAAAAGCCCATGGGCGGGTAAGAAGCCCATACCAATTATCTCATGAAATGAAGCAAATTTCAGTCAATTGTTGCCCATGAGACGAGTGTTAATGTTTAGCGTTCGTCTCATGGGCAAAATTTGACTGAAATTTTCTTCATTTCATGAGATAATTGGCATGGTCTTCTTACCCGCCCATGGGCTTTTTACCCCGTCTTCCCTCCTACCGGGGTTAATGTAGCGGGCCTATTGGCCACTGCAACGACCACCTTTTGCAAGAGTTAATGCCCTTATAGACGCTGACCAGCAAGGACTTAACTCTTGCCGTCAAGGGCGTTAATAACCCTAGTTGCAATGGCCAATAATACATAGGCCATGGTACTCTTAGTGATGTACTGAGGATCGAAAAGTGATAGGACAAACTGTCCTGAGACAAGAGAAATCAACAGGACAATGTCCTGGCTCTTGCAGAATCAATAAGACAAAGCGTGCCAGTGCTAAAAAAAAGGGGAGAAGACAATAATATATTTTCAATTTCAATAGGTCATTGGCCTATGACCGGGGCCTCGGGACATCACTGGGTACTGCAGACAAACAGAGAGGAGCAGAGACGTACCGGTAGTGCAGGGGGGTCCCAGGATAAGGTCTGGCAGGTTGGTGAGATCTCTCACCACGGTGGCCAGTTCCCCTATGCTGGTCTTGGCGTAGCAGTCCGAGTCTAGCCACGTCACACTGCACACATGCACAAAGATGCAGGCATACATACAAGTGCGTGTGCGCGCGCGCACACACGCACACACAGCACACACATATGTACATGCGGGCTCGTATGTGCGCGCACACACATAAACACACACACACGCACGCGCGCGCATGCACACACACACACACACACACACACACACACACACACACACACACACACACACACAGACAGACAGGCGTTACACATGCGCAAACACACAACACACACACACACAGACAGACATACGCACACATGCGCGCACACCCAACCACACACAAACACACACATTGACAGGCATACACAAACACGCGCGAGCACGCACACAGGTACGTATGCATACGCACACATGCGCGCGCGCCCCCCCCCCCCCCCCCACACACACAAACACACACACTGACAGACATACACAAACAGGCGCGAGCACGCACACAGACAAGTATACATACGCACACATGCGCGCGCGCGCACACACACACACTGACAGGCATACACAAACACGCGCGAGCACGTACGTAGATACATACACGCACATGCGCGCGCACATCGACAAAAACGCATACACACACACACACACACACACACAACCACACCACACACCACACACACACACACACACACACACACGTGCGCGTGCGCACATAGATCGACAGATAGAACAGTATCTCACTGACGAGTCTTAAGGCAGAGAGAGAGAGAGAAAAATAGAGATATAACGCCTTCTGAGCCAAAGGGCCATTTGGGGCATTTTAAATTATAAAGATCCTGGAAAAAAGGTGGATTTTAAGTTTATAAGATATAGTTTGAAAGAATAAGTTATTTGTTTTAACAGAGTTTATAGAAGTTTTTAATAGCGCACAAGTTTTAGAGTATAAAATTTATGTTTGAGATAAAATATTTTATTTGTAAAAGATATTTAGCTGTTTGCTTTAAGTCTGGCAGATTGGAGGAGGTCTGATTAAAAAAAACCAGGGCTACAGTTAAAAATTCATGCGTTTTATGCTCAACTGAGCTATTTGGTAAAAAAATCCGTGTTTGTGCTCGGGAAGAGCTTTATTATTAAAAACTTTGACAGGCATGTGCCTGTATACAAGCTGAATATACAGTTTTTAAAAACCTAAAAAAAAAATAAAAAATTATGTAAATTATTTGTATGTACATCACTTTTGTATACAAACTATTTGGTTAAGTTATGTTTGTTTGTTTTTAGGTATTTTAGCCTATTAGGTTTTGTCCTTAAGGACTTAATACAACTAATAGCTATTTAAAAGTTTTAGTTTTAAAATAGCAAAATTCATTTGGTCCAAAACAGACTATTGTCTGTCGGTCTTTAGACCAAAAATTATTAAAGTTAATATGTACATTTGTTATTATGTACACAACTTTTACAAACAAACTGTTTAGTCCTTTACAAAGTAAAGTTATATTTATTGTTTTTATAGGAAAATTTATTAAAATATGACTAAGTTGTGATTTATCTATTTTGAGATTTATTAAGTGTTTTACCTATTTAATCTTGTCCCATAAAACGGGGCATAATGTAGTTTTCACATATGTGCGTATGTAAATTTATTAAAAAGAATTTATAAAAGTTATGTTAAAATTAGTATGTTTATGTTTTGATTAAGTTGTGGGACCTGACCACTACTAATTGATCTTTCAAGTATATAAGTTCAGTTTTAATCTGGGTCCGTCAATAACCAGTTGGTTATAAGAGCCAGTAGTTTCATTTTCTTTTCTCCAAAAACCTTTGTACACCGCTACTATGTGTGTACACCTTTGTTTATTGTTAGTACTTGTCCTGTTAGGACATTTTATGCATAGTCTAAGGTTATTTTATTAAAATCTATATCTCTAAAAAA
>JAGGCT020004036.1:5463206-5464914 GCA_017654935.2 Phymorhynchus buccinoides
ATGAGATAATTGGGGTGGGCTTCTTACCCGCCCATGCGCTTTTTACCCCGTCTTCCCCTATACAGGTTATAATGATAATCACAGAGAAACGTGACAAATCAAACATACTTAAGACCTGAATAAATAAAAACAGCAACACCGTAGTTGTGGCAGCGAATGTTCGGTTTATTGGGGAAGACGGGATAAGAAGCCCATGCCAATTATCTCTTGAAATAAAGAAAATGTTCAGTCAAATTTGCCCATGAGACGAATGCTAAACATTAACACTCGTCTCATGGGCAAAATTTGACTGGCATTTTTCTTTATTTCAAGACTTAGATAATTGGCATGGTCTTCTCTACCCGCCCATGGGCTTTTTAACCCCGTCTTCACCTATGCAAACAAACAGACCTCTTTTAAAGTGTTTTTGTGGGGTGTTTTTTTTTGCAACTGATTATATGTTATGCATAATTAGTATAACTAGTAAGGAACCTTTCACCAAGAGGAACAATGACAAATATGCTTAAAATATAATTACTATAATATTACACAACACACCAAAACACACATCACACAACACACACACACACACACATACACATACAACACACACACACACACCCACACACCACAACCGAAGATAATCATAATAATCATAATAAATATACATTTATAGAGCGCCCTTTCTTTCTTGAGCTCACCGCGCTTCACACTTATTTAAATAAATACATAAATCATAAATAAGCTACTACAATATCATCTATCACAAACATTCACACAGCCACAACACGCACGCACGCACTACGCCCACACACACACACACACGCGCGCACACCCACCCACAATGTGGGGGACATCATTTTAATGCAGGAAACAGGACAGGGAAAAAATCAGAGGTATTGCCGGAAGATTCAAGATTCAAGATTCAAGAATGTTAATCCTTTGACCCCTTTTGGGGCATGGAGGATACAAAAACAGTATAACACAAACATAAAACTCAATCAAAACCGCAAAAAATTCAAAAGTAACAGCGAAATGTCAGTTTTTGGTGAGCAGTGAAAGAAACACTCTTTTAAATTATCTTTCCAAATTTTAGAAATTTACTTAAATTTAAACATATACGTCGTCCTTTTTGAAACATGCTACAGAAATTAAAAACGGATTTGGGTTTCAGAAATTTCTTAGGAACATATTTTTCATGAAGTTCATTGTATTTTGGACATTCCATTATACAATGAAATTCGTCTCCTATCTCGCCCATTTCGCAATTACGACAAATACGTAATTCTCTTGGAACATTTTAATGTCTTCCAACTTCAATAGGCAATTTATGATTTGCTGCATCGAAACTTGAATAAAGATATAACATAAACATCTGGTAAGGTTGAAATGTAATGTTCCCTTCCAAAGTCTGTCTTAAAATGTTTATAAAATAAACATTTACTACTGTTCTCAAGAGAATTACGCTAGTCACGAATATAATTATTTTGTAATTCTTGTTTAACACACTTGCATAAGTTACTTTTACTCGAGAATGATTGGGATTCCCAAACACAATCAAAACCAATTTCGAGTAAAATACTTTTAACATAATCAAGCCACGGTTAAACAAAAAGAGCCTTTACATACAGTTCATGTAAACTATTATACAATTTGCTAGAACATGTTTTAGAATCATTATTAATCAAATCAGCCCAGAACCTTATCATTCTTGTTTTAACAAGTAAAG
>JAGGCT020004036.1:5465414-5480414 GCA_017654935.2 Phymorhynchus buccinoides
CGTCCCAACACAAGACAGAAACCACAGCAGGAGCCAAATCGCTCAGTCAGGTAAGATATCTTACAAAACCTGTCTACTGTAAAGAGAGAAAGAAGCTTCAAAGTCTGTGATTTGTTTGGCAACTAATGATGTCATACTCTTTTTTTTTACACAACACGGGTAGTAATAAGTAAAACATCCTGGCAATAACTATCAGTTGTCGTATGCTGGTGTACCTGAAACCAGAAGTTGTAGTTCGTAAGTCATGGAAAGAAAGAAGGTATGAAAGATTGGTATAAGAATCTGAAGTATGAAGGGACAAACTACCTTTCTCTCAAATACACATATGAAACAGTTAATTTACTGCTGAAAACCCTAGGCTTTACACGAATGTTGCCAACATTCTAGGTGGTGAGGATTGTAACTTGTGATCGTTCCCTGTGATTCCTGTACAGCATGCTCCGTCTACTACTTGGCCACCAGATGGGACTGTCCTCTGGACAAACTGGTGTCTGGGACTGGCTCATACGAAGGACTTTTGTCAGTCCAGTTCCTCTTCAGCATCAACCAGGGACCCTTCTGGGAACAGCCGCTCTGCAGGTCCCTACTGGCTTACCCAGGCCTTTTTTAGCCTATTTATTGAGGCTGTGTCAGCTTCTGGACACTGCAGCTGGACTCGAGTTGGATTGACGACTCCAAGTTACCTCAGCCCAGGCCAGAGGGAGCTGGAAGTGGACTTGCTGGCTTATGACGATCTAGCATAGCATGCGGCACAAGGTATACCACTTTACAAGCCTCTTTTCCGTGAATCACGTTTGCTGTTTAGATCCATAGCATCAGGAGGAATGTTGTTAGAAATGTGTAGCTAACGACAATAGTGTGATGAAAAGAAACTGCAGTTTGTCAGTGCCCTAAATTCCGATTTATAAACTTCCCAGCCCCGAAATGGTAATAGTGAAGGTGTGCGGTTGAGTTGTTTTCAACAATGGCAAATATTACAACTGTTCTAATGAGTCATCGAGCATTTTTCTTACAGGTTATAGATCCTCATGTCTGAAAGGTAGCCCCCTTAATGACACACTTTGACAGTTTTGGGACACTGGTTTGTGTTCAGGACAGAGTACATCATGAACAGAGGGCTGGGAGGAGCTTGTTCTGGACTTTGGATTTGATGATTTTGGCAACAACTTTTGTGGACAAGGCAGCTTCCCCTCTCATAGGGTACACGTTTCAATATGCGACTACAAGCAGTCAGTCTGTCGTTTCCAGTACCACGGCGGAAGTTAAGCATGTTGAGTGACAATAAGGCAACCTTACTAAACACATTGTTCTTGTAAGATATCAACACGTCACCCTGAACAGGCTGTAGACTGTGCACGGAATTACGGGAAGTAAATGATTGAGCTGATTTCATGTTGCTGCCGGTCTGTTTTTAATAATCTGTGTTGTGCATTTTGAGATAATTAGGCGAAGCAGAGTATGGGGCATATGTACAGCAGAAACGTCATGTACATGAAAATAATGTGTTCACTCGTCGGGACTGTGCGCACTTTATCACCACATGTGATCAATATCTGCAATGATTTCAGCCGACCCAGTAAGCCAGTCTTCTTCAAGACCCAGTCACACTACCACACATCAACAACACCACTGTCAACTTTCTGCCAGACGACCCCATCCGGACTACGTGTTGTCTGCTATTATACCAACTGGGCACAGTATCGCTCTGTGTGGGCAAATATTAACTGAGGGATATCAAGCTGGCTTATTTACCAGTGTTATGCCTTTGCAACTCACTGGCGCCTCAGCCTCTTTATCCGGACGGGGAGTGAATGATGATGGTAGGATACATTGATGCATGTTGAGTGCGTAAGTATCAGTTTTAGAGTTACGCGTTTGAGCCTAGAATCAAAGCACTAAACTGGTCGGAAAGTGATGAAGGAAATTTAGCCCCGTTAATGCGTTACAAACTAGATTCAAAGCAGGTGGGACCACTGGCATTAGTTGTTGTGTTATGACAAATCTGTATTTGAATTCTAGGCTCATTTCTCGTCTGTGTCCCTTGCGACTGCTTTCAGTAAGTACCAGCGCATAATGCGATCAGAAAAGCACGGAACCCCAGCTGAGATATTATGGCTGTGGGAGGCATTATACAGCAGGCAGTGCAGACTTGAGGCCATCAGCTCCACCAGGCACAAACGACAAGCTCTTTGCGGACAACGCTGTCTCCGTTCTCGACAATGGCAGTTGATGGATGGATGTGGACTGGGAATTCTTCCAACCTACAAGAGCAGATTTTCACTACTTTTGAAGGTGAAAGTTACTGGCAATATAACCGTATACAGGTGGTGAGATACATAGATTTCATCTAATCAAAGCCAGTTCCAAAAATCAATTACCATGCCTTACTAGTGTGCAATGGAAATGCGTGCTTCATGTCTTAGGGTGTATCGTTTAATATGCTGTAAATATTGCAAAACAATCTGAAGTAGAAAAACAATGGCAAGTTAATAAAGGTATTTGCCTTTTTATACAGTGTCACGTCTTCTTGAGCGAAACATGACCATGTCTTAACATTATGTATGGAAAATGTGAGATATTCAATACCAGATAGCTGGTTATTCACAGTGGACGTCAAATACAGAAATAAACTTGCAAAGAGCGTTCTCTGCTCTGTAGGAGGTGGGGACAAACATAGACGTGCTTCATAGTAACACAATAATGGCTGTGTTTCAAAGATCTGCACAACGGTTTGAAGCTGAGAGTAAACAGACAGGGACCAAGAACACTGTTGTTGAATGTGGCAGTATCTGGCTACAAAGCACAGATAGAAACCTTCCTATGAATTCGACGTGATACACAGGTATGTCCACTCGTCAGCATGAAGGCGTAGTTAGACTTGAAAATTGTTGTGTCTTTTACAAAACTAAGGGATACACTTGATATTTTGTTGCTTGTGTGGTTTCAGGTTTAACGTTGTGGGTCCAATACTGAGTAGGACGAGAAAGATTGAGCATAGAAATGTATGATGAGACAAAATGGTTTTAGTATTCTTGCGTCTGTGTCAGATACCTGGATTACATCGCATCATGAGCTATGACTACTATGGACCCTGGAGTACGTGCTGGGTCACAAAACAGTGCACTGTACGTCCAACACAAGACAGAAACACGCAGGAGCCAATCTGCTCAGGTCAGGTAAGATCATCTTACAAACCTGTCTACGGAAAGAGAGAAATTTAGCTTCAAGTCTTTGATTTGTTTGCAACATAATGATGTCATTATTTTCACAACACGGGTAGAATAAGTAAAACATTCATGGTAATAACTATCAGTGTCGTATGCTGCTGTACCTGAAACCAGGAAGTTGTAGTTCGTAAGTCATGGAAAGAAAAGACGTTATAAAAGATTGGTATAAGAAGTATGAAGGACAAACAATACCTTTCTCTCATAATACAAATCTGAAACAGTTTATATTTACTGCTGAAAACCCCAGCCTTTACACGAATGTTGCCAACATTCTAGAGTGGTGAGGATTGTAACTTGTGATATTTTCCCTGTGTTCCTGTACAGAATGCCTCAGTCTACTACTGGCACCAGATGGGCTGTCCTCTGGACAAACTGGTTCTGGGACTGGCTTCCTATGGAAGGACTTTTGTCATGTCCAGTTCCTCTCAGCATCAACCAGGTGACCCCTTCCTGGGAACAGCCGGCTCTGCAGGTCCCTATTCGGCTACCCCAGGCTTTTTAGCCTATTATGAGGTGTGTCAGCTTCTGGACACTGGCAGCTGGACTCGAGTCTGGATTGACGACTCCAAAGTTCCCTATGCCTATGGCCAGAGTAATGGACAGTGGACCTGGCTGGCTTATGACGATCTAGATAGCATGCGGCACAAGGTATACACTTTTACCAAGCTCTTTTCCGTTTAATCACGTTTTCTGTTTAGATCAAAGCATCAGGAGGAAATGTTGTTAGAAATGTGTAGCTAACGACAATAGTGTGATGAAAGAACTGCTGTTTGTCAGTGCCTCTAATTCCGATAAATCTTTTCAGCCCCCGAACTGGGTAATCGTGAAGGTGGCGGGTTGAGTTTGTTTTCAAAATGGCAAATATTACAACGGTTCTACTGAGTCATCTGAGCATTTTTTCTTACAGTGTTATATATCCTCATGTTTCTGAAAGGTAGCCCCCTAATGACACACTTTGACAGTTTTTGACACTGGTGTGTTTCAGGCAGAGTACATCATGAACAGAGGGCTGGGAGGAGCTATGTTCTGGACTTTGGATTTTGATGATTTTGGCAACAACTTTTGCGGACAAGGCAGCTACCCTCTCATAGGACACGTTTCAAATGCGCTACAAGCAGTCAGTCCTGTCGTTTCCAGTACCACGGGTAAGTTAAGCCATGTTTGGTGACAATAAGGCAACCTTACTAAACACATTGTCTTGTAAGCTATCAACACGTCACCCTGAACAAGGCTGTAGACTTGTGCACGGAATTACGGGAAGTAAATGATTGAGCTGTTCATGTTGCTGCCTGTCTGTTTTTAATAAGTCTTATGTTGTGCATTTTGAGATAATTATGCGAAGCAGATTATGGGCATATGTACAGCAGAAACGTTCATGTACATGAATATAATTGGTGTGCACTCGTCTGGACTGGTGCGCTTAGCACACATGTGATCAATATCTTGCAATGTTTCAGCCGACCCAGTAAGCCAGTCTTCTTCAGACCCAGTCACACTACCACCATCAACAACACCACTGTCCACTTCTGCCAAGACAGACCCATCCGGACTACGTGTTGTCTGCTATTATACCAACTGGGCACAGTATCGCTCTGGTGTGGGCAAATATGTACCTGAGGATTATCAAGCTGGCTTATGTACCCACGTTGTTTACGCCTTTGCCAAACTCACTGGCGCCTCAGCCTCTTTATCGACGTGGGAGTGGAATGATGATGGTAGGTACAATTGATGCATGTTGTAGTGCCTATTATCAGTTTTAGAGTTACGCGTTTGAGCCTAGAAATCAAAGCACTAAAATGTTCAGAAAGTGATGAAGGAAATTTGACCGTTTAATGCTGTTTACAACTAGATTCAAAGCCAGGTTGGACCACTGCATTAGGTTGTTGTGTTATTGACAGAATCTTGTATTTGAATTCTAGGCTCATTTCTCTGTCTGTGTCCCTTGGACTGCTTTCAGTAATGTACCAGCGCATAATGGATCAGAAAAGCACGGACCCCCAGCTGAAGATCTTACTGGCTGTGGGAGGCTATACAGCAGGCAGTGCAGACTTTGAGGCCATCAGCTCCACCAGTGCACAACGACAGCTCTTTGCGGACAACGCTGTCTCCTTTCTCAGACAATGGCAGTTTGATGGACTGGATGTGGACTGGGAATTTCCTTCCAGCTCCTACAAGAGCAGATTTTCACTACTTTTGCAGGTGAAGTTCTGGCAATATAACCGTATACAGGTGGCTGATGAACATAGATTTCATCTAATCCAAAGCCAGTTCCAAAATCAATTACCATGCTTACTAGTTTTCAATGGAAATGCGTGCTTCATGTCTTAGGGTGTATTGTTTAATATGCTGTTAAATATTGCACAACAATCTGAAGTAAGAAAAACAATGGCAAGTTAATAAAGGTTATTTGTCACTTTTTATACAGTGTCACGTCTTCTTGAGCTGAAACATGACCATGTCTTAACATTATGTATGGAAAATGTGAGATATTCAATACCAGATAGCTGGTTATTCCACAGTGGACGTCAATACAGAAAGAACTTGCAACAGAGCGTCTCCTGCTCTTTAGGAGTGTGGGGACAAACATAGACGTGCTTCATAGTAACAACACATGAATGGCTTGTTTTCACAGGCTCTGCACAACGCGTTTGAAGCTGAGAGTAAACAGACAGGCCAAGAACAACTGTTGTTGACTGTGGCAGTATCTGGCTACAAGACACAGATAGAAACTTCCTATGAAGTCGACGTGATACACAGGTATGTCACTGTCAGCATGAAGGCGTAGTTAGACTTTGAAATTGTTGTGTCTTTTACAAACTAAGGATATACTTGATATTTTTTTTGCTTGTGTGGTTTTCAGGTTTTAACGTTGTGTGGTCCAATACTTGAGTAGGACGAGAAAGATTGAGCGTAGAAAGTATGATGGACAAATGTGTTTTTAGTACTTCTTGCGTCTGTGTCAGATACCTGGATTACATCAGCATCATGAGCTATGACTACTATGGACCCTGGAGTACTGTGCTGGGTCACAACAGTGCACTGTACGTCCCAACACAAGACAGAAACACAGCAGGAGCCAATCTGCTCAGTCAGGTAAGATCATCTTACAAAACCTGTCTACCGGAAAGAGAGAAATTAGCTTCAAGTCTTTGATTTGTTTGCAACATAATGATGTCATTATTTTCACAACACGGGTAGAATAAGTAAAACATTCATGGTAATAACTATCAGTGTCGTATGCTGCTGTACCTGAAACCAGGAAGTTGTAGTTCGTAAGTCATGGAAAGAAAAGACGTTATGAAAGATTGGTATAAGAAGTATGAAGGACAAACAATACCTTTCTCTCATAATACAAATCTGAAACAGTTTATATTTACTGCTGAAAACCCTAGCCTTTACACGAATGTTGCCAACATTCTAGAGTGGTGAGGATTGTAACTTGTGATATTTTTCCTGTGTTCCTGTACAGAACGCCTCAGTCTACTACTGGCACCAGATGGGCTGTCCTCTGGACAAACTGGTTCTGGGACTGGCTTCCTATGGAAGGACTTTTGTCATGTCCAGTTCCTCTCAGCATCAACCAGGTGACCCCTTCCTGGGAACAGCCGGCTCTGCAGGTCCCTACTCGGCTACCCCAGGCTTTTTAGCCTATTATGAGGTGTGTCAGCTTCTGGACACTGGCAGCTGGACTCGAGTCTGGATGGACGACACCAAAGTTCCCTATGCCTATGGCCAGAGTAATGGACAGTGGACCTGGCTGGCTTATGACGATCTAGATAGCATGCGGCACAAGGTATACACTTTTACCAAGCTCTTTTCCGTTTAATCACGTTTTCTGTTTAGATCAAAGCATCAGGAGGAAATGTTGTTAGAAATGTGTAGCTAACGACAATAGTGTGATGAAAGAACTGCTGTTTGTCAGTGCCTCTAATTCCGATAAATCTTTTCAGCCCCCGAACTGGGTAATCGTGAAGGTGGCGGGTTGAGTTTGTTTTCAAAATGGCAAATATTACAACGGTTCTAATGAGTCATCTGAGCATTTTTTCTTACAGTGTTATATATCCTCATGTTTCTGAAAGGTAGCCCCCTAATGACACACTTTGACAGTTTTTGACACTGGTGTGTTTCAGGCAGAGTACATCATGAACAGAGGGCTGGGAGGAGCTATGTTCTGGACTTTGGATTTTGATGATTTTGGCAACAACTTTTGCGGACAAGGCAGCTACCCTCTCATAGGACACGTTTCAAATGCGCTACAAGCAGTCAGTCCTGTCGTTTCCAGTACCACGGGTAAGTTAAGCCATGTTTGGTGACAATAAGGCAACCTTACTAAACACATTGTCTTGTAAGCTATCAACACGTCACCCTGAACAAGGCTGTAGACTTGTGCACGGAATTACGGGAAGTAAATGATTGAGCTGTTCATGTTGCTGCCTGTCTGTTTTTAATAAGTCTTATGTTGTGCATTTTGAGATAATTATGCGAAGCAGATTATGGGCATATGTACAGCAGAAACGTTCATGTACATGAATATAATTGGTGTGCACTCGTCTGGACTGATGCGCTTAGCACACATGTGATCAATATCTTGCAATGTTTCAGCCGACCCAGTAAGCCAGTCTTCTTCAGACCCAGTCACACTACCACCATCAACAACACCACTGTCCACTTCTGCCAAGACAGACCCATCCGGACTACGTGTTGTCTGCTATTATACCAACTGGGCACAGTATCGCTTTGGTGTGGGCAAATATGTACCTGAGGATTATCAAGCTGGCTTATGTACCCACGTTGTATATGCCTTTGCCAAATCCACAGCTTTCAATGCCACAATATCGACGATTGAGTGGAACGATGACGGTAAGTTGTCTCAGTTATTTCTGCACCATTACGTTTAATGCTTAAGACTAAACATTCAAGTCAATAAAATGAGTCACAAACATTTAGAAGCATGTGAAAATATCTATGTATACTATACTGACACGACTTTAAACTATTAGTTTATGTTGCGGTGTTATTCTTATCAACAGGATTATACACTGTGTGGTATTGCTCATTCCTAGTTTGTGTTCCGTGGACTACTTAATGTATCGATGCATTTGTGATTATGCAAAACAAGACAAAGACTCCTAGTTACATGCACGACAATGAAACTGATATAATAACTTACAATGCGCTCTCCCAGTTCCGTTATAAGAAAAGCCTGCATAGGCTCCTCAAACCTAATTAACCGGAACCAGAATAACCGGCATGTACCGGTAATGTTGTCTACAGGATCTTCTACATAATCATATGGTCAGTTCTACGTCTGTGTCCCTTGGTCTGCTTTCAGGAATGTACCAGCGCATAATGGATCAGAAAAGTACGGACCCCCAGCTGAAGATCTTACTGGCTGTGGGAGGCTATACAGCAGGCAGTGCAGACTTTGAGGCCATCAGCTCCACCAGTGCACAACGACAGCTCTTTGCGGACAACGCTGTCTCCTTTCTCAGACAATGGCAGTTTGATGGACTGGATGTGGACTGGGAATTTCCTTCCAGCTCCTACAAGAGCAGATTTTCACTACTTTTGCAGGTGAAGTTCTGGCAATATAACCGTATACAGGTGGCTGATGAACATAGATTTAATCTAATCCAAAGCCAGTTCCAAAGACAATTACCATCCTTACTAGTTTTCAATGGAAATGCGTGCTTCATGTCTTAGGGTGCATCGTTTAATATGCTGTTAAATATTGCACAACAATCTGAAGTAAGAAAAACAATGGCAAGTTAATAAAGGTTATTTGTCACTTTTTATACAGTGTCACGTCTTCTTGAGCTGAAACATGACCATGTCTTAAAATGATTGAAGGAAAATGTGAGATATTCAATACCAGATAGCTGGTTATTCCACAGTGGACGTTAATACAGAAAGAACTTGCAACAGAGCGTCTCCTGCTCTTTAGGAGTGTGGGGACAAACATAGACGTGCTTCATAGTAACAACACATGAATGGCTTGTTTTCACAGGCTCTGCACAACGCGTTTGAAGCTGAGAGTAAACAGACAGGCCAAGAACAACTGTTGTTGACTGTGGCAGTATCTGGCTACAAGACACAGATAGAAACTTCCTATGAAGTCGACGTGATACACAGGTATGTCACTGTCAGCATGAAGGTGTAGTTAGACTTTGAAATTGTTGTGTCTTTTACAAACTAAGGATCTACTTGATATTTTTTTGCTTGTGTGGTTTTCAGTTTTTAACGTTGTGTGGTCCAATACTTGAGTAGGACGAGAAAGATTGAGCGTAGAAAGTATGATGGACAAATGTGTTTTTAGTACTTCTTGCGTCTGTGTCAGATACCTGGATTACATCAGCATCATGAGCTATGACTACTATGGACCCTGGAGTACTGTGCTGGGTCACAACAGTCCACTGTACGTCCCAACACAAGACAGAAACACAGCAGGAGCCAATCTGCTCAGTCAGGTAAGATCATCTTACAAAACCTGTCTACCGGAAAGAGAGAAATTAGTTTCAAGTCTTTGATTTGTTTGCAACATAATGATGTCATTATTTTCACAACACGGGTAGAATAAGTAAAACATTCATGGGAATAACTATCAGTGTCGTATGCTGCTGTACCTGAAACCAGGAAGTTGTAGTTCGTAAGTCATGGAAAGAAAAGACGTTATGAAAGATTGGTATAAGAAGTATGAAGGACAAACAATACCTTTCTCTCATAATACAAATCTGAAACAGTTTGTATTTACTGCTGTAAACACTAGCCTTTGCACGAATGTTGCCAACATTCTAGAGTGGTGAGGATTGTAACTTGTGATATTTTCCCTGTGTCCCTGTACAGAATGCCTCAGTCTACTACTGGCACCAGATGGGCTGTCCTCTGGACAAACTGGTTCTGGGACTGGCTTCCTATGGAAGGACTTTTGTCATGTCCAGTTCCTCTCAGCATCAACCAGGTGACCCCTTCCTGGGAACAGCCGGCTCTGCAGGTCCCTACTCGGCTACCCCAGGCTTTTTAGCCTATTATGAGGTGTGTCAGCTTCTGGACACTGGCAGCTGGACTCGAGTCTGGATGGACGACTCCAAAGTTCCCTATGCCTATGGCCAGAGTAATGGACAGTGGACCTGGCTGGCTTATGACGATTTACAAAGCATGCAGCACAAGGTATGCACTATGATGGTGCTCTGTGTTGAATGTGTTGTGTGTTTTAGTCCGTATCACGTCCTCTCTCGAACTCTTTTCTTTTAGGTGTGTTTGGCTTGGATTACACCCAATCTGAAAATGAAACGATGTGGTAGATATTTGCACTGTATTGATTCATCCTAACAAGAAAACTAATCATACTGTCTTTTTCATGAAGTAATTGTTCCCCACAAGTATACGGCTACAATATCTACATATATGTCTCGATTCCTTCCTGTTGTTTGAGTTTTTTCTTTCAGGCCTGTGACAAACACGTTATTTGACATCTGTTTATTAAAAAGGAGACCGTGAAACTATTTCGCTTGTTAAGTTTCTAATACTGGCTGTTCTCTTTAATCTAACACTAGCATATATTGGTAATACACAAATCCACGCTGTCAGCGATCTAAATTGATCCGTATAGCCCCATTAATCTATTAATAACTAATATGACATGAAGGATGTGTTTGAACAGACACGTTGCACTGCATAATAATTCGTGTAATTTGTTTTATTGATGTACTGAAGAGCTGTAACGCCAATTGTTATATGATTGCATTATGTAAATGGACGTTTACACTATATTATGACTTTTTGTTGTTCAGGCAGACTACATCGTGGCCAGGGGTCTAGGAGGAGCCATGTTCTGGACGTTGGACTTTGATGACTTTGGTAACAACGTGTGCAATGAGGGCCAGTATCCGCTCATATCGGGAGTGCGCATGGTGCTCAAGGCAGCTAATCTTCACACTGCCACGACATCTTCCGAACAACCCACCACGTCTACAGAACAACCCACGACGTCTACAGAACAACACACAACGACGTCTACAGAACAACCCACGACGTCTACAGAACAACCCACAACGACGACTACAGAACAACCCACGACGTCCACAGCACAACCCACAACGACGTCTACAGAACAACCCACAACATCCACAGAACAACCCACAACGACGTCTACAGAACAACCCACGACGTCTACAGAACAACCCACGACGTCTACAGAACAACCCACAACATCCACAGAACAACCCACGACGTCTACAGAACAACCCACAACGTCTACAGAACAACCCACAACGTCTACAGAACAACCCACGACGTCTACAGAACAACCCACGACGTCTACAGAACAACCCACAACGTCTACAGAACAACACACGACGTCTACAGAACAACCCACAACGACGTCTACAGGACAACCCACGACGTCTACAGAACAACTCACAACATCCACAGAACAACCCACAACGACGTCTACAGAACAACCCACGACGTCCACAGAACAACACACAACGACGTCTACAGAACAACCCACGACGTCAACAGAACAACCCAACGACGTCTACAGAACAACCCACGACGTCTACAGAACAACACACAACGACGTCTACAGAACAACCCACAACGACGTCTACAGAACAACCCACGACGTCTACAGAACAACCCACAACGTCCACAGAACAACCCACGACGTCTACAGAACAACCCACGACGTCTACAGAACAACCCACGACGTCTACAAAACAACCCACGACGTCTACAGAACAACCAACAACATCCACAGAACAACCCACGACGTCTACAGAACAACCAACAACATCCACAGAACAACCCACGACGTCTACAGAACAACCCACAACATCTACAGAACAACCCACAACGTCTACAGAACAACACACGACACGTCTACAGAACAACCCACGACATCTACAGAACAACCCACGAACGTCTACAGAACAACCCACAACGTCTACAGAACAACCCACGACGTCTACAGAACAACCCACAACGTCTACAGAACAACCCACAACGTCTACAGAACAACCCACGACGTCTACAGAACAACCCACACATCCACAGAACAACCCACGACGTCTACAGAACAACCCACGACGTCTACAGAACAACCCACAACATCTACAGAACAACCCACAACGTCTACAGAACAACACACGACGTCTACAGAACAACCCACGACGTCTACAGAACAACCCACAACGTCTACAGAACAACCAACGACGTCTACAGAACAACCCACGACGTCTACAGGACAACCCACGACGTCTACAGAACAACCCACAACATCTACAGAACAACCCACAACGACGTCTACAGGACAACCCACGACGTCTACAGAACAACCAACAACATCCACAGAACAACCCACGACGTCTACAGAACAACCCACGACGTCTACAGAACAACCCACGACGTCTACAGAACAACCAACAACATCCACAGAACAACCCACGACGTCTACAGAACAACCAACGACGTCTACAGAACAACCCACGACATCTACAAGAACAACCCACGACGTCTACAGAACAACCCACGACGTCTACAGAACAACCCACGACGTCTACAGAACAACCCACGACGTCTACAGAACAACCCACAACATCTACAGAACAACCCACGACGTCTACAGAACAACCCACAACCACGTCTACAGAACAACCCACGACGTCTACAGAACAACCCACGACGTCTACAGAACAACCCACAACGTCTACAGAACAACCCACGACGTCTACAGAACAACCCACGACGTCTACAGAACACCCCACAACATCTACTGAACAACCCAACGACGTCTACAGAACAACCAACGACATCTACAGAACAACCCACAACGACGTCTACAGAACAACCCACGACGTCTACAAAACAACCCACGAACATCTACAGAACAACCCACAACGTCTACAGAACAACCCACAACGTCTACAGAACAACCCACGACGTCTACAGAACAACCCACGACGTCTACAGAACAACCCACGACGTCTACAGAACAACCCACGACGTCTACAGAACAACCCACGACGTCTACAGAACAACCCACAACATCTACAGAACAACACACGACATCTACAGAACAACCCACGACGTCTACAGAACAACCCACAACATCTACAGAACAACCACGACATCTACAGAACAATCCACGACGTCTACAGAACAACCCACAACATCTACAGGACAACCAACGACGTCTACAGAACAACCCACGACGTCTACAGAACAACCCACAACATCTACAGTGCAACCCACAACATCTACAGAACAACCCACAACATCTACAGAACAACCCACAACATCTACAGAACAACCCACGACGTCTACAGAACAACCAACAACATCTACAGAACAACCCACGACGTCTACAGAACAACCCAACGACGTCTACAGAACAACCCACAACGTCTACAGAACAACACACGACGTCTACAGAACAACCCACATCTACTGAACAACCCACGACGTCTACAGAACAACCCACGACGTCTACAGAACAACCCACGACGTCTACAGAACAACACACGACGTCTACAGAACAACCCACATCTACTGAACAACCCACGACGTCTACAGGACAACCAACGACGTCTACAGAACAACCCACGACGTCTACAGAACAACCCGCAACATCTACAGAACAACCCACAACGTCTACAGAACAACCCACAACATCTACAGAACAACCCACAACACGTCTACTGAACAACCCACGACGTCTACAGAACAACCCGCAACATCTACAGAACAACCCACGACGTCTACAGAACAACCCACGACGTCTACAGAACAACCCACAACATCTACAGAACAACCCACGACGTCTACAGAACAACCAACAACATCCACAGAACAACCCACGACGTCTACAGAACAACCCACAACATCTACAGAACAACCCACGACGTCTACAGAACAATCCACGACGTCCACAGAACAACCCACGACGTCTACAGAACAACCCACGACATCTACAGAACAACCCACGACATCTACAGAACAACCCACGACGTCTACAGAACAACCCACGACGTCTACAGAACAACCCACAACATCTACAGAACAACCACAACGACGTCTACAGAACAACCCACGACATCTACAGAACAACCCACGACGTCTACAGAACAACCCACAACCATCTACAGAACAACCCACGACGTCTACAGTACAACCCACGACGTCTACAGAACAACCCACAACATCCACTGAACAACCCACGACGTCTACAGAACAACCCACGACATCTACAGAACAACCCACAACATCTACAGAACAACCCACAACATCTACAGAACAACCCACAACATCTACAGAACAACACACAACGACGTCTACAGAACAACCCACGACGTCTACAGAACAACCCACAACATCAACAGAACAACCGACAACCACGTCTACAGAACAACCCACAACGTCGTCTACAGAACAGCCCACAACGTCTACAGATCAACCCACAACATCTACAGAACAACCCACGACGTCTAGCACAGAGCTGACGACCAGATACCCCACACAGGCCCCTGACACACGTATGTATTGTTTGTTCATGTTTTGAAATTAGGTGTTTCTTTGCCATGCTATTGTGAAACTGTGCACATATACAAACGTTATAAACTGTAATGCAATCAAATTTGTTTTTCTGCTGAGGTTTTATTTTAGTATTGAAATGCTCTTCCTTCTTGTTGTTGTTGTTGTTGTTGTTGTTTGCAGATTTTCATTGCTCAAACTCATAATGTCTACAATATTTATCTTTTTCATTGTTCACTGATTT
>JAGGCT020004036.1:5485414-5486663 GCA_017654935.2 Phymorhynchus buccinoides
ATTTAAGCTCTGAGCTTGTTGTGCTCTCTGCTATCTGCATGTTGATTATAGCTGCTTTGTCATATATGATTGTTTAAATTAAGCTCTCAGCTTGTTGTGCTCTGCGATCTGCATGTTGATGCGCTTTGCTACGTGAGTGTTAGCTCTAAGCCTGTTGTGTTCGCGATTGCAGTGATGCTGCCTTTGCTACATGGATTGTTTAAGCTCTACGCTTGTTGGGCTCTGCGATCTGCGTGTTGATGCTGCTTTGTCACATGATTGTTTGCGAATAAATTTGTTTAAACCAACCTGGAAAGAATGATAGCACCGCCTGACCCAAGTACCATCCTCAAAGAATGAATAGTGAGGCTAAGAGAGGAGATAACGAAATTGAACAAGGGGTGAAAACTCTCTTTCTTAATTAACTCCCTCCACTCAAGGTGATTACTTTCTTCTTCTTCTTCTTCTGATCGCTCATACAGTGTCCTGTCAATTATGAGCGCAGATGCGTCATGCTATCGTTGTGCGCCTAACTAAAGAATAGTTAAGTTAGGCCCAGCAAGTCCGACTTCGGCTGGATGAAATGTTTTTGAAAGTGTTCCGTGAAAAAAGGCAGGAGATGGACCGGGCAAGCCAGAACGATTAGTAGATGACAGTAAGCAAAGGAAAAAGGCAGAGTCCAAGAGAGTGGACAGATTAGAGGAAGTTACAAGCACAGAACTTCCAGAAGGTGGGAAACTATTTATGCAAAAGACCCCCGGTATCCCCAAGGGGGACAAAGTTGATTACGATTGCCAATCCACCTAGCAATGAGTGGATCAGAGTTTTGCCCTACCCTCAGGGATGCCCCGGTGGAGGTGGGGGCCAACTTCTCCGGCAGCTCGGTGACCCAGATGGTCAGTGAGGGGGGCGGGGGAGCTCAGAGGTCAGAGTTCACGTCCAACTTGACCTCGGCCATGACCCAGCTGACCTCTGCGGGTCAGAGCACCTTCGCCGTGCAGGAGGACTCCTATGACGTCGAGGCCTGTAAGTAATGACCACCTGTAGATCGATGCATATGAGCTTACTAAACTAGTATACAACTTGCCCAAGTTGACAACTGCTTAGTAGACTACTAGGAAAGTTTGAAACAAATTTTAGTCTTCAAAGCATGAATACAGACTTGAATGCTACTAGCTAGTTTTCAACTAGACTGACCTACTAAACGCATCGAAGGGGAATCGTTCAGTGCGCCTGTTCACAGACCAAAGGGAAACTCACTCTCTGTAGA
>JAGGCT020004036.1:5487163-5492163 GCA_017654935.2 Phymorhynchus buccinoides
CGGCTTTCTCTCCGGTGGGTGGGGTCTCTCGGCTCTTCTACAATCTCTGCTGGGTTCTCTGCCCAGCTCTCCATATGATTTGCTAGCTAAATGTGTTTATTCAAATGAATTGTTTTTGCATTTTCCCTTTTATGATAGCAAGACGTAAGAAAGCTATTTGCTTATTCTTAACCATCAGTAAAGAAGATTCGTTCGTTCGCTTCCGTCGTCCTTTCTCTCTCTGGTATCGCCTGTCTCTGACTTCTCTCTCTCTCCCTCCTCCCTCCCTCCTCTCTCCCTCTCTTCTCTCTCTCTCTCTCTCATCTCTCTCTCTTCTCTCTCTCTCTCTCTCTCTCTCTCTCTCTCTCCTCTCTCTGCTCTCTCTCTCTCTCTCTGTCGCTGCTGTACTGTTGTGTTTTAACCGTCTCTGCTTTTTCCACAACGAATATTTTTTTCTCCAGAAATTGCATTAAGCTCATTCCCTTCCTTTTAATTAAGCCACGTAAGCTAAATTAAGCTGGAGAATAAAACTCGACAAAGGAAATGTCTTTCCTCTCGTAGACGTCGTTCTTCGTTATGTTGTATATTGTTGTTTTAATAAACGAATATAAGTGTTGCGTGTGTGTGTGGTGTGTGTGTGTGTGTGTGGTGTGTGTGTTGTGTGGGTGTGTTATTGTGTGGCGTTGCCTCCCTGTGGCGTGCGTGTGGTCTGTCTCGTCTATCGTCTCCCTCTGTCTCTGTCTCTGTCTCTCTATCCTGTCTCTCCAGATCCGCCATATGATTTGCTAGCTAATGTTGTTATTCATGAATGTTTTTGCATTTTCCCTTTTCTGATAGCAAGGACGTAAAGAAGCTATGCTATCTTAACCCATCAGTAAAGAAGATTCGTTCGTTCGTTCGTTCGTCTCTGTCTCTGTCGCTGACTCTCTCTCTCTCTCTTCTCTCTCTCCTCCTCTCTCCTTCTCTCTCTCTCTCCTCTCCTCCTCTCTCTCTCTTCTCTCTCTCTCTCTTCTCCTCTCTCTGTCGTGCTTAATGTTGGTTTTTTAACCGTCTCTGCTTTTTCCCACAACGAATATTTTTTTCTCCAGAAAGAAATTGCATTAAGCTCATTCCCTTCCTTGTAATTAAGCCAACGTAATGCTAAATTACAGCTGGAGAATAAACTTCGACAAGGAAATGTCTTCCTCTCGTAGACGTATTCTTAGTTATGTTGTAATTGTTTTAATAACGAATATCAACGTGTGCGAGTTGTGTGTGTGTGTGTGTGTGTGTGTGTGTGTGTGTGTGTGTGTATGTGTGTGTGGTGTTGCGTGCGTGGTTGCGTGCGTGCGTGCGTGTGCGCGCGCAGTAGTGTGTGCGTGCGTTACACTTCCTAACAGCATGAGATGGGAGACTGGTGTACCTGCCCCCTCCCACCAACAACCAGACCAACAGCGGACATCAACACCAGTTCAACAAACCCCGGACCACCACCACCACCTACCATCACACCACAAAATACAGAAGTCCTCACGAAGCCGCCACGCACCACCACTGCCAGAAGGGACACGCTCACAGCGCTCACTACGACAACCCTTCCCACCTTCCACGACACACCAGCAGGAGAATGGAAACACCCTGACCCCCCCTACAACTCCAGAAGGAAACACCCTTGACCCCCCCCTACAAACTCCAGATGGTAGCAGCCACAACCTCAGCTCACGCCTCAAGACGACCCTCTCTTACATCTCCGTTCCTGGGACCAGTCCACGACTCTTCCGGGCAGTCGAAGATAGACGGTTTCTACCGCGACCGTTTGGAAGGAAGGAGTTCTAGAAGAGCCTTCGACGGAACGCGCGAGGCGTCTGCCTCGACCAAGCTGAAGGGAAGGTCGTCTGTTCGCGGGAGGACATTGAGGAGAGAGTTCCCAGGAGATACATGACCCAGGAACCCCGGTTCAGTCCTTGGAGGGCCTCTACTACAGCAGTGGGTACGGTGGTCGTGGGAGGTGTTGATCAGCAAAGCGAACTTCGGCACGTGAGTAGTGTGAGCTATTGTGACCAATCTCCATATGTCCTCATCGTAAAAAAGCAAATGATTTGTTTGCTGGAGGAAGCCTTTGAGCTTCTTCTTAGTCTTTAAGTCTTGTCTTCTTCGAGCGCTCAGACAGTTTCCTGTCAAATTATGGAGCGCAGATGCCGCCATGCTGCCGTTCTGCGCATAAACTAAGAAATCGTAGGCCCAGCAAGGTCCGAACTTCGGCAGGAGGAAATCATTTTGAAAGTGTTTGTCCGCAGGAAAATGGACTGGTAAGGCAGAAAGATATTAGATGACAGTAAGCAAAGGGAAAAGGCCGAGTTCAAAGAGAGTGACAGATTAGAGGAAGTTACAAGCACAGAATTTCAGAAAGGTGGGGAAACTATCTAGCAAAAAGACCCCGCGTTATCCCGACGGGGGGGGGGGGGGTAGTCTTTAAGTTATCTGAGTTACCTAAGAAATATATATCGATATATAGCATATAATAATCATTCAGCTCTTTGTGCTTTATATGCATATTTGCCTCTGCAAATAACACCTTTGGTAAGAGTGAATGCCCTTGGTGGGTGGGGGAAGATTGGTAGTCTGACCAAAACCAGGGAATTTAATATCGCCATAAACCCTGTTTGAGGCCACTGAATTGGCTGCCTTTTGCCAAGAGTGAATGCCCTTTCGTATACTGATCAACAATGGTTTAACTCTTTTCGTCAGGGCGTAATTACCCTAGTGGCAGTGGCCAATAGAAATAAGGAACATCGCACATTACTGAACAATCTTAGACAGGTTCCATGGCAGTCTTAAAAACACATAAAATAAACACGTTTTCAGACGATGTCTCATCAAGTGTACCTCATTAATTCCTTACGATGCTTCTGTCAATGTTTCGCTTTAAATAAACAACAACAAAAAAGTGTTTGAATTATTGGTTGCATTTTGTTACATAGGTCTACGAGCGACTGTTTAAGGTATCAATACACGTTACATTTTGTCACCCTTTCCCCACGACAACACATGGATAGCCACTCATAAGATGATTTGCATATCATTATCACTTTGTCCTTTAGTGCCGTGGGTGATAGATCGACACGTTACTACGAACATGTTTCTCTTTTTTCGGCCTCTTTGTATAACTTTATTAAGTGTGGAAAGAGGGGGGTGGTTGGGGGAGGGTGGAGGGGTGAAGAGAAAAAGTTGTAAACTGTATTTAGACCTTATACAGTCTTTCGTAGAACCCTATATAGCAAAATGCAACCAAGGGAAATTCAAACACCTTTTTTTTTTTAAATAGAAGATAATGCTTTTTGCTGTTTGCTGTTTATATTTTTTTTAAAGGCGAAAAATTGCGGGAAAAAAAAAAAAAAAGAAAAAAAAGACCCAGAAAAAAGTGACCAGAAGCATTCCTGCCTTAAGCGAATTATATAGGGAGAATAATGGAGGTACACTTTGGAATGTTGATTATCGTCCTGACCATTAGCCTCTGATGATTTGGCAGGACGATGTTAAGGCCCCGTTCTTGTTTGAAGTTCGTTAATATTTACCCAGATTATACGACCAAGAGACGGAGCGAGAATTCCAAACAAGATTTAGCATAATTAGAAAGATGGAGGCCAGACCGTGAGATGACGGGGATACGACGAAAACTCGAAGCGAGACCGAGGGAAGAGAATACCCATGCGGCTAGACTCGAGGATGACTGGAGAGGGGTGGGGGGCTCGAACAACAACAAGAGCGTGAGAAAGAGCGTGGGTGAGTCGAGCGAGAAAATCCCCAGGGGATGCCTCCTTTCGGAGAGGGAAAAGTGTTTCCTGCGTGACTGGGGATCTCTGGTAGTTTGTTGTTCTTGCATTATGTTCAGGTTACCATGGAATAAGACATTCATCTCTGAGCTTTGCGGGGTCTTTATTTGTTGGTCCGCTTTAAGCTTTTCTTTCTCTTCACCCCTAAACGCTTATTGAGCCTCGGACAAAAACCTGGCATTGCCCAGTTACCGGCTCACAGGGATTCTGGCTCCAGATGCCACCTTGAGGTGATTGTGGTCGGGTGTTGAAGTTGATGGTTCATCTCACGTAGTGCCCTCAGTTAGCCCGAGCGGGACGTACGTTACACCCTCCAAGCTCCACCGGCCGAGCCCTAACACAACACACACACAATGCCTACGGAACCCCTGGTTAGAAACAAAATTACCCCATACGAATTGCCCCTAGAGAAAGGAAATGATCCAAAAAAAAAAAAAAAGAAAACAAGAAGAGGTTTTAGAACAAGGGAAAAAAAGAAAAAGGAACAGAAGGGAAAAGGAAGATTTGTTTAAGTCCCTGTTTTCCTAATCAGTCCAGTAAAACTAATACATAGGAAAACCTCCCCCTCATAAGATAGACTCCCCCATTTTTATAAGACCCCCTCCCACTTTAAAGTACCTAGCTATCTCTGAGGCCATTGAACCCTTCTTTTTTTGTTTCTTGTAAGTTATTTTATTAAAATTCCAAAATCCAAATCCAATTTCAAATCCAAATCGCTTGCTTTATTCCACATCATATTATCATCTCCCGGTATACAACTCCCTCCCACTTAAAAACCCTTTCATCGCCACTGTCGCACTCTTGGCACCACAATGGATTTAACACACGATGTCACTAAAAGGCATCAAATGTAGGGTCTCTTATCTAACAAGAAACCAAGACCTTCTAGTATATTCTTCACATTTGGGAAGTAAGGATAGGCCCTATTTATGCATTTTTTTATGCATGTCACAGAGGAATCCCCAATTATTGCAGACAGAATCTTTTCTCTACCCAGGTAAGCTTAATGGAAAGTTTTGGCTGAAAAAAATGGCTGGCGTTGAAAGGGTTTTAAGGCCTTATTTTGGATGATTTTTCCAATATCTCAAAAGTGAGGTTCCACATGATGTAACGTGGGTTTTGGTTTTGTTTCAGCTGCACTATTGAAGCCAGATGAAGACTTCAAGACCCGAAGACTTCAAAAATTCCTGTTTTCGCTACGCAACGGTC
>JAGGCT020004036.1:5509663-5512163 GCA_017654935.2 Phymorhynchus buccinoides
AAGATATGCGCACGTGTCCAAATTTCCCCTATATGCGTAAACTTTTATTCTTGTTTCTTCCACTTATTTAGGGTTTTCCGTACGGAACTTACGCGTCTAATGTGAACCCGGCCTATTTCATTATTGGTTCGCTCCCCTTGGGCTGCTGATTTCAGACTGTGCGTCCTGACAAGCCGGGGGCTGGGACTCGGAATGAGGGACATGAGCGCAACGCCATTGTGCGGCCCAGAATATGAGACAGCGCAAAACGTACGCGCTTTAGATTCTTTTTTTTCGTTTTTGTTGTTGTTGATTTTAATTCTGTTCGTGTAATGTCACTGTGAAGCGAACACACGTTAAATAAAAGACTCATTCATACAAGACAAGCCACGATAGTGAGCGTACGGGATATAGACAGGACAATACAATGCGAAAGAAGACACCGACAGAACTGACGAGACACCGACACGGACAGAGCACCAGTAGTTTGATGCATATGAGCTTACTAAGAGGTTAGTTGGCAACTAAGTTGTAGGTTGTCAACTTAAAATATAGTAAGGTCTGCATGGAAAATCCCTAGTCCTAGTTGTTACTTAACTTGTCGAGTTAGTAGACAGAATTTTAGTGGACATCCGATGAGCACTAAATGTGTTAGTTGTGAACTAGTCGTTATTCATTGCTTAGTTTCTTGTTTTTTGTTGTTGTGTTCTCATGTTTTCTCCATGACGAAACAGTGTAAAAAAAAGAAGAATACTAAATTACAATTGCTTATCTGTTTACCCTCAATTAAAAAAAAAAAGTTTTGAGTTTTGTGTTTCGAGTTTCTCTCTCTCTCTCTCTCTCTCTCTCTCTCTCTCTCTCTCTCTCTCTCTCTCTCTCTCTCTCTCTCTCTCTCTCTCTCTCTCTCTCTCTCTCTCTCTCCCTCTCTCAATTTTCCCATTTTTCAGAAATATTTTTATGATTTTGATTAATCATTCAAAAACTTGCGCAGTTGTCAACTTGGGCAAGTTGTATACTAGTTTAGTAAGCTCATATGCATCAATCTACAGAGAGTGAGTTCCCTTTGGTCTGTGAACATGCGCACTGAACGGATTCCCCTTCGAATGCGTTAGTAGGTCAGTCTAGTTGAAAACTAGCTAGTAGCATTCAAGTCTGTATTCATGCTTTGAAGACTAAAATTTGTTTCAAACTTGCCTAGTAGTCTACTAAGCAGTTGTCAACTTGGGCAAGTTGTATACTAGTTTAGTAAGCTCATATGCATCGATCTACAGGTGGTCATTACTTACAGGCCTCGACGTCATAGGAGTCCTCCTGCACGGCGAAGGTGCTCTGACCCGCAGAGGTCAGCTGGGTCATGGCCGAGGTCAAGTTGGACGTGAACTCTGACCTCTGAGCTCCCCCGCCCCCCTCACTGACCATCTGGGTCACCGAGCTGCCGGAGAAGTTGGCCCCCACCTCCACCGGGGCATCCCTGAGGGTAGGGCAAAACTCTGATCCACTCATTGCTAGGTGATTGGCATCGTAATCAACTTTGTCCCCCGTGGGGATACCGGGGGGTCTTTTGCATAAATAGTTCCCCACCTTCTGGAAGTTCTGTGCTTGTAACTTCCTCTAATCTGTCACTCTCTTTGACTCTGCCTTTTCCCTTTGCTTACTGTCATCTACTATCTTTCTGCCTTGCCCGGTCCATTCTCCTGCCTTTTTTCACGAAACACTTTCAAAAACATTTCCCCCAGCCGAAGTCGGACTTGCTGGGCCTAACTATTTCTTAGTTAGGCGCATAACGGCAGCATGACGCATCTGCGCTCATAATTGACAGGAAACTGTATGAGCGATCGAAGAAGAAGAAGAAGAAGTAATCAACTTTGGTGGAGGGGAGTTAATTAGAAAGAGAGTTTTCCCCCTTTGTTCAATTTCGTTATCTCCTCTCTTAGCCTCACTATTCATTCTTTGAGGATGGTACTTGGGTCAGGCGGTGCTATCATTCTTTCCAGGTTGGTTTAAACAAATTTATTCGCAAACAATCATGTGACAAAGCAGCATCAACATGCAGATCGCAGAGCACAACAAGCTCAGAGCTTAAACAATCATGTAGCAAAGCAGCATCAACATGCAGATCGCAGAACACAACAAGCTTAGAGCTTAAACAATCATGTAGCAAAGCAGCATCAACATGCAGATCGCAGAGCACAACAAGCTGAGAGCTTAAACAATCATATGACAAAGCAGCATCAACATGCAGATCGCAGAGCACAACAAGCTCAGAGCTTAAATAATCATGTAGCAAAGCAGCATCAACATGCAGATCGCAGAGCACAACAAGCTCAGAGCTTAAACAATCATGTAGCAAAGCAGCATCAACATGCAGATCGCAGAGCACAACAAGCTGAGAGCTTAAACAATCATGTGACAAAGCAGCATCAACATGCAGATCGCAGAACACAACAAGCTTAGAGCTTAAACAATCAAGTAGCAAAGCAGCATCAACATGCAGATCGCAGAGCACAACAAGCTTAGAGCC
>JAGGCT020004036.1:5514663-5538075 GCA_017654935.2 Phymorhynchus buccinoides
ATAATTTTACTGTCTAAACAAAGAAAGAACATATTTGGCATTGGTGCGCTATATAAGTGCCAATTATTATTATTAATTATCATTTGGTGTGTGACTGTAAAAACCCTGGGACGTTCCTGGTATTGCAGCTTACCTAGGATCGTCCCACAATCCTTACAATTATAAATTTTGTATTTGGCACTTTATAGTCACAGAGGTGTTTCTGTGAAATTCGGGTTGCTCCAACCTCGAGAGAGCGTCGCTGCAAGAGGCGCGCCAC
Source organism: Phymorhynchus buccinoides (assembly GCA_017654935.2). Taxonomy (NCBI): domain Eukaryota; kingdom Metazoa; phylum Mollusca; class Gastropoda; order Neogastropoda; family Raphitomidae; genus Phymorhynchus; species Phymorhynchus buccinoides. The sequence goes on from JAGGCT020004036.1 coordinate 5,514,923, forward strand.
CCATTTTTTTGTCACGCGAAGGTGTGTGTGTGTGTGTGTGTATGTGTGTGTGTGTGTGTGTGTGTGTGTGTGTGTGGTGTGTGGTGTCTTATGTGTGTGTGTGGTGTGTGGTGTGTGTGTGTGTGTGTGTGTGTGTGTGTGTGTGTGTGTGTATGTGGTAATGTGTTTGTGTCTGTGTGTGTGTGTGTGTGTGTGTGGTGTGTGTGTGTGTTTGTGTCTGTGTGTGTGTGTGTGTTTGTCTCTGTGTGTGTGGTGTGTGTGTGTGTGTGTGTGTGTGTGTCTCTGTGTGTGTGTGTGTGTGTGTGAGTGAGTGTGTGTGTGTGTGTGTGTGTGTGTGTGTGTGTGTGTAATTTGTGACCGAATAACAACTTTTTCGTTGCCACTGGGTTTAATGTGTGCTAAGTGCATGGGACCTCTGTTTATCGTCTCATCCGAAAGACTCCACGTTCAGACATAAGGCCTAGTGCAGAGTGAGAGGAAAAAAACCTCGTACCCAGGTTCGAACTCGGGTTTATTGTGTACGAGGCGAACGCGTTACCTCTGTGCCACCAATGTCCCACGTGTGCCTGTTCCAGGTCGGAGGACGTTAAGCGGACTTTCATTCATTGGTATTTTCTAGTCACAGAGACTCGGGCTGCCCCCGCCTGGAGAGCGCGTCGCCGCCAGCGCAGCGCCAACCATATTATTTTTTACTTCTAAGCTAAGCTTCACCTACCACATCCTTGAGTCCAGTCTCCCACTGGAGAGTGAAGGAGGTGGTGTCGTCCACCAGAACCACGAAAGTGAAGACAAACACTGCGTTCTCTGCAAACACCAGCACAGAGAACCACACACTGCATTGCCTCATTCCCAGCACAACGATTTTGAATTATTAAAAAAACTCACAAATCACTCCAGCCATACACACAAACAAAACATACATAAAGAAAAGGAGAAATGAAGGAAGATTACGGGTTTTTACTTCAGGTTTAGACATAGGGAAGTAGTAGATCAGACTTTGTTATATATTAACATTATATAGAAAAACTCTCTACACCGATTGGCTTCCCCACAACAAACCACTACAAAAGCAAAGTCATAGGCAAAATTGTGGTATAAGGGAGGGAAGCGAGCTTAGAAGTGACCAAAGTATTGTGTGCACACAGATTTACTTCCCTTGAAGCAAATGCATCAAATTGACAGTTATCTGTTAATTACGGACATATATGGCCGGAACGACTTGAATGAGCTAACAAAATAACTTAAGTAGATGCATTATAGCCTGATGATATGTAGGGGAAATGATTTCGGTCAAAATCAAACGATAAGCGGTTTTCTTCTTCTCATTAAATCATACGAAAAGACAACAACAAAAAACAACCAACCAACCAACCAACCAACCAACCAACCAACCAACCAACCAACCAACCAAACAAACAATCTACAAGAACTAAGGACTACAACTACTGTAGGCCAGTTCGGAATTAATATTTCTTGAGTTGAATATTAATTGTGTCAATTGAGCAGCTTCTGTTTTGTTGTTGTGGGTTTTTTTTCATCGTCTATTTATTAGTCTGTCTGATACGCTTATATAAAAACAAAGAAAGTGAAGTGGTCAAGTAAAACAAATTGTGCAAGCACTAATAGAACTCTAAATCAGTGAACAATGAAAAAGATAAATATTGTAGACATTATGAGTTTGAGCAATGAAATCTGCAACAACAACAACAACAACAACAACAAGAAGGAAGAGCATTTCAATACTAAAATAAAACCTCAGCAGAAAAACAAATTTGATTGCATTACAGTTTATAACGTTTGTATATGTGCACAGTTTCACAATAGCATGGCAAAGAAACACCTAATTTCAAAACATGAACAAACAATACATACGTGTGTCAGGGGCCTGTGTGGGGTATCTGGTCGTCAGCTCTGTGCTAGACGTCGTGGGTTGTTCTGTAGATGTTGTGGGTTGATCTGTAGACGTCGTGGGCTGTTCTGTAGACGACGTTGTGGGTTGTTCTGTAGACGTGGTTGTCGGTTGTTCTGTTGATGTTGTGGGTTGTTCTGTAGACGTCGTGGGTTGTTCAGTAGATGTTGTGGGTTGTTCTGTAGACGTCGTGGGTTGTTCTGTAGATGTTGTGGGTTGTTCTGTAGATGTTGTGGGTTGTTCTGTAGATGTCGTGGGTTGTTCTGTAGACGTCGTGGGTTGTTCAGTAGATGTTGTGGGTTGTTCTGTAGACGTCGTGGGTTGTTCTGTAGACGTCGTGGGTTGTTCTGTAGATGTTGTGGGTTGTTCTGTAGATGTCGTGGGTTGTTCTGTAGACGTCGTGGGTTGTTCTGTAGACGTCGTGGGTTGTTCTGTAGATGTTGTGGGTTGTTCTGTAGATGTCGTGGGTTGTTCTGTAGACGTCGTGGGTTGTTCTGTAGATGTTGTGGGTTGTTCTGTAGATGTCGTGGGTTGTTCTGTAGACGTCGTGGGTTGTTCTGTAGACGTCGTGGGTTGTTCTGTAGACGTCGTGGGTTGTTCTGTAGATGTTGCGGGTTGTTCTGTAGACGTCGTGGGTTGTTCTGTAGATGTTGTAGGTTGCACTGTAGATGTTGTGGGTTGTTCTGTAGACGTCGTGGGTTGTTCTGTAGACGTCGTGGGTTGTTCTGTAGACGTCGTGGGTTGTTCTGTAGATGTTGTTGGTTGTTCTGTAGACGTCGTGGGTTGTTCAGTAGATGTTGTGGGTTGTTCTGTAGATGTTGTGGGTTGTTCTGTAGATGTTGTGGGTTGCACTGTAGATGTTGCGGGTTGTTCTGTAGACGTCGTGGGTTGTTCTGTAGACGTCGTTGGTTGTCCTGTAGACGTCGTGGGTTGTTCAGTAGACGTCGTGGGTTGTTCTGTAGACGTCGTGGGTTGTTCTGTAGACGTTGTGGGTTGTTCTGTAGACGTCGTGGGTTGTTCTGTAGATGTTGCGGGTTGTTCTGTAGACGTCGTGGGTTGTTCTGTAGACGTCGTGTGTTGTTCTGTAGATGTTGTGGGTTGTTCTGTAGACGTCGTGGGTTGTTCTGTAGACGTCGTGGGTTGTTCTGTAGATGTTGCGGGTTGTTCTGTAGACGTCGTGGGTTGTTCTGTAGATGTTGTGGGTTGTTCTGTAGATGTTGTGGGTTGTTCTGTAGATGTTGTGGGTTGTTCTGTAGATGTTGTGGGTTGTTCTGTAGACGTCGTGGGTTGTTCTGTAGACGTCGTTGGTTGTCCTGTAGATGTTGTGGGTTGTTCTGTAGACGTCATGGATTGTTCTGTAGATGTCGTGTGTTGTTCTGTAGATGTTGTGGGTTGTTCTGTAGACGTCGTGGGTTGTTCTGTAGATGTCGTGGGTTGTTCTGTAGATGTTGTGGGTTGTTCTGTAGACGTCGTGGGTTGTTCTGTAGACGTCGTGGGTTGTTCTGTAGACGTCGTGGGTTGTTCTGTAGACGTCGTGGGTTGTTCTGTAGACGTTGTGGGTTGTTCTGTAGACGTTGTGGGTTGTTCTGTAGACGTCGTGGGTTGTTCTGTAGACGTTGTGGGTTGTTCTGTAGACGTCGTGGGTTGTTCTGTAGATGTCGTTGGTTGTTCTGTAGACGTCGTGGGTTGTTCTGTAGATGTCGTGGGTTGTTCTGTAGACGTCGTGGGTTGTTCTGTAGACGTCGTGGGTTGTTCTGTAGACGACGTGGGTTGTTCTGTAGACGTTGTGGGTTGTTCTGTAGACGTTGTGGGTTGTTCTGTAGACGTCGTGGGTTGTTCTGTAGACGTCGTTGTGGGTTGTTCTGTAGACGTCGTGGGTTGTTCTGTAGATGTTGCGGGTTGTTCTGTAGACGTCATGGGTTGTTCTGTAGACGTCGTAGGTTGTTCTGTAGACGTCGTGGGTTGTTCTGTAGACGTCGTGGGTTGTTCTGTAGACGTCGTGGGTTGTTCTGTAGACGTCGTGGGTTGTTCTGTAGACGTCGTGGGTTGTTCTGTAGACGTCGTGGGTTGTTCTGTAGACGTCGTGGGTTGTTCTGTAGACGTCGTGGGTTGTTCTGTAGACGTCGTGGGTTGTTCTGTGGATGTTGTTGGTTGTTCTGTAGACGTCGTGGGTTGTTCTGTAGACGTCGTTGTGGGTTGTTCTGTAGATGTTGTGAGTTGTTCTGTAGACGTCGTGGGTTGTCCTGTAGACGTCGTGGGTTGTTCTGTAGACGTCGTGGGTTGTTCTGTAGACGTCGTGGGTTGTTCTGTAGACGTCGTGGGTTGTTCTGTAGACGTCGTGGGTTGTTCTGTAGACGTTGTGGGTTGTTCTGTAGACGTTGTGGGTTGTTCTGTAGACGTCGTGGGTTGTTCTGTAGACGTCGTGGGTTGTTCTGTAGATGTCGTTGGTTGTTCTGTAGACGTCGTGGGTTGTTCTGTAGATGTTGTGGGTTGTTCTGTAGACGTCGTGGGTTGTTCTGTAGACGACGTGGGTTGTTCTGTAGACGTTGTGGGTTGTTCTGTAGACGTTGTGGGTTGTTCTGTAGACGTCGTGGGTTGTTCTGTAGACGTGGTTGTGGGGTGTTCTGTAGACGTCGTGGGTTGTTCTGTAGATGTTGCGGGTTGTTCTGTAGACGTCATGGGTTGTTCTGTAGACGTCGTAGGTTGTTCTGTAGATGTCGTTGGTTGTTCTGTAGACGTCGTGGGTTGTTCTGTAGACGTCGTGGGTTGTTCTGTAGACGTCGTGGGTTGTTCTGTAGACGTCGTGGGTTGTTCTGTAGACGTCGTGGGTTGTTCTGTGGATGTTGTTGGTTGTTCTGTAGACGTCGTGGGTTGTTCTGTAGACGTCGTTGTGGGTTGTTCTGTAGATGTTGTGAGTTGTTCTGTAGACGTCGTGGGTTGTCCTGTAGACGTCGTGGGTTGTTCGGTAGACGTCGTGGGTTGTTCTGTGGATGTTGTTGGTTGTTCTGTAGACGTCGTGGGTTGTTCTGTAGACGTCGTTGTGGGTTGTTCTGTAGATGTTGTGAGTTGTTCTGTAGACGTCGTGGGTTGTCCTGTAGACGTCGTTGTGGGTTGTTCTGTAGACGTCGTGGGTTGTTCTGTAGACGTCGTTGTGTGTTGTTCTGTGGACGTCGTGGGTTGTTCTGTAGACGTCGTGGGTTGTTCTGTAGACGTTGTGGGTTGTTCTGTAGACGTCGTGGGTTGTTCTGTAGACGTCGTGGGTTGTTCTGTAGACGTGGTTGGGTTGTTCTGTAGACGTCGTGGGTTGTTCTGTAGACGTCGTGTGTTGTTCTGTAGACGTTGTGGGTTGTTCTGTCGATGTTGTGGGTTGTTCTGTAGACGTCGTTGTGGGTTGTGCTGTAGACGTCGTGGGTTGTTCTGTAGTCGTCGTTGTGGGTTGTTCTGTAGACGTCGTGGGTTGTTCTGTAGACGTGGTTGTGGGGTGTTCTGTAGACGTCGTGGGTTGTTCTGTAGACGTGGTGGGTTGTTCGGAAGATGTCGTGGCAGTGTGAAGATTAGCTGCCTTGAGCACCATGCGCACTCCCGATATGAGCGGATACTGGCCCTCATTGCACACGTTGTTACCAAAGTCATCAAAGTCCAACGTCCAGAACATGGCTCCTCCTAGACCCCTGGCCACGATGTAGTCTGCCTGAACAACAAAAAGTCATAATATAGTGTAAACGTCCATTTACATAATGCAATCATATAACAATTGGCGTTACAGCTCTTCAGTACATCAATAAAACAAATTACACGAATTATTATGCAGTGCAACGTGTCTGTTCAAACACATCCTTCATGTCATATTAGTTATTAATAGATTAATGGGGCTATACGGATCAATTTAGATCGCTGACAGCGTGGATTTGTGTATTACCAATATATGCTAGTGTTAGATTAAAGAGAACAGCCAGTATTAGAAACTTAACAAGCGAAATAGTTTCACGGTCTCCTTTTTAATAAACAGATGTCAAATAACGTGTTTGTCACAGGCCTGAAAGAAAAAACTCAAACAACAGGAAGGAATCGAGACATATATGTAGATATTGTAGCCGTATACTTGTGGGGAACAATTACTTCATGAAAAAGACAGTATGATTAGTTTTCTTGTTAGGATGAATCAATACAGTGCAAATATCTACCACATCGTTTCATTTTCAGATTGGGTGTAATCCAAGCCAAACACACCTAAAAGAAAAGAGTTCGAGAGAGGACGTGATACGGACTAAAACACACAACACATTCAACACAGAGCACCATCATAGTGCATACCTTGTGCTGCATGCTTTGTAAATCGTCATAAGCCAGCCAGGTCCACTGTCCATTACTCTGGCCATAGGCATAGGGAACTTTGGAGTCGTCCATCCAGACTCGAGTCCAGCTGCCAGTGTCCAGAAGCTGACACACCTCATAATAGGCTAAAAAGCCTGGGGTAGCCGAGTAGGGACCTGCAGAGCCGGCTGTTCCCAGGAAGGGGTCACCTGGTTGATGCTGAGAGGAACTGGACATGACAAAAGTCCTTCCATAGGAAGCCAGTCCCAGAACCAGTTTGTCCAGAGGACAGCCCATCTGGTGCCAGTAGTAGACTGAGGCATTCTGTACAGGGACACAGGGAAAATATCACAAGTTACAATCCTCACCACTCTAGAATGTTGGCAACATTCGTGCAAAGGCTAGTGTTTACAGCAGTAAATACAAACTGTTTCAGATTTGTATTATGAGAGAAAGGTATTGTTTGTCCTTCATACTTCTTATACCAATCTTTCATAACGTCTTTTCTTTCCATGACTTACGAACTACAACTTCCTGGTTTCAGGTACAGCAGCATACGACACTGATAGTTATTCCCATGAATGTTTTACTTATTCTACCCGTGTTGTGAAAATAATGACATCATTATGTTGCAAACAAATCAAAGACTTGAAACTAATTTCTCTCTTTCCGGTAGACAGGTTTTGTAAGATGATCTTACCTGACTGAGCAGATTGGCTCCTGCTGTGTTTCTGTCTTGTGTTGGGACGTACAGTGGACTGTTGTGACCCAGCACAGTACTCCAGGGTCCATAGTAGTCATAGCTCATGATGCTGATGTAATCCAGGTATCTGACACAGACGCAAGAAGTACTAAAAACACATTTGTCCATCATACTTTCTACGCTCAATCTTTCTCGTCCTACTCAAGTATTGGACCACACAACGTTAAAAACTGAAAACCACACAAGCAAAAAAATATCAAGTAGATCCTTAGTTTGTAAAAGACACAACAATTTCAAAGTCTAACTACACCTTCATGCTGACAGTGACATACCTGTGTATCACGTCGACTTCATAGGAAGTTTCTATCTGTGTCTTGTAGCCAGATACTGCCACAGTCAACAACAGTTGTTCTTGGCCTGTCTGTTTACTCTCAGCTTCAAACGCGTTGTGCAGAGCCTGTGAAAACAAGCCATTCATGTGTTGTTACTATGAAGCACGTCTATGTTTGTCCCCACACTCCTAAAGAGCAGGAGACGCTCTGTTGCAAGTTCTTTCTGTATTAACGTCCACTGTGGAATAACCAGCTATCTGGTATTGAATATCTCACATTTTCCTTCAATCATTTTAAGACATGGTCATGTTTCAGCTCAAGAAGACGTGACACTGTATAAAAAGTGACAAATAACCTTTATTAACTTGCCATTGTTTTTCTTACTTCAGATTGTTGTGCAATATTTAACAGCATATTAAACGATGCACCCTAAGACATGAAGCACGCATTTCCATTGAAAACTAGTAAGGATGGTAATTGTCTTTGGAACTGGCTTTGGATTAGATTAAATCTATGTTCATCAGCCACCTGTATACGGTTATATTGCCAGAACTTCACCTGCAAAAGTAGTGAAAATCTGCTCTTGTAGGAGCTGGAAGGAAATTCCCAGTCCACATCCAGTCCATCAAACTGCCATTGTCTGAGAAAGGAGACAGCGTTGTCCGCAAAGAGCTGTCGTTGTGCACTGGTGGAGCTGATGGCCTCAAAGTCTGCACTGCCTGCTGTATAGCCTCCCACAGCCAGTAAGATCTTCAGCTGGGGGTCCGTACTTTTCTGATCCATTATGCGCTGGTACATTCCTGAAAGCAGACCAAGGGACACAGACGTAGAACTGACCATATGATTATGTAGAAGATCCTGTAGACAACATTACCGGTACATGCCGGTTATTCTGGTTCCGGTTAATTAGGTTTGAGGAGCCTATGCAGGCTTTTCTTATAACGGAACTGGGAGAGCGCATTGTAAGTTATTATATCAGTTTCATTGTCGTGCATGTAACTAGGAGTCTTTGTCTTGTTTTGCATAATCACAAATGCATCGATACATTAAGTAGTCCACGGAACACAAACTAGGAATGAGCAATACCACACAGTGTATAATCCTGTTGATAAGAATAACACCGCAACATAAACTAATAGTTTAAAGTCGTGTCAGTATAGTATACATAGATATTTTCACATGCTTCTAAATGTTTGTGACTCATTTTATTGACTTGAATGTTTAGTCTTAAGCATTAAACGTAATGGTGCAGAAATAACTGAGACAACTTACCGTCATCGTTCCACTCAATCGTCGATATTGTGGCATTGAAAGCTGTGGATTTGGCAAAGGCATATACAACGTGGGTACATAAGCCAGCTTGATAATCCTCAGGTACATATTTGCCCACACCAAAGCGATACTGTGCCCAGTTGGTATAATAGCAGACAACACGTAGTCCGGATGGGTCTGTCTTGGCAGAAGTGGACAGTGGTGTTGTTGATGGTGGTAGTGTGACTGGGTCTGAAGAAGACTGGCTTACTGGGTCGGCTGAAACATTGCAAGATATTGATCACATGTGTGCTAAGCGCATCAGTCCAGACGAGTGCACACCAATTATATTCATGTACATGAACGTTTCTGCTGTACATATGCCCATAATCTGCTTCGCATAATTATCTCAAAATGCACAACATAAGACTTATTAAAAACAGACAGGCAGCAACATGAACAGCTCAATCATTTACTTCCCGTAATTCCGTGCACAAGTCTACAGCCTTGTTCAGGGTGACGTGTTGATAGCTTACAAGACAATGTGTTTAGTAAGGTTGCCTTATTGTCACCAAACATGGCTTAACTTACCCGTGGTACTGGAAACGACAGGACTGACTGCTTGTAGCGCATTTGAAACGTGTCCTATGAGAGGGTAGCTGCCTTGTCCGCAAAAGTTGTTGCCAAAATCATCAAAATCCAAAGTCCAGAACATAGCTCCTCCCAGCCCTCTGTTCATGATGTACTCTGCCTGAAACACACCAGTGTCAAAAACTGTCAAAGTGTGTCATTAGGGGGCTACCTTTCAGAAACATGAGGATATATAACACTGTAAGAAAAAATGCTCAGATGACTCATTAGAACCGTTGTAATATTTGCCATTTTGAAAACAAACTCAACCCGCCACCTTCACGATTACCCAGTTCGGGGGCTGAAAAGATTTATCGGAATTAGAGGCACTGACAAACAGCAGTTCTTTCATCACACTATTGTCGTTAGCTACACATTTCTAACAACATTTCCTCCTGATGCTTTGATCTAAACAGAAAACGTGATTAAACGGAAAAGAGCTTGGTAAAAGTGTATACCTTGTGCCGCATGCTATCTAGATCGTCATAAGCCAGCCAGGTCCACTGTCCATTCCTCTGGCCATAGGCATAGGGAACTTTGGTGTCGTCCATCCAGACTCGAGTCCAGCTGCCAGTGTCCAGAAGCTGACACACCTCATAATAGGCTAAAAAGCCTGGGGTAGCCGAGTAGGGACCTGCAGAGCCGGCTGTTCCCAGGAAGGGGTCACCTGGTTGATGCTGAGAGGAACTGGACATGACAAAAGTCCTTCCATAGGAAGCCAGTCCCAGAACCAGTTTGTCCAGAGGACAGCCCATCTGGTGCCAGTAGTAGACTGAGGCGTTCTGTACAGGAACACAGGAAAAATATCACAAGTTACAATCCTCACCACTCTAGAATGTTGGCAACATTCGTGTAAAGGCTAGGGTTTTCAGCAGTAAATATAAACTGTTTCAGATTTGTATTATGAGAGAAAGGTATTGTTTGTCCTTCATACTTCTTATACCAATCTTTCATAACGTCTTTTCTTTCCATGACTTACGAACTACAACTTCCTGGTTTCAGGTACAGCAGCATACGACACTGATAGTTATTACCATGAATGTTTTACTTATTCTACCCGTGTTGTGAAAATAATGACATCATTATGTTGCAAACAAATCAAAGACTTGAAGCTAATTTCTCTCTTTCCGGTAGACAGGTTTTGTAAGATGATCTTACCTGACTGAGCAGATTGGCTCCTGCTGTGTTTCTGTCTTGTGTTGGGACGTACAGTGCACTGTTGTGACCCAGCACAGTACTCCAGGGTCCATAGTAGTCATAGCTCATGATGCTGATGTAATCCAGGTATCTGACACAGACGCAAGAAGTACTAAAAACACATTTGTCCATCATACTTTCTACGCTCAATCTTTCTCGTCCTACTCAAGTATTGGACCACACAACGTTAAAACCTGAAAACCACACAAGCAAAAAAAATATCAAGTATATCCTTAGTTTGTAAAAGACACAACAATTTCAAAGTCTAACTACGCCTTCATGCTGACAGTGACATACCTGTGTATCACGTCGACTTCATAGGAAGTTTCTATCTGTGTCTTGTAGCCAGATACTGCCACAGTCAACAACAGTTGTTCTTGGCCTGTCTGTTTACTCTCAGCTTCAAACGCGTTGTGCAGAGCCTGTGAAAACAAGCCATTCATGTGTTGTTACTATGAAGCACGTCTATGTTTGTCCCCACACTCCTAAAGAGCAGGAGACGCTCTGTTGCAAGTTCTTTCTGTATTGACGTCCACTGTGGAATAACCAGCTATCTGGTATTGAATATCTCACATTTTCCATACATAATGTTAAGACATGGTCATGTTTCAGCTCAAGAAGACGTGACACTGTATAAAAAGTGACAAATAACCTTTATTAACTTGCCATTGTTTTTCTTACTTCAGATTGTTGTGCAATATTTAACAGCATATTAAACGATACACCCTAAGACATGAAGCACGCATTTCCATTGAAAACTAGTAAGCATGGTAATTGATTTTGGAACTGGCTTTCGATTAGATGAAATCTATGTTCATCACAAGCACACCTTGCCTCTCACCAACCGCGTATACAGTTATATTGCCAGAACTTCACCTGCAAAAGTAGTGAAAATCTGCTCTTGTAGGAGCTGGAAGGAAATTCCCAGTCCACATCCAGTCCATCAAACTGCCATTGTCTGAGAAAGGAGACAGCGTTGTCCGCAAAGAGCTGTCGTTGTGCACTGGTGGAGCTGATGGCCTCAAAGTCTGCACTGCCTGCTGTATAGCCTCCCACAGCCAGTAAGATCTTCAGCTGGGGGTCCGTGCTTTTCTGATCCATTATGCGCTGGTACATTACTGAAAGCAGTCCAAGGGACACAGACAGAGAAATGAGCCTAGAATTCAAATACAAGATTCTGTCAATAACACAACAACCTAATGCAGTGGTCCAACCTGGCTTTGAATCTAGTTGTAAACAGCATTAAACGGTCAAATTTCCTTCATCACTTTCTGAACATTTTAGTGCTTTGATTTCTAGGCTCAAACGCGTAACTCTAAAACTGATAATAGGCACTACAACATGCATCAATTGTACCTACCATCATCATTCCACTCCCACGTCGATAAAGAGGCTGAGGCGCCAGTGAGTTTGGCAAAGGCGTAAACAACGTGGGTACATAAGCCAGCTTGATAATCCTCAGGTACATATTTGCCCACACCAGAGCGATACTGTGCCCAGTTGGTATAATAGCAGACAACACGTAGTCCGGATGGGTCTGTCTTGGCAGAAGTGGACAGTGGTGTTGTTGATGGTGGTAGTGTGACTGGGTCTGAAGAAGACTGGCTTACTGGGTCGGCTGAAACATTGCAAGATATTGATCACATGTGTGCTAAGCGCACCAGTCCAGACGAGTGCACACCAATTATATTCATGTACATGAACGTTTCTGCTGTACATATGCCCATAATCTGCTTCGCATAATTATCTCAAAATGCACAACATAAGACTTATTAAAAACAGACAGGCAGCAACATGAACAGCTCAATCATTTACTTCCCGTAATTCCGTGCACAAGTCTACAGCCTTGTTCAGGGTGACGTGTTGATAGCTTACAAGACAATGTGTTTAGTAAGGTTGCCTTATTGTCACCAAACATGGCTTAACTTACCCGTGGTACTGGAAACGACAGGACTGACTGCTTGTAGCGCATTTGAAACGTGTCCTATGAGAGGGTAGCTGCCTTGTCCGCAAAAGTTGTTGCCAAAATCATCAAAATCCAAAGTCCAGAACATAGCTCCTCCCAGCCCTCTGTTCATGATGTACTCTGCCTGAAACACACCAGTGTCAAAAACTGTCAAAGTGTGTCATTAGGGGGCTACCTTTCAGAAACATGAGGATATATAACACTGTAAGAAAAAATGCTCAGATGACTCAGTAGAACCGTTGTAATATTTGCCATTTTGAAAACAAACTCAACCCGCCACCTTCACGATTACCCAGTTCGGGGGCTGAAAAGATTTATCGGAATTAGAGGCACTGACAAACAGCAGTTCTTTCATCACACTATTGTCGTTAGCTACACATTTCTAACAACATTTCCTCCTGATGCTTTGATCTAAACAGAAAACGTGATTAAACGGAAAAGAGCTTGGTAAAAGTGTATACCTTGTGCCGCATGCTATCTAGATCGTCATAAGCCAGCCAGGTCCACTGTCCATTCCTCTGGCCATAGGCATAGGGAACTTTGGAGTCGTCCATCCAGACTCGAGTCCAGCTGCCAGTGTCCAGAAGCTGACACACCTCATAATAGGCTAAAAAGCCTGGGGTAGCCGAATAGGGACCTGCAGAGCCGGCTGTTCCCAGGAAGGGGTCACCTGGTTGATGCTGAGAGGAACTGGACATGACAAAAGTCCTTCCATAGGAAGCCAGTCCCAGAACCAGTTTGTCCAGAGGACAGCCCATCTGGTGCCAGTAGTAGACTGAGGCATTCTGTACAGGAACACAGGGAAAATATCACAAGTTACAATCCTCACCACTCTAGAATGTTGGCAACATTCGTGTAAAGGCTAGGGTTTTCAGCAGTAAATATAAACTGTATCAGATTTGTATTATGAGAGAAAGGTATTGTTTGTCCTTCATACTTCTTATACCAATCTTTCATAACGTCTTTTCTTTCCATGACTTACGAACTACAACTTCCTGGTTTCAGGTACAGCAGCATACGACACTGATAGTTATTACCATGAATGTTTTACTTATTCTACCCGTGTTGTGAAAATAATGACATCATTATGTTGCAAACAAATCAAAGACTTGAAGCTAATTTCTCTCTTTCCGGTAGACAGGTTTTGTAAGATGATCTTACCTGACTGAGCAGATTGGCTCCTGCTGTGTTTCTGTCTTGTGTTGGGACGTACAGTGCACTGTTGTGACCCAGCACAGTACTCCAGGGTCCATAGTAGTCATAGCTCATGATGCTGATGTAATCCAGGTATCTGACACAGACGCAAGAAGTACTAAAAACACATTTGTTTTTTTTTATCATAATCATACTTTCTATCGCTCAATCTTTCTCGTCCTACTCAAGTATTGGACCACACAACGTTAAAACCTGAAAACCACACAAGCAAAAAAAATATCAAGTATATCCTTAGTTTGTAAAAGACACAACAATTTCAAAGTCTAACTACGCCTTCATGCTGACAGTGACATACCTGTGTATCACGTCGACTTCATAGGAAGTTTCTATCTGTGTCTTGTAGCCAGATACTGCCACAGTCAACAACAGTTGTTCTTGGCCTGTCTGTTTACTCTCAGCTTCAAACGCGTTGTGCAGAGCCTGTGAAAACAAGCCATTCATGTGTTGTTACTATGAAGCACGTCTATGTTTGTCCCCACACTCCTAAAGAGCAGGAGACGCTCTGTTGCAAGTTCTTTCTGTATTAACGTCCACTGTGGAATAACCAGCTATCTGGTATTGAATATCTCACATTTTCCATACATAATGTTAAGACATGGTCATGTTTCAGCTCAAGAAGACGTGACACTGTATAAAATAGTGACAAAAAACCTCTATTAAGTTCAGCACCATTGTTTTTCTTACTGCAGATTGTTGTGCAAGTGAGGTTTAGCAGCTATTAAACGATAGAGCCCTAAAGACATGAAAGCACGCATTTCCATGAAAACTAGTAAGTATACACTGGATATTGATTTATGGAAACTGGATTTGGGATTAGATGAAATCTATGTTCATCAGCCACCTGTATACAGTTATATGCCAGAACGTCACCTGCAAAAGTAGTGAAAATATGCTCTGTAGGAGCTGCGACGGAAATTCCCCATTCCACATCCAGTCCATTCAAACTGACATTGTTCTGAAGAAAGGAGACAGCGTTGTCCGCAAAGAAGCTGTCGTTGTGCACTGTGGAGCTGATGGCCTCAAAAAGTCTGCACTGCCTGCTTTATAGCCTCCCACAGCCAGTAAGATCTTCAGCTGGGCGGGTCCGTGCTTTTCTGATCCATAGCGCTAGGTACATTACTGTACAAGCCAGTCCAAGGGGACACCAGACAGAGAAATGAGACTAGATTTCAAAATAAAGATTCTGTCCATTAAGCACAACATCCTAATGCCAGTGTCCAAACACTGGCTTCGAAGCTAGTTGACAACAGCATGTAAAAAACGGAATCAAAATTTAAGTTCATCACTTTCCTGAACATTTTCGTGCTTTGATTTCAGGCTCAAAAACGCGTACTCTAAAAACTGGATAATAGGCACTACAACATGCAATAAATTGTACCCTCCATCATATTCCACGTTCCGCCCGTCGATAAAGAGGCTGAGGGCGCGCAGTGAGTTTGGCAACGGCGTAACAACGTGGGTAATAAGCCAGCTTGATAATACTCAGGTACATATTTGCCCACACCAGAGCGATACTGTGCCCAAGTTGGATAATAGCAGACAAACACGAGTCCGGATGGGTCGGTCTTAGCAGAAGTGGACAGGGGTGTTGTAGGATGGTGGTAGTGTGACTGGGGCTGAAGAAGACTGGCTACTGGGTCGGCTGAAACATTGCAAGATATTGATCACCTGTGGATGGGGTGGGTTTCTGTATACCCGTACGATGTTCGTTTCTTTTTTTATCTTTGGGCGTTGCTAAGCCACACCAGTCCAGACGAGTGCACACCATGTATAGTCACGTAACATGATGCACGTTTCGCTGCTAGCGATATGCCCATCATGCTGCGCGCATAATTATCTCGAAAATGCACAACATAAGAACTTATATAAAACAGACAGGCAAGCAAAAATGAACAGCTCAATCATTTACTTCCCGATAATTCCGGTCGCACTAAGTCTAACAGCTCTTGTTCAGGTGACGTGTGAAGCGTACAAGACCAATGTGTTAGTAAGGTTGCCTATATGGTCACCAAACATGACTTTAACTTACCCGTGAGGTACTGGAAACGACAGAGAACTGACTGCTGTTCGCGCATTTGAAAGAGAGTCCTATGAGAGGTGTAGCTGAGATGTACACAAAGTTGAGCCAACATCGATCAATAGATCCAAAGTACCAGAAAAATAGCTAACTCCCAGCCCTCATGTTCATTGACTGTACCATCATGCCTGAAACACACCACGTGCACAAAAACTGTCAAAGTGTGTCCATTAGGGGGCTACCTCACAGAAACATGCAGGATATATTAAACACTGTAAGAAAAAAATGCTCAGATGACTCATTAGAAACGTTGGTAATTATTTGCCATTTTGAAAACAAGACTCAACCGCCCCTTCACGTTTATCCCCAGTTCTGGGGCCGGAGTTTTATCGGAATTAGAGGCACTGACAAACAGCAGTTCTTTCATCACACTATTGTCGTCAGCTAACACATTTCTAACAAACATTTCCTCTGATGCTGGATCGTAAACGAGTAAAAACGTGATTAAACGGAAAAGAGCTTGGTATAAATAGTGTATACCTTGTGCTCGCATGCTATCTAGTCGTCAGAAGCCAAGCCAGGTCCACTGCCATTTCCTCTGCCACGTAGGCTATGGGAACTTTGGAGCTCGTCCTATCCAGACTGCGAGGTTGCCAGCTGCCCAGTGTCCAGAGCTGAGACACACCTCATAATAGGCTAAAAAGCCTGGGGTAGCTCGAAATAGGGACCGCAGGAGCGGCTGTTCCCAGGAATGGTCACCTGGTGATGCTGAGAGGAAATGGACCTGACAAAAAGTTCCTTCATAGAGGAAGCCAGTCCCAGAACCAGTTTGTTCCAGAGGGACAAGCCACCATTGGGGCCCAGTAGTAGACTGAGGCATTCGGTTACAGAACACAGGGAAAATATCACAAGTTCCATCCTCACCACTCTGAAGTTTGGGCAACATCGTGGTAATAAGGCTGGGTTTTTCCCTTAAGAGAAATATAAACGTATTCAAGCTTTTTATTATGATGAGAAAAGGTACTGTTTGTCTTCATACTCCTCGATTTCTAATATACCAATCTTTCATAACGTCTTTTCTTTCCATGACTACCGAACTACAACTTCCTGGTATTCAGAGTTTAACAGCAAGCAAGACCGACACTGCTAGTTATCGCCATGAATGTTTACTTATTACTTACCCTGTAAAGTATGGAACAATACTGACATCATGTGTTGCAAGACAAATCAAGACTTAAGCTAAATTTCTCCTTTACCGTAGACAGGTTTTGTCCCTCTCCAAGATGATCGTTACCTGACGGAGCAGATTAGAGCTCCTGCTGTAGGTTTCTGTCTGGTGTTGGGAGTACAGTGCACTGTTGATGACCAAGACAGTTCTTATCCAGGTCCATAGTAGTCAAGCTACATGATGCTGATGTATACCAGGTATCTGACAGCAGACGCAAGAAGTACTAAAAACACATTTGATTCATCATACTTTCTTACGCTCGATCTATTCTCGTCGTTACTCAAGTATTGGACCAACAACGTTAAAACCTGAAAACACACACAAGCAAAAAAAAATATCAAGTATTATCCTTAGTTTGTAAAAGACACAACAATTCAAAGTTAACTACGCCTTCATGCTGACAGTGACATGACCTGTGTATCACTTCGGACTCATAGGAAAGTTTCTAATCTGTGTCTTGTAGACAGATACTGCCACAGTAAACAAAGAGTTTGTTCTTGGCCTGGTCGTGTTACCCTCAGCTTCAAACGAGTTGTGCGAGCCTGTGAAAACACGCCATTCATGTGGTGTTACATGAAGCGCGGTCTATGTTTGTTCCCCATCACTCCTCAAAGAAGCAGGAGGACGCTCTGCTTGCAAGTTCTTTCTGTATTCGACGTCCTCCACTGTGGAATAACTTAGCATCTCTGGTATTGAATATCTCTCAGTGTCCATAATAATGTTAAGACATGGTCATGTGCTCAGCTACAAGAGGACGATGACACTGTACTAAAAAGTGGACGAGCTG
Source organism: Phymorhynchus buccinoides (assembly GCA_017654935.2). NCBI lineage: Eukaryota > Metazoa > Mollusca > Gastropoda > Neogastropoda > Raphitomidae > Phymorhynchus > Phymorhynchus buccinoides. The sequence goes on from JAGGCT020004036.1 coordinate 5,532,472, forward strand.
ATAACATTATGAACTTGCCATTGTTTTCTACTCAGATTGTTGTGCTGAATATTAACGCATATTAAAGATAACACCCACCCTAAGACATGAGAGCAGAGCCATTTCCATTGAAGCGAGATAGGATGAGCATGTAATTTGATTTGGAAACTGGCTGAGAGATTTTTTTTTGAAGAGCTATGTGCGATAAGCCACCGTATACGTTATATGCCAGAACACAAAACTTTCACCTGCAAAAGTAGTGAAAATCGCTCTTGTGAGGAGAGGAAGGAAATTCCATCACATCCAGGTCCATCAAAAGCCATTATGATATCTGAGAAGACGAAGACAGCGTTGTCCGCAATAGAGCATGTCGTTGGGCACTGTGAGAGCGATTGGCCTCAAAGTCTGCACTGCCTGCTGTTAGCACACTCCCACAAGCCGAGGAGAACTTCAGCTGGGGGTCCGTGCTTTTCTGAGTCCATTATGCGCTGGATACATTACGAAAGCAGTCCAAGGGACACAGACAGAGAATATGCAGCCTTAGAATTCATAAATACAAAGATTCTGTCTAATAACACAACATCCTAATTGCATCTGGTCCAACTCTGGGCTTTGAATCTAGTTGTAAACCAGCAGTTAAATGAGAAATTGCGAGTCACGTTTCATGGAACCGTTGTAGTGCTATTGATTGTCTCAGGACTTCAAACGCGGATAACTACTAAAACTGATAATAGGCACTAAAAGACCATCGAGCATCAAGTTGTACCTACCATCATCATGCCACTCCCACGTCAGATAAAGAGGTGAGGCGCCAGTGAGTTTAGGCAAAGGCGTAAACAACGTGGGCTACATAAGCAGCTTGATAATCCTCAGGTTACATAATTTGCCCACCACCAGGAGCGATACTGTGCCCAGTTGGTATAAGTAGCAGACAACACGTAGTTCCAGGTATGGGTCTGTCGTTGGCAGAACGTGGACAGTGGTTGTTGTTGATGTTAGGGAGTGTGACTGGGTCTGAAGTAAGCACTGGCTTATGGGCAGTCATGAAGAGCTATGCGAGTAGAATTGCATCAAAAGTGGGTCTAAGCACACACGAGTCCGGACGATGTGCACAACCAATTATATGGTTGAGATTTGTACGATGGAAGTTCTGCGTAATAGGGCCCATAATAACTGAGCTTCGGCATAATTATCTCACAAAGCACGAACATAAGACAGACTTATTAAAAACAGACAGGCAGAGCAACATGAAAAGCTCAATCATTTACTTCCCGATATTCCGTGGCACAAGTCTACATGCCTTGTTCAGGGTGAGCTGGTTGATGCTTACAAGACAATGTGTTAGTAAGGTTGATCTTATGTACACCCAAAAACATGGCTAATTACCCGTGGGTTACTGAAAACGACAGACTGACCTGCTTGATTAGCGCATTTGAAATTATCGCTCTCTTTTAATGAGGTGGTAGTGCCTTGTCCACAAAAGTTGATTGCCAAAGATATCAAAGTGCCATAGTCCTCAGAACATAGCTCGCCCGAGCCATCTGTTTCTGCAATGATGTACTCGCAGTGAAAACATGCACCAGTGTCATAGAAAACTGTCTAAAGGGTTCATAGATAGGCAAGGCTCACACGCTTATCAGAAGAACATGAGGATGATTATAAAACACTGTAAGAAAAAAATGCTCAGGATGACTCATTAGAAACGTTGTAATATTTGCCATTTGAAAAACAAGACTCAACCCGCCACATTCACGATTACCCAGTGGCGGGGGCCGGGAAGATTTTATCGGAATAGAGCACTGACAAAAAAAAAAACCCCCCCCCAAAAGCAGTTCTTTCATCTTTACACTATTTGTCGTAGCTACACATTTCTAACAAACATTTCCTCTTGATGCTTTGATCTAAAACAGAAACACGTGATTAAACGGAAAAGAGCTTGTAGTAAAAGTGTATACTTGTGCGCATGCTATCTAGTCGTCATAAGCCAGCCAGGTTCCACTGTCCATCCTCTGTCCATAGGCATTAAGGGAACTTGTGGAGTAGTCCATCCAGGACTCGAGTCCAGCTGCAGTGTCCAGAAAGCTGTACCAAACCTCATACATAGAGCTAAAAAGCTCTGGGGTAGCCGTATATAGTCGTGACATGCGAGCAGGTTCTTGTTCCCAGTGAAGGGCGTCACCTGGTTGATGCTGAGAGGAATGATCTGGACATGACAAAAGTTTTCTATTCCATAGGAAAGCCTTATCCCAGAAATCCGGTTTGAGTAGGAAAGCCCATCTGGTGCCAGTAGTCAGACAGGGATTCGTGTACAGAACACAGGGAAAATATCACAAGTTACAATCCTCACCACTCTAGAATGTTGGCAAACATGCGTTGTAAAGGCTGGTTGGTTTCAGCAGTAAATATAACTGTATCAGATTTGTATTATGACTAGAAAAGTATTTTGTTTGCTCCTTCATACTTCTAGCGAGAATATATAAACATTTTTCCTTTTTATACCAATCTGTTCATTAAACGTCTTTTCGGACTTTCACATGACTTACGAATACATAACTTCACTGGTTTCAAGGTACAGCAGCCATACGGACACTGATAGTTATTGCCTAGGAAGAGTCTTTACTATATTCTACCAGTCGTTGGCATAAATACTGACAGTCATTGATGTTGCAAGCATAATTCAAAAGACTTGAAGACTAATTTCTCTGCTTATCCGGTAGGATCAGGTTTTGTAAGATGATCTTCAGACTGCATCTGAGACGAGATTGCGACGCTGCAGTGTGTTATCTTGTCTTGTGTAGCGACGTACGAGGTGGCTGAATGTTGTGACCCTAGCACAGTACTACCAGGGTTCATGTAGTCATGCTCATGATGCTGATGTTAATCCAGGTATCATGACACAGACGTCAAGAGAGGGAGTAAAAAGACAGTTGTCCATCATTACTAAAAATTCCTATGCTCCATCTTTCTCGTCCTACTCAAGTATTGGAACCAACACAACGTTAAAAATGAAAAACCACACAAGCAACACAAAAATATAAGTAGTATACCTTAGGTTTGTAGCACAAGAGATTTCAAAGTCTAATACGCCTTCATGCTGACAGTGACATACCGGTGGATCACGTCGACTTCCATAGGAAGTTTCTATCTGTGTCTCTATGTAGCCAGAATACGCCACAGTAACAAACAGTGCTTTGGCCTGTCTGTTTACTCTCAGATTCAAAACGCGTTCGTGCGAGCCTGTGAAAACAAGGCCATTAATAGTGTTGTTACTTGAAGCACGTCTATGTTTGGCCCCACATCCTAAAGAGCAGGAGACGCTCTGTGCAAGTTCTTTCTGTATTGACGCCACTGTGGAATTATACCAGCTATCTGGATTGAATAATCTCACATTTTCCATACATAAAAAAAAAAAATGTTAAGTACATGGTCATGTTTCAGCTCAAGAAGACGGACACTGTTATAAAAAGTGACAAACAACCTTTATAACTTGCCATTGTTTTCTTACTTCAGATTGTTGTGCAAATTTAAAGAGTCATATTAACGATACACACTTAATGACACGAAGCTATTCCGCTCATTCTCCCATTGAAAACTAAGTAACACATGGTAGATTGATTTTGATCATCTGGCTTTAGAGACATTAGAGGAAATCTATGTATCATCCAGCCACCTGTATACGGTATATTGCCAGCAACTTCACTGCAAAGTAGCGTGAAAATCTGCTCTTGTAGGAGCTGAAGGAAATACCCAATCCACATCCAGTCCCATCAAACTGCACATTGGTCTGAGAACAGGAGACAGCGTTGTCCCGCAAAGAGCTAGAGTTGGCACTGGTGGAGGTGATGTGCCTATCAAACGTCTGCATGCCTGCTGTATTAGCCTCCCACAGCCAGTAAATCTTCAGCTGGGGGATCGTGCTTTGTCTGTCGCACATAGCGCTGGTACATTAGCGAAAGCAAGTCCTATAGGACACAGGACAGAGAAATGAGAAATCAAATACACGGATCTGTCAATATGGACACAGAGAAAACTAATGCATGTGTGAGTCCAACCTGCTTTGAATCTAGTTGTAGAACAGCATTAAACGGGCAAATGTCCTTCGAGTCAGCGTTCGTGAACCCATTTGGCGTTGATTTCTAGGCATCAAAACGCGTGAACTCGTAGAGAACTGATAATGAGGTACTAACGAGACAGCATCGATATTGTTAGCCTACCATATCCATCATTCAACTTCCACACAGTGTAAAGATGGCTGAGAGGCGCCAGGAGTTTGGCAAAGGAGTAAACAAGGGGTACAATAAGCCAGCTGATAATCCTCAGGTACATATTTGCCCCACACCAGGAGCGCTAGCTGCGCCCAGGTGTATTAGATAGACGAGACAACCCGTCATCCGGATGGGTCTGTCTTGGCAGAAGGGGACAGTGGTGTGTGGTGATGGTGGTAGTGTGCTGGCGTCTGAAGAAGACGCATTACTGGGTCGGCTGAAAAACATGTGCCAAGATACTGATCCACATGTGATGCAAGCGTTCACCTATGTCTCCGACGCGTGGCCAACCACCCCCAAACCCCCCCCCATACGCCACCCCCAAATTATATTAGTCATGAAACGTTTATCTGCTGTACATATGCCCATGATCTGCTCGCATAAGGATCCTCAAAATGCCACAACATAAGGACTTATTAAGAGAAACAGTAACAAGGCGAGCAACATGAACAGACTCTAATCATTACTTCCCGTAATTCCGAGGCACTCATAGTCTACAGTATTGTTCAGGCGGAGTAGTGATTAGCTTCAAGGACAATGGTTGTAGTAAGGTTGCCTTATTATGTCACCAGAGAACATGAGGCTTAAACATTACCCGTAGGTACTGAGAAACGCACAGGACCTGACCGCATGTTTTAAAAGAAAAAGACAAAGAAAGATGTGGGGGACGCATCTTGACAACGGGTCCTATGCAGAGGGTAGCGCCTGTGTCCACAATAAGTGATTGCCATAAATCATGCAAAATCCAAAGTCAGATAAAGCTCATCCAGCCCTCTGTGCTTCTGATGTACATCTGCGGCTGAAACACACCAGTGTCAAAACTATCAAATGTGTGTCAGTAGGGGCTACTTTCAGAAACATGCAGGAGAATAACACTGTAAGAAAAAATGCTCAGATAGACTCATTAGAAACCGTTGAAATATTTGCCAATTTGAAAAACAAACTCAACCGACACCGTACACATTACCCAATTTCGGTGAGCCGGAAAGTTGAATTATACGGATATTTAAGAAGGCACTCGACAACAGCAGTTCTTTCATACAACTATTGTCGTTAGCTACAACATTTTAAACAACATTTTCCTCATGATGCTCTGATCTGCAAACAGAAAACGTGATTAAACGGAAAAGAGCTTGGTAAAAGTGTATACCTGTGCCGCGATGCTATCTAGATCGTCATACGCCAAGCCTAGCCATCACTAGTCTCCCATCCTCGCGTCCATATGGCATAGGAACTTTGCTGAAGTCGTCCATCAGACTCGAAGTTCCAGGCTGCCAGTGTCCAGAAGACTGACACACCTCACTAATAGGCGAAAAGCCTGGGTGTAGCCGAGTAAGGACGCTGCAGAGCCGGTCCCCTG
>JAGGCT020004036.1:5538575-5541075 GCA_017654935.2 Phymorhynchus buccinoides
CCAGGGTGCATCCCCACTCTCTCCGCCAAGAGGATTCACAGTACACAAATCCCCCTCATTCTGGCTCCTTTCAGTTTTCCACAGAGAGCTATTTGTTTCAAGTTATTTATTTTTAACAGAGGCAAATATTATTCGTCATTGATTGTGGTTATGGATAGGAAAAGACCTTACAAGTGGTATGCCACCATAAAACAATGTAAGCCTAATGGATAAAACACTTTAAAATTGGTTTATGCTGGTGATGAGTGTTAACAAAACGCATGAACTGAAAGGAGCTGAGAAAAGCTACTGTGGATTGTGTGTATATGCACTAACATAAGACAAAATAGGCATACACCCTTTAATGCTAGCTCAGAACAGGCTCCACTGAAATCTACCGAAGTGCCTCAGCAGCAGAGTAGTATCTTATGGCGCGCCGAATTACCAAAACTCTATCTAGCAGTTTGACAGAGTTTTGAAACTCTATCTAACTACTAGCAACTGCTAGATAGAGTTTCTCGTCGTAAAACTATCGAACGCGCCATTTTGATACTTTTTTAAAACGAAGCATTTCATTGGTAGATAGGACTAGTATCTTTGACTGTGACCTACACCTAGCCTAATAGGTGGCATTCTACGAACTCGTTTAGCGGCTTCAATTACAGATGAAACGCCGGGAAGATTCGCTCGTTGAAATCGTTCAGCTGCCATGTTTGTTTGACTACATGTAGGGGCCTAGGCCTATCGTCTTATTCAAATTCACGGGTCACTGCCCTGCCAAGGCCACAAACTTGTCGCTGAAGCCATGTACCAATCAGAAATCGCGATAGAAAAACTATATCTCGATAGGGTTATTTTGTGGAAACCCTATCTAGCTGTTCGACAGAGTTTTAAAACTCTATCGAACAGCTAGATAGGGTTTTCAAACTCTATCGAACTGATAGATACAGTTTCGAAACTCTATCGAACAGCTAGATAGAGTTTTGTATCTTTGGCGCGCCATAGTATCTCCCCTGGTGGTTGCCTCTCACAGATCTCTTACTAATGTTCGTGTTGCCTCTTGATGACTTAGGCCGTGTACACACATAAGCGGATATTCCGTGCGGAAACCCGTGCGCAATCCATAAATAAGCGAAACAAAGAAGGGAAAAGATATGCGCACGTGTCCAAATTTCCCCTATATGCGTAAACTTTTATCCTTCTTTCTTCCACTTATTTAGGGTTTTCCGTACGGAACTTACGCGTCTAATGTGAACCCGGCCTATTTCATTATTGGTTCGCTCCCCTTGGGCTGCTGATTTCAGACTGTGCGTCCTGACAAGCCGGGGGCTGGGACTCGGAATGAGGGACATGAGCGCAACGCCATTGTGCGGCCCAGAATATGAGACAGCGCAAAACGTACGCGCTTTAGATTCTTTTTTTTCGTTTTTGTTGTTGTTGATTTTAATTCTGTTCGTGTAATATCACTGTGAAGCGAACACACGTTAAATAAAAGACTCATTCATACAAGACAAGCCACGATAGTGAGCGTACGGGATATAGACAGGACAATACAATGCGAAAGAAGACACCGACAGAACTGACGAGACACCGACACGGACAGAGCACCAGTAGTTTGATGCATATGAGCTTACTAAGAGGTTAGTTGGCAACTAAGTTGTAAGTTGTCAACTTAAAATATAGTAAGGTCTGCATGGAAAATCCCTAGTCCTAGTTGTTACTTAACTTGTCGAGTTAGTAGACAGAATTTTAGTGGACATCCGATGAGCACTAAATGTGTTAGTTGTGAACTAGTCGTTATTCATTGCTTAGTTTCTTGTTTTTTGTTGTTGTGTTCTCATGTTTTCTCCATGACGAAACAGTGTAAAAAAAAGAAGAATACTAAATTACAATTGCTTATCTGTTTACCCTCAATTAAAAAAAAAGTTTTGAGTTTTGTGTTTCGAGTTCTCTCTCTCTCTCTCTCTCTCTCTCTCTCTCTCTCTCTCTCTCTCTCTCTCTCTCTCTCTCTCTCTCTCTCTCTCTCTCTCTCTCTCTCTCTCCCTCTCTCAATTTTCCCATTTTTCAGAAATATTTTTATGATTTTGATTAATCATTCAAAAACTTGCGCAGTTGTCAACTTGGGCAAGTTGTATACTAGTTTAGTAAGCTCATATGCATCAAACTACAGAGAGTGAGTTCCCTTTGGTCTGTGAACATGCGCACTGAACGGATTCCCCTTCGAATGCGTTAGTAGGTCAGTCTAGTTGAAAACTAGCTAGTAGCATTCAAGTCTGTATTCATGCTTTGAAGACTAAAATTAGTTTCAAACTTGCCTAGTAGTCTACTAAGCAGTTGTCAACTTGGGCAAGTTGTATACTAGTTTAGTAAGCTCATATGCATCGATCTACAGGTGGTCATTACTTACAGGCCTCGACGTCATAGGAGTCCTCCTGCACGGCGAAGGTGCTCTGACCCGCAGAGGTCAGCTGGGTCATGGCCGAGGTCAAGTTGGACGTGAACTCTGACCTCTGAGCTCCCC
>JAGGCT020004036.1:5546075-5576076 GCA_017654935.2 Phymorhynchus buccinoides
TTGTGTGCACACAGATTTACTTCCCTTGAAGCAAATGCATCAAATTGACAGTTATCTATTAATTCCGGACATATATATGGCCGGAACGACTTGAATGAGCTAACAAAATAACTTAAGTAGATGCATTATAGCCTGATGATATGTAGGGGAAATGATTTCGGTCAAAATCAAACGATAAGCGGTTTTCTTCTTCTCATTAAATCATACGAAAAGACAACAACAAAAAACAACCAACCAACCAAACCAACCAACCAACCAACCAACCAACCAACCAACCAACCAAACAAACAATCTACAAGAACTAAGGACTACAACTACTGTAGGCCAGTTCGGAATTAATATTTCTTGAGTTGAATATTAATTGTGTCAATTGAGCAGCTTCTGTTTTGTTGTTGTGGGTTTTTTTTCATCGTCTATTTATTAGTCTGTCTGATACGCTTATATAAAAACAAAGAAAGTGAAGTGGTCAAGTAAAACAAATTGTGCAAGCACTAATAGAACTCTAAATCAGTGAACAATGAAAAAGATAAATATTGTAGACATTATGAGTTTGAGCAATGAAATCTGCAACAACAACAACAACAACAACAACAACAAGAAGGAAGAGCATTTCAATACTAAAATAAAACCTCAGCAGAAAAACAAATTTGATTGCATTACAGTTTATAACGTTTGTATATGTGCACAGTTTCACAATAGCATGGCAAAGAAACACCTAATTTCAAAACATGAACAAACAATACATACGTGTGTCAGGGGCCTGTGTGGGGTATCTGGTCGTCAGCTCTGTGCTAGACGTCGTGGGTTGTTCTGTAGATGTTGTGGGTTGATCTGTAGACGTCGTGGGCTGTTCTGTAGACGACGTTGTGGGTTGTTCTGTAGACGTGGTTGTCGGTTGTTCTGTTGATGTTGTGGGTTGTTCTGTAGACGTCGTGGGTTGTTCAGTAGATGTTGTGGGTTGTTCTGTAGACGTCGTGGGTTGTTCTGTAGATGTTGTGGGTTGTTCTGTAGATGTTGTGGGTTGTTCTGTAGATGTCGTGGGTTGTTCTGTAGACGTCGTGGGTTGTTCTGTAGATGTTGTGGGTTGTTCTGTAGACGTCGTGGGTTGTTCTGTAGACGTCGTGGGTTGTTCTGTAGATGTTGTGGGTTGTTCTGTAGATGTCGTGGGTTGTTCTGTAGACGTCGTGGGTTGTTCTGTAGACGTCGTGGGTTGTTCTGTAGATGTTGTGGGTTGTTCTGTAGACGTCGTGGGTTGTTCTGTAGACGTCGTGGGTTGTTCTGTAGATGTTGTGGGTTGTTCTGTAGATGTCGTGGGTTGTTCTGTAGACGTCGTGGGTTGTTCTGTAGACGTCGTGGATTGTTCTGTAGACGTCGTGGGTTGTTCTGTAGATGTTGCGGGTTGTTCTGTAGACGTCGTGGGTTGTTCTGTAGATGTTGTAGGTTGCACTGTAGATGTTGTGGGTTGTTCTGTAGATGTTGTGGGTTGTTCTGTAGACGTCGTGGGTTGTTCTGTAGACGTCGTGGGTTGTTCTGTAGATGTTGTGGGTTGTTCTGTAGACGTCGTGGGTTGTTCTGTAGATGTTGTGGGTTGTTCTGTAGATGTTGTGGGTTGTTCTGTAGATGTTGTGGGTTGCACTGTAGATGTTGCGGGTTGTTCTGTAGACGTCGTGGGTTGTTCTGTAGACGTCGTTGGTTGTCCTGTAGACGTCGTGGGTTGTTCAGTAGATGTGGGTTGTTCTGTAGACGTCGTGTGTTGTTCTGTAGATGTTGTGGGTTGTTCTGTAGACGTCGTGGGTTGTTCTGTAGATGTCGTGGGTTGTTCTGTAGACGTCGTGGGTTGTTCTGTAGACGTCGTGTGTTGTTCTGTAGATGTCGTGGGTTGTTCTGTAGACGTCGTGGGTTGTTCTGTAGACGTCGTGGGTTGTTCTGTAGATGTTGCGGGTTGTTCTGTAGACGTCGTGGGTTGTTCAGTAGATGTTGTGGGTTCTTCTGTAGATGTTGTGGGTTGTTCTGTAGATGTTGTGGGTTGCACTGTAGATGTTGTGGGTTGTTCTGTAGACGTCGTGGGTTGTTCTGTAGACGTCGTTGGTTGTCCTGTAGATGTTGTGGGTTGTTCTGTAGACGTCATGGATTGTTCTGTAGATGTCGTGTGTTGTTCTGTAGATGTTGTGGGTTGTTCTGTAGACGTCGTGGGTTGTTCTGTAGATGTCGTGTGTTGTTCTGTAGATGTTGTGGGTTGTTCTGTAGACGTCGTGGGTTGTTCTGTAGACGTCGTGGGTTGTTCTGTAGACGTCGTGGGTTGTTCTGTAGACGTCGTGGGTTGTTCTGTAGACGTCGTGGGTTGTTCTGTAGACGTTGTGGGTTGTTCTGTAGACGTTGTGGGTTGTTCTGTAGACGTCGTGGGTTGTTCTGTAGACGTCGTGGGTTGTTCTGTAGACGTCGTGGGTTGTTCTGTAGACGTCGTTGGTTGTTCTGTAGACGTCGTGGGTTGTTCAGTAGATGTTGTGGGTTGTTCTGTAGACGTCGTGGGTTGTTCTGTAGACGTCGTGGGTTGTTCTGTAGACGTTGTGGGTTGTTCTGTAGACGTTGTGGGTTGTTCTGTAGACGTCGTGGGTTGTTCTGTAGACGTGGTTGTGGGGTGTTCTGTAGACGTCGTGGGTTGTTCTGTAGATGTTGCGGGTTGTTCTGTAGACGTCATGGGTTGTTCTGTAGACGTCGTAGGTTGTTCTGTAGACGTCGTGGGTTGTTCTGTAGACGTCGTGGGTTGTTCTGTAGACGTCGTGGGTTGTTCTGTAGACGTCGTGGGTTGTTCTGTAGACGTCGTGGGTTGTTCTGTAGACGTCGTGGGTTGTTCTGTAGACGTCGTGGGTTGTTCTGTAGACGTCGTGGGTTGTTCTGTAGACGTCGTGGGTTGTTCTGTGGATGTTGTTGGTTGTTCTGTAGACGTCGTGGGTTGTTCTGTAGACGTCGTTGTGGGTTGTTCTGTAGATGTTGTGAGTTGTTCTGTAGACGTCGTGGGTTGTTCTGTAGACGTCGTGGGTTGTTCTGTAGACGTCGTGGGTTGTTCTGTAGACGTCGTGGGTTGTTCTGTAGACGTCGTGGGTTGTTCTGTAGACGTCGTGGGTTGTTCTGTAGACGTCGTGGGTTGTTCTGTAGACGTTGTGGGTTGTTCTGTAGACGTCGTGGGTTGTTCTGTAGACGTCGTGGGTTGTTCTGTAGATGTCGTTGGTTGTTCTGTAGACGTCGTGGGTTGTTCAGTAGATGTTGTGGGTTGTTCTGTAGACGTCGTGGGTTGTTCTGTAGACGACGTGGGTTGTTCTGTAGACGTTGTGGGTTGTTCTGTAGACGTCGTGGGTTGTTCTGTAGACGTCGTGGGTTGTTCTGTAGACGTCGTGGGTTGTTCTGTAGACGTCGTGGGTTGTTCTGTAGATGTTGCGGGTTGTTCTGTAGACGTCATGGGTTGTTCTGTAGACGTCGTAGGTTGTTCTGTAGATGTCGTTGGTTGTTCTGTAGACGTCGTGGGTTGTTTTGTAGACGTCGTGGGTTGTTCTGTAGACGTCGTGGGTTGTTCTGTAGACGTCGTGGGTTGTTCTGTAGACGTCGTGGGTTGTTCTGTAGATGTTGTGGGTTGTTCTGTAGACGTCGTGGGTTGTTCTGTAGACGTCGTTGTGGGTTGTTCTGTAGATGTTGTGAGTTGTTCTGTAGACGTCGTGGGTTGTCCTGTAGACGTCGTGGGTTGTTCTGTAGACGTCGTGGGTTGTTCTGTGGATGTTGTTGGTTGTTCTGTAGACGTCGTGGGTTGTTCTGTAGACGTCGTTGTGGGTTGTTCTGTAGATGTTGTGAGTTGTTCTGTAGACGTCGTGGGTTGTCCTGTAGACGTCGTTGTGGGTTGTTCTGTAGACGTCGTGGGTTGTTCTGTAGACGTCGTTGTGTGTTGTTCTGTGGACGTCGTGGGTTGTTCTGTAGACGTCGTGGGTTGTTCTGTAGACGTTGTGGGTTGTTCTGTAGACGTTGTGGGTTGCTCTGTAGACGTCGTGGGTTGTTCTGTAGACGTGGTTGTGGGGTGTTCTGTAGACGTCGTGGGTTGTACTGTAGACGTCGTGTGTTGTTCTGTAGACGTTGTGGGTTGTTCTGTCGATGTTGTGGGTTGTTCTGTAGACGTCGTTGTGGGTTGTTCTGTAGACGTCGTGGGTTGTTCTGTAGTCGTCGTTGTGGGTTGTTCTGTAGACGTCGTGGGTTGTTCTGTAGACGTGGTTGTGGGGTGTTCTGTAGACGTCGTGGGTTGTTCTGTAGACGTGGTGGGTTGTTCGGAAGATGTCGTGGCAGTGTGAAGATTAGCTGCCTTGAGCACCATGCGCACTCCCGATATGAGCGGATACTGGCCCTCATTGCACACGTTGTTACCAAAGTCATCAAAGTCCAACGTCCAGAACATGGCTCCTCCTAGACCCCTGGCCACGATGTAGTCTGCCTGAACAACAAAAAGTCATAATATAGTGTAAACGTCCATTTACATAATGCAATCATATAACAATTGGCGTTACAGCTCTTCAGTACATCAATAAAACAAATTACACGAATTATTATGCAGTGCAACGTGTCTGTTCAAACACATCCTTCATGTCATATTAGTTATTAATAGATTAATGGGGCTATACGGATCAATTTAGATCGCTGACAGCGTGGATTTGTGTATTACCAATATATGCTAGTGTTAGATTAAAGAGAACAGCCAGTATTAGAAACTTAACAAGCGAAATAGTTTCACGGTCTCCTTTTTAATAAACAGATGTCAAATAACGTGTTTGTCACAGGCCTGAAAGAAAAAACTCAAACAACAGGAAGGAATCGAGACATATATGTAGATATTGTAGCCGTATACTTGTGGGGAACAATTACTTCATGAAAAAGACAGTATGATTAGTTTTCTTGTTAGGATGAATCAATACAGTGCAAATATCTACCACATCGTTTCATTTTCAGATTGGGTGTAATCCAAGCCAAACACACCTAAAAGAAAAGAGTTCGAGAGAGGACGTGATACGGACTAAAACACACAACACATTCAACACAGAGCACCATCATAGTGCATACCTTGTGCTGCATGCTTTGTAAATCGTCATAAGCCAGCCAGGTCCACTGTCCATTACTCTGGCCATAGGCATAGGGAACTTTGGAGTCGTCCATCCAGACTCGAGTCCAGCTGCCAGTGTCCAGAAGCTGACACACCTCATAATAGGCTAAAAAGCCTGGGGTAGCCGAGTAGGGACCTGCAGAGCCGGCTGTTCCCAGGAAGGGGTCACCTGGTTGATGCTGAGAGGAACTGGACATGACAAAAGTCCTTCCATAGGAAGCCAGTCCCAGAACCAGTTTGTCCAGAGGACAGCCCATCTGGTGCCAGTAGTAGACTGAGGCATTCTGTACAGGAACACAGGGAAAATATCACAAGTTACAATCCTCACCACTCTAGAATGTTGGCAACATTCGTGTAAAGGCTAGGGTTTTCAGCAGTAAATATAAACTGTTTCAGATTTGTATTATGAGAGAAAGGTATTGTTTGTCCTTCATACTTCTTATACCAATCTTTCATAACGTCTTTTCTTTCCATGACTTACGAACTACAACTTCCTGGTTTCAGGTACAGCAGCATACGACACTGATAGTTATTGCCATGAATGTTTTACTTATTCTACCCGTGTTGTGAAAATAATGACATCATTATGTTGCAAACAAATCAAAGACTTGAAGCTAATTTCTCTCTTTCCGGTAGACAGGTTTTGTAAGATGATCTTACCTGACTGAGCAGATTGGCTCCTGCTGTGTTTCTGTCTTGTGTTGGGACGTACAGTGCACTGTTGTGACCCAGCACAGTACTCCAGGGTCCATAGTAGTCATAGCTCATGATGCTGATGTAATCCAGGTATCTGACACAGACGCAAGAAGTACTAAAAACACATTTGTCCATCATACTTTCTATGCTCAATCTTTCTCGTCCTACTCAAGTATTGGACCACACAACGTTAAAACCTGAAAACCACACAAGCAAAAAAAATATCAAGTGTATCCTTAGTTTGTAAAAGACACAACAATTTCAAAGTCTAACTACGCCTTCATGCTGACAGTGACATACCTGTGTATCACGTCGACTTCATAGGAAGTTTCTATCTGTGTCTTGTAGCCAGATACTGCCACAGTCAACAACAGTTGTTCTTGGCCTGTCTGTTTACTCTCAGCTTCAAACGCGTTGTGCAGAGCCTGTGAAAACAAGCCATTCATGTGTTGTTACTATGAAGCACGTCTATGTTTGTCCCCACACTCCTAAAGAGCAGGAGACGCTCTGTTGCAAGTTCTTTCTGTATTGACGTCCACTGTGGAATAACCAGCTATCTGGTATTGAATATCTCACATTTTCCATACATAATGTTAAGACATGGTCATGTTTCAGCTCAAGAAGACGTGACACTGTATAAAAAGTGACAAATAACCTTTATTAACTTGCCATTGTTTTTCTTACTTCAGATTGTTGTGCAATATTTAACAGCATATTAAACGATACACCCTAAGACATGAAGCACGCATTTCCATTGAAAACTAGTAAGCATGGTAATTGATTTTGGAACTGGCTTTGGATTAGATGAAATCTATGTTCATCAGCCACCTGTATACGGTTATATTGCCAGAACTTCACCTGCAAAAGTAGTGAAAATCTGCTCTTGTAGGAGCTGGAAGGAAATTCCCAGTCCACATCCAGTCCATCAAACTGCCATTGTCTGAGAAAGGAGACAGCGTTGTCCGCAAAGAGCTGTCGTTGTGCACTGGTGGAGCTGATGGCCTCAAAGTCTGCACTGCCTGCTGTATAGCCTCCCACAGCCAGTAAGATCTTCAGCTGGGGGTCCGTGCTTTTCTGATCCATTATGCGCTGGTACATTACTGAAAGCAGTCCAAGGGACACAGACAGAGAAATGAGCCTAGAATTCAAATACAAGATTCTGTCAATAACACAACAACCTAATGCAGTGGTCCAACCTGGCTTTGAATCTAGTTGTAAACAGCATTAAACGGTCAAATTTCCTTCATCACTTTCTGAACATTTTAGTG
The DNA here is from genome assembly GCA_017654935.2 of Phymorhynchus buccinoides. Lineage (NCBI taxonomy): Eukaryota > Metazoa > Mollusca > Gastropoda > Neogastropoda > Raphitomidae > Phymorhynchus > Phymorhynchus buccinoides. The sequence goes on from JAGGCT020004036.1 coordinate 5,553,174, forward strand.
CTTTGATTTCTAGGCTCAAACGCGTAACTCTAAAACTGATAATAGGCACTACAACATGCATCAATTGTACCTACCATCATCATTCCACTCCCACGTCGATAAAGAGGCTGAGGCGCCAGTGAGTTTGGCAAAGGCGTAAACAACGTGGGTACATAAGCCAGCTTGATAATCCTCAGGTACATATTTGCCCACACCAGAGCGATACTGTGCCCAGTTGGTATAATAGCAGACAACACGTAGTCCGGATGGGTCTGTCTTGGCAGAAGTGGACAGTGGTGTTGTTGATGGTGGTAGTGTGACTGGGTCTGAAGAAGACTGGCTTACTGGGTCGGCTGAAACATTGCAAGATATTGATCACATGTGTGCTAAGCGCACCAGTCCAGACGAGTGCACACCAATTATATTCATGTACATGAACGTTTCTGCTGTACATATGCCCATAATCTGCTTCGCATAATTATCTCAAAATGCACAACATAAGACTTATTAAAAACAGACAGGCAGCAACATGAACAGCTCAATCATTTACTTCCCGTAATTCCGTGCACAAGTCTACAGCCTTGTTCAGGGTGACGTGTTGATAGCTTACAAGACAATGTGTTTAGTAAGGTTGCCTTATTGTCACCAAACATGGCTTAACTTACCCGTGGTACTGGAAACGACAGGACTGACTGCTTGTAGCGCATTTGAAACGTGTCCTATGAGAGGGTAGCTGCCTTGTCCGCAAAAGTTGTTGCCAAAATCATCAAAATCCAAAGTCCAGAACATAGCTCCTCCCAGCCCTCTGTTCATGATGTACTCTGCCTGAAACACACCAGTGTCAAAAACTGTCAAAGTGTGTCATTAGGGGGCTACCTTTCAGAAACATGAGGATATATAACACTGTAAGAAAAAATGCTCAGATGACTCATTAGAACCGTTGTAATATTTGCCATTTTGAAAACAAACTCAACCCGCCACCTTCACGATTACCCAGTTCGGGGGCCGGAAAGTTTTATCGGAATTAGAGGCACTGACAAACAGCAGTTCTTTCATCACACTATTGTCGTTAGCTACACATTTCTAACAACATTTCCTCCTGATGCTTTGATCTAAACAGAAAACGTGATTAAACGGAAAAGAGCTTGGTAAAAGTGTATACCTTGTGCCGCATGCTATCTAGATCGTCATAAGCCAGCCAGGTCCACTGTCCATTCCTCTGGCCATAGGCATAGGGAACTTTGGAGTCGTCCATCCAGACTCGAGTCCAGCTGCCAGTGTCCAGAAGCTGACACACCTCATAATAGGCTAAAAAGCCTGGGGTAGCCGAGTAGGGACCTGCAGAGCCGGCTGTTCCCAGGAAGGGGTCACCTGGTTGATGCTGAGAGGAACTGGACATGACAAAAGTCCTTCCATAGGAAGCCAGTCCCAGAACCAGTTTGTCCAGAGGACAGCCCATCTGGTGCCAGTAGTAGACTGAGGCATTCTGTACAGGAACACAGGGAAAATATCACAAGTTACAATCCTCACCACTCTAGAATGTTGGCAACATTCGTGTAAAGGCTAGGGTTTTCAGCAGTAAATATAAACTGTATCAGATTTGTATTATGAGAGAAAGGTATTGTTTGTCCTTCATACTTCTAGAATTCTTATACCAATCTTTCATAACGTCTTTTCTTTCCATGACTTACGAACTACAACTTCCTGGTTTCAGGTACAGCAGCATACGACACTGATAGTTATTGCCATGAATGTTTTACTTATTCTACCCGTGTTGTGAAAATAATGACATCATTATGTTGCAAACAAATCAAAGACTTGAAGCTAATTTCTCTCTTTCCGGTAGACAGGTTTTGTAAGATGATCTTACCTGACTGAGCAGATTGGCTCCTGCTGTGTTTCTGTCTTGTGTTGGGACGTACAGTGCACTGTTGTGACCCAGCACAGTACTCCAGGGTCCATAGTAGTCATAGCTCATGATGCTGATGTAATCCAGGTATCTGACACAGACGCAAGAAGTACTAAAAACACATTTGTCCATCATACTTTCTATGCTCAATCTTTCTCGTCCTACTCAAGTATTGGACCACACAACGTTAAAACCTGAAAACCACACAAGCAACAAAAATATCAAGTGTATCCTTAGTTTGTAAAAGACACAACAATTTCAAAGTCTAACTACGCCTTCATGCTGACAGTGACATACCTGTGTATCACGTCGACTTCATAGGAAGTTTCTATCTGTGTCTTGTAGCCAGATACTGCCACAGTCAACAACAGTTGTTCTTGGCCTGTCTGTTTACTCTCAGCTTCAAACGCGTTGTGCAGAGCCTGTGAAAACAAGCCATTCATGTGTTGTTACTATGAAGCACGTCTATGTTTGTCCCCACACTCCTAAAGAGCAGGAGACGCTCTGTTGCAAGTTCTTTCTGTATTGACGTCCACTGTGGAATAACCAGCTATCTGGTATTGAATATCTCACATTTTCCATACATAATGTTAAGACATGGTCATGTTTCAGCTCAAGAAGACGTGACACTGTATAAAAAGTGACAAATAACCTTTATTAACTTGCCATTGTTTTTCTTACTTCAGATTGTTGTGCAATATTTAACAGCATATTAAACGATACACCCTAAGACATGAAGCACGCATTTCCATTGAAAACTAGTAAGCATGGTAATTGATTTTGGAACTGGCTTTGGATTAGATGAAATCTATGTTCATCAGCCACCTGTATACGGTTATATTGCCAGAACTTCACCTGCAAAAGTAGTGAAAATCTGCTCTTGTAGGAGCTGGAAGGAAATTCCCAGTCCACATCCAGTCCATCAAACTGCCATTGTCTGAGAAAGGAGACAGCGTTGTCCGCAAAGAGCTGTCGTTGTGCACTGGTGGAGCTGATGGCCTCAAAGTCTGCACTGCCTGCTGTATAGCCTCCCACAGCCAGTAAGATCTTCAGCTGGGGGTCCGTGCTTTTCTGATCCATTATGCGCTGGTACATTACTGAAAGCAGTCCAAGGGACACAGACAGAGAAATGAGCCTAGAATTCAAATACAAGATTCTGTCAATAACACAACAACCTAATGCAGTGGTCCAACCTGGCTTTGAATCTAGTTGTAAACAGCATTAAACGGTCAAATTTCCTTCATCACTTTCTGAACATTTTAGTGCTTTGATTTCTAGGCTCAAACGCGTAACTCTAAAACTGATAATAGGCACTACAACATGCATCAATTGTACCTACCATCATCATTCCACTCCCACGTCGATAAAGAGGCTGAGGCGCCAGTGAGTTTGGCAAAGGCGTAAACAACGTGGGTACATAAGCCAGCTTGATAATCCTCAGGTACATATTTGCCCACACCAGAGCGATACTGTGCCCAGTTGGTATAATAGCAGACAACACGTAGTCCGGATGGGTCTGTCTTGGCAGAAGTGGACAGTGGTGTTGTTGATGGTGGTAGTGTGACTGGGTCTGAAGAAGACTGGCTTACTGGGTCGGCTGAAACATTGCAAGATATTGATCACATGTGTGCTAAGCGCACCAGTCCAGACGAGTGCACACCAATTATATTCATGTACATGAACGTTTCTGCTGTACATATGCCCATAATCTGCTTCGCATAATTATCTCAAAATGCACAACATAAGACTTATTAAAAACAGACAGGCAGCAACATGAACAGCTCAATCATTTACTTCCCGTAATTCCGTGCACAAGTCTACAGCCTTGTTCAGGGTGACGTGTTGATAGCTTACAAGACAATGTGTTTAGTAAGGTTGCCTTATTGTCACCAAACATGGCTTAACTTACCCGTGGTACTGGAAACGACAGGACTGACTGCTTGTAGCGCATTTGAAACGTGTCCTATGAGAGGGTAGCTGCCTTGTCCGCAAAAGTTGTTGCCAAAATCATCAAAATCCAAAGTCCAGAACATAGCTCCTCCCAGCCCTCTGTTCATGATGTACTCTGCCTGAAACACACCAGTGTCAAAAACTGTCAAAGTGTGTCATTAGGGGGCTACCTTTCAGAAACATGAGGATATATAACACTGTAAGAAAAAATGCTCAGATGACTCATTAGAACCGTTGTAATATTTGCCATTTTGAAAACAAACTCAACCCGCCACCTTCACGATTACCCAGTTCGGGGGCCGGAAAGTTTTATCGGAATTAGAGGCACTGACAAACAGCAGTTCTTTCATCACACTATTGTCGTTAGCTACACATTTCTAACAACATTTCCTCCTGATGCTTTGATCTAAACAGAAAACGTGATTAAACGGAAAAGAGCTTGGTAAAAGTGTATACCTTGTGCCGCATGCTATCTAGATCGTCATAAGCCAGCCAGGTCCACTGTCCATTCCTCTGGCCATAGGCATAGGGAACTTTGGAGTCGTCCATCCAGACTCGAGTCCAGCTGCCAGTGTCCAGAAGCTGACACACCTCATAATAGGCTAAAAAGCCTGGGGTAGCCGAGTAGGGACCTGCAGAGCCGGCTGTTCCCAGGAAGGGGTCACCTGGTTGATGCTGAGAGGAACTGGACATGACAAAAGTCCTTCCATAGGAAGCCAGTCCCAGAACCAGTTTGTCCAGAGGACAGCCCATCTGGTGCCAGTAGTAGACTGAGGCATTCTGTACAGGAACACAGGGAAAATATCACAAGTTACAATCCTCACCACTCTAGAATGTTGGCAACATTCGTGTAAAGGCTAGGGTTTTCAGCAGTAAATATAAACTGTATCAGATTTGTATTATGAGAGAAAGGTATTGTTTGTCCTTCATACTTCTAGAATTCTTATACCAATCTTTCATAACGTCTTTTCTTTCCATGACTTACGAACTACAACTTCCTGGTTTCAGGTACAGCAGCATACGACACTGATAGTTATTGCCATGAATGTTTTACTTATTCTACCCGTGTTGTGAAAATAATGACATCATTATGTTGCAAACAAATCAAAGACTTGAAGCTAATTTCTCTCTTTCCGGTAGACAGGTTTTGTAAGATGATCTTACCTGACTGAGCAGATTGGCTCCTGCTGTGTTTCTGTCTTGTGTTGGGACGTACAGTGCACTGTTGTGACCCAGCACAGTACTCCAGGGTCCATAGTAGTCATAGCTCATGATGCTGATGTAATCCAGGTATCTGACACAGACGCAAGAAGTACTAAAAACACATTTGTCCATCATACTTTCTATGCTCAATCTTTCTCGTCCTACTCAAGTATTGGACCACACAACGTTAAAACCTGAAAACCACACAAGCAACAAAAATATCAAGTGTATCCTTAGTTTGTAAAAGACACAACAATTTCAAAGTCTAACTACGCCTTCATGCTGACAGTGACATACCTGTGTATCACGTCGACTTCATAGGAAGTTTCTATCTGTGTCTTGTAGCCAGATACTGCCACAGTCAACAACAGTTGTTCTTGGCCTGTCTGTTTACTCTCAGCTTCAAACGCGTTGTGCAGAGCCTGTGAAAACAAGCCATTCATGTGTTGTTACTATGAAGCACGTCTATGTTTGTCCCCACACTCCTAAAGAGCAGGAGACGCTCTGTTGCAAGTTCTTTCTGTATTGACGTCCACTGTGGAATAACCAGCTATCTGGTATTGAATATCTCACATTTTCCATACATAATGTTAAGACATGGTCATGTTTCAGCTCAAGAAGACGTGACACTGTATAAAAAGTGACAAATAACCTTTATTAACTTGCCATTGTTTTTCTTACTTCAGATTGTTGTGCAATATTTAACAGCATATTAAACGATACACCCTAAGACATGAAGCACGCATTTCCATTGAAAACTAGTAAGCATGGTAATTGATTTTGGAACTGGCTTTGGATTAGATGAAATCTATGTTCATCAGCCACCTGTATACGGTTATATTGCCAGAACTTCACCTGCAAAAGTAGTGAAAATCTGCTCTTGTAGGAGCTGGAAGGAAATTCCCAGTCCACATCCAGTCCATCAAACTGCCATTGTCTGAGAAAGGAGACAGCGTTGTCCGCAAAGAGCTGTCGTTGTGCACTGGTGGAGCTGATGGCCTCAAAGTCTGCACTGCCTGCTGTATAGCCTCCCACAGCCAGTAAGATCTTCAGCTGGGGGTCCGTGCTTTTCTGATCCATTATGCGCTGGTACATTACTGAAAGCAGTCCAAGGGACACAGACAGAGAAATGAGCCTAGAATTCAAATACAAGATTCTGTCAATAACACAACAACCTAATGCAGTGGTCCAACCTGGCTTTGAATCTAGTTGTAAACAGCATTAAACGGTCAAATTTCCTTCATCACTTTCTGAACATTTTAGTGCTTTGATTTCTAGGCTCAAACGCGTAACTCTAAAACTGATAATAGGCACTACAACATGCATCAATTGTACCTACCATCATCATTCCACTCCCACGTCGATAAAGAGGCTGAGGCGCCAGTGAGTTTGGCAAAGGCGTAAACAACGTGGGTACATAAGCCAGCTTGATAATCCTCAGGTACATATTTGCCCACACCAGAGCGATACTGTGCCCAGTTGGTATAATAGCAGACAACACGTAGTCCGGATGGGTCTGTCTTGGCAGAAGTGGACAGTGGTGTTGTTGATGGTGGTAGTGTGACTGGGTCTGAAGAAGACTGGCTTACTGGGTCGGCTGAAACATTGCAAGATATTGATCACATGTGTGCTAAGCGCACCAGTCCAGACGAGTGCACACCAATTATATTCATGTACATGAACGTTTCTGCTGTACATATGCCCATAATCTGCTTCGCATAATTATCTCAAAATGCACAACATAAGACTTATTAAAAACAGACAGGCAGCAACATGAACAGCTCAATCATTTACTTCCCGTAATTCCGTGCACAAGTCTACAGCCTTGTTCAGGGTGACGTGTTGATAGCTTACAAGACAATGTGTTTAGTAAGGTTGCCTTATTGTCACCAAACATGGCTTAACTTACCCGTGGTACTGGAAACGACAGGACTGACTGCTTGTAGCGCATTTGAAACGTGTCCTATGAGAGGGTAGCTGCCTTGTCCACAAAAGTTGTTGCCAAAATCATCAAAATCCAAAGTCCAGAACATAGCTCCTCCCAGCCCTCTGTTCATGATGTACTCTGCCTGAAACACACCAGTGTCAAAAACTGTCAAAGTGTGTCATTAGGGGGCTACCTTTCAGAAACATGAGGATATATAACACTGTAAGAAAAAATGCTCAGATGACTCATTAGAACCGTTGTAATATTTGCCATTTTGAAAACAAACTCAACCCGCCACCTTCACGATTACCCAGTTCGGGGGCCGGGAAGTTTTATCGGAATTAGAGGCACTGACAAACAGCAGTTCTTTCATCACACTATTGTCGTTAGCTACACATTTCTAACAACATTTCCTCTTGATGCTTTGATCTAAACAGAAAACGTGATTAAACGGAAAAGAGCTTGGTAAAAGTGTATACCTTGTGCCGCATGCTATCTAGATCGTCATAAGCCAGCCAGGTCCACTGTCCATTCCTCTGGCCATAGGCATAGGGAACTTTGGAGTCGTCCATCCAGACTCGAGTCCAGCTGCCAGTGTCCAGAAGCTGACACACCTCATAATAGGCTAAAAAGCCTGGGGTAGCCGAATAGGGACCTGCAGAGCCGGCTGTTCCCAGGAAGGGGTCACCTGGTTGATGCTGAGAGGAACTGGACATGACAAAAGTCCTTCCATAGGAAGCCAGTCCCAGAACCAGTTTGTCCAGAGGACAGCCCATCTGGTGCCAGTAGTAGACTGAGGCATTCTGTACAGGAACACAGGGAAAATATCACAAGTTACAATCCTCACCACTCTAGAATGTTGGCAACATTCGTGTAAAGGCTAGGGTTTTCAGCAGTAAATATAAACTGTATCAGATTTGTATTATGAGAGAAAGGTATTGTTTGTCCTTCATACTTCTAGAATTCTTATACCAATCTTTCATAACGTCTTTTCTTTCCATGACTTACGAACTACAACTTCCTGGTTTCAGGTACAGCAGCATACGACACTGATAGTTATTGCCATGAATGTTTTACTTATTCTACCCGTGTTGTGAAAATAATGACATCATTATGTTGCAAACAAATCAAAGACTTGAAGCTAATTTCTCTCTTTCCGGTAGACAGGTTTTGTAAGATGATCTTACCTGACTGAGCAGATTGGCTCCTGCTGTGTTTCTGTCTTGTGTTGGGACGTACAGTGCACTGTTGTGACCCAGCACAGTACTCCAGGGTCCATAGTAGTCATAGCTCATGATGCTGATGTAATCCAGGTATCTGACACAGACGCAAGAAGTACTAAAAACACATTTGTCCATCATACTTTCTATGCTCAATCTTTCTCGTCCTACTCAAGTATTGGACCACACAACGTTAAAACCTGAAAACCACACAAGCAACAAAAATATCAAGTGTATCCTTAGTTTGTAAAAGACACAACAATTTCAAAGTCTAACTACGCCTTCATGCTGACAGTGACATACCTGTGTATCACGTCGACTTCATAGGAAGTTTCTATCTGTGTCTTGTAGCCAGATACTGCCACAGTCAACAACAGTTGTTCTTGGCCTGTCTGTTTACTCTCAGCTTCAAACGCGTTGTGCAGAGCCTGTGAAAACAAGCCATTCATGTGTTGTTACTATGAAGCACGTCTATGTTTGTCCCCACACTCCTAAAGAGCAGGAGACGCTCTGTTGCAAGTTCTTTCTGTATTGACGTCCACTGTGGAATAACCAGCTATCTGGTATTGAATATCTCACATTTTCCATACATAATGTTAAGACATGGTCATGTTTCAGCTCAAGAAGACGTGACACTGTATAAAAAGTGACAAATAACCTTTATTAACTTGCCATTGTTTTTCTTACTTCAGATTGTTGTGCAATATTTAACAGCATATTAAACGATACACCCTAAGACATGAAGCACGCATTTCCATTGAAAACTAGTAAGCATGGTAATTGATTTTGGAACTGGCTTTGGATTAGATGAAATCTATGTTCATCAGCCACCTGTATACGGTTATATTGCCAGAACTTCACCTGCAAAAGTAGTGAAAATCTGCTCTTGTAGGAGTTGGAAGGAAATTCCCAGTCCACATCCAGTCCATCAAACTGCCATTGTCTGAGAAAGGAGACAGCGTTGTCCGCAAAGAGCTGTCGTTGTGCACTGGTGGAGCTGATGGCCTCAAAGTCTGCACTGCCTGCTGTATAGCCTCCCACAGCCAGTAAGATCTTCAGCTGGGGGTCCGTGCTTTTCTGATCCATTATGCGCTGGTACATTACTGAAAGCAGTCCAAGGGACACAGACAGAGAAATGAGCCTAGAATTCAAATACAAGATTCTGTCAATAACACAACAACCTAATGCAGTGGTCCAACCTGGCTTTGAATCTAGTTGTAAACAGCATTAAACGGGCAAATTTCCTTCATCACTTTCTGAACATTTTAGTGCTTTGATTTCTAGGCTCAAACGCGTAACTCTAAAACTGATAATAGGCACTACAACATGCATCAATTGTACCTACCATCATCATTCCACTCCCACGTCGATAAAGAGGCTGAGGCGCCAGTGAGTTTGGCAAAGGCGTAAACAACGTGGGTACATAAGCCAGCTTGATAATCCTCAGGTACATATTTGCCCACACCAGAGCGATACTGTGCCCAGTTGGTATAATAGCAGACAACACGTAGTCCGGATGGGTCTGTCTTGGCAGAAGTGGACAGTGGTGTTGTTGATGGTGGTAGTGTGACTGGGTCTGAAGAAGACTGGCTTACTGGGTCGGCTGAAACATTGCAAGATATTGATCACATGTGTGCTAAGCGCACCAGTCCAGACGAGTGCACACCAATTATATTCATGTACATGAACGTTTCTGCTGTACATATGCCCATAATCTGCTTCGCATAATTATCTCAAAATGCACAACATAAGACTTATTAAAAACAGACAGGCAGCAACATGAACAGCTCAATCATTTACTTCCCGTAATTCCGTGCACAAGTCTACAGCCTTGTTCAGGGTGACGTGTTGATAGCTTACAAGACAATGTGTTTAGTAAGGTTGCCTTATTGTCACCAAACATGGCTTAACTTACCCGTGGTACTGGAAACGACAGGACTGACTGCTTGTAGCGCATTTGAAACGTGTCCTATGAGAGGGTAGCTGCCTTGTCCGCAAAAGTTGTTGCCAAAATCATCAAAATCCAAAGTCCAGAACATAGCTCCTCCCAGCCCTCTGTTCATGATGTACTCTGCCTGAAACACACCAGTGTCAAAAACTGTCAAAGTGTGTCATTAGGGGGCTACCTTTCAGAAACATGAGGATATATAACACTGTAAGAAAAAATGCTCAGATGACTCATTAGAACCGTTGTAATATTTGCCATTTTGAAAACAAACTCAACCCGCCACCTTCACGATTACCCAGTTCGGGGGCCGGAAAGTTTTATCGGAATTAGAGGCACTGACAAACAGCAGTTCTTTCATCACACTATTGTCGTTAGCTACACATTTCTAACAACATTTCCTCCTGATGCTTTGATCTAAACAGAAAACGTGATTAAACGGAAAAGAGCTTGGTAAAAGTGTATACCTTGTGCCGCATGCTATCTAGATCGTCATAAGCCAGCCAGGTCCACTGTCCATTCCTCTGGCCATAGGCATAGGGAACTTTGGAGTCGTCCATCCAGACTCGAGTCCAGCTGCCAGTGTCCAGAAGCTGACACACCTCATAATAGGCTAAAAAGCCTGGGGTAGCCGAGTAGGGACCTGCAGAGCCGGCTGTTCCCAGGAAGGGGTCACCTGGTTGATGCTGAGAGGAACTGGACATGACAAAAGTCCTTCCATAGGAAGCCAGTCCCAGAACCAGTTTGTCCAGAGGACAGCCCATCTGGTGCCAGTAGTAGACTGAGGCATTCTGTACAGGAACACAGGGAAAATATCACAAGTTACAATCCTCACCACTCTAGAATGTTGGCAACATTCGTGTAAAGGCTAGGGTTTTCAGCAGTAAATATAAACTGTATCAGATTTGTATTATGAGAGAAAGGTATTGTTTGTCCTTCATACTTCTAGAATTCTTATACCAATCTTTCATAACGTCTTTTCTTTCCATGACTTACGAACTACAACTTCCTGGTTTCAGGTACAGCAGCATACGACACTGATAGTTATTGCCATGAATGTTTTACTTATTCTACCCGTGTTGTGAAAATAATGACATCATTATGTTGCAAACAAATCAAAGACTTGAAGCTAATTTCTCTCTTTCCGGTAGACAGGTTTTGTAAGATGATCTTACCTGACTGAGCAGATTGGCTCCTGCTGTGTTTCTGTCTTGTGTTGGGACGTACAGTGCACTGTTGTGACCCAGCACAGTACTCCAGGGTCCATAGTAGTCATAGCTCATGATGCTGATGTAATCCAGGTATCTGACACAGACGCAAGAAGTACTAAAAACACATTTGTCCATCATACTTTCTATGCTCAATCTTTCTCGTCCTACTCAAGTATTGGACCACACAACGTTAAAACCTGAAAACCACACAAGCAACAAAAATATCAAGTGTATCCTTAGTTTGTAAAAGACACAACAATTTCAAAGTCTAACTACGCCTTCATGCTGACAGTGACATACCTGTGTATCACGTCGACTTCATAGGAAGTTTCTATCTGTGTCTTGTAGCCAGATACTGCCACAGTCAACAACAGTTGTTCTTGGCCTGTCTGTTTACTCTCAGCTTCAAACGCGTTGTGCAGAGCCTGTGAAAACAAGCCATTCATGTGTTGTTACTATGAAGCACGTCTATGTTTGTCCCCACACTCCTAAAGAGCAGGAGACGCTCTGTTGCAAGTTCTTTCTGTATTGACGTCCACTGTGGAATAACCAGCTATCTGGTATTGAATATCTCACATTTTCCATACATAATGTTAAGACATGGTCATGTTTCAGCTCAAGAAGACGTGACACTGTATAAAAAGTGACAAATAACCTTTATTAACTTGCCATTGTTTTTCTTACTTCAGATTGTTGTGCAATATTTAACAGCATATTAAACGATACACCCTAAGACATGAAGCACGCATTTCCATTGAAAACTAGTAAGCATGGTAATTGATTTTGGAACTGGCTTTGGATTAGATGAAATCTATGTTCATCAGCCACCTGTATACGGTTATATTGCCAGAACTTCACCTGCAAAAGTAGTGAAAATCTGCTCTTGTAGGAGCTGGAAGGAAATTCCCAGTCCACATCCAGTCCATCAAACTGCCATTGTCTGAGAAAGGAGACAGCGTTGTCCGCAAAGAGCTGTCGTTGTGCACTGGTGGAGCTGATGGCCTCAAAGTCTGCACTGCCTGCTGTATAGCCTCCCACAGCCAGTAAGATCTTCAGCTGGGGGTCCGTGCTTTTCTGATCCATTATGCGCTGGTACATTACTGAAAGCAGTCCAAGGGACACAGACAGAGAAATGAGCCTAGAATTCAAATACAAGATTCTGTCAATAACACAACAACCTAATGCAGTGGTCCAACCTGGCTTTGAATCTAGTTGTAAACAGCATTAAACGGTCAAATTTCCTTCATCACTTTCTGAACATTTTAGTGCTTTGATTTCTAGGCTCAAACGCGTAACTCTAAAACTGATAATAGGCACTACAACATGCATCAATTGTACCTACCATCATCATTCCACTCCCACGTCGATAAAGAGGCTGAGGCGCCAGTGAGTTTGGCAAAGGCGTAAACAACGTGGGTACATAAGCCAGCTTGATAATCCTCAGGTACATATTTGCCCACACCAGAGCGATACTGTGCCCAGTTGGTATAATAGCAGACAACACGTAGTCCGGATGGGTCTGTCTTGGCAGAAGTGGACAGTGGTGTTGTTGATGGTGGTAGTGTGACTGGGTCTGAAGAAGACTGGCTTACTGGGTCGGCTGAAACATTGCAAGATATTGATCACATGTGTGCTAAGCGCACCAGTCCAGACGAGTGCACACCAATTATATTCATGTACATGAACGTTTCTGCTGTACATATGCCCATAATCTGCTTCGCATAATTATCTCAAAATGCACAACATAAGACTTATTAAAAACAGACAGGCAGCAACATGAACAGCTCAATCATTTACTTCCCGTAATTCCGTGCACAAGTCTACAGCCTTGTTCAGGGTGACGTGTTGATAGCTTACAAGACAATGTGTTTAGTAAGGTTGCCTTATTGTCACCAAACATGGCTTAACTTACCCGTGGTACTGGAAACGACAGGACTGACTGCTTGTAGCGCATTTGAAACGTGTCCTATGAGAGGGTAGCTGCCTTGTCCACAAAAGTTGTTGCCAAAATCATCAAAATCCAAAGTCCAGAACATAGCTCCTCCCAGCCCTCTGTTCATGATGTACTCTGCCTGAAACACACCAGTGTCAAAAACTGTCAAAGTGTGTCATTAGGGGGCTACCTTTCAGAAACATGAGGATATATAACACTGTAAGAAAAAATGCTCAGATGACTCATTAGAACCGTTGTAATATTTGCCATTTTGAAAACAAACTCAACCCGCCACCTTCACGATTACCCAGTTCGGGGGCCGGAAAGTTTTATCGGAATTAGAGGCACTGACAAACAGCAGTTCTTTCATCACACTATTGTCGTTAGCTACACATTTCTAACAACATTTCCTCCTGATGCTTTGATCTAAACAGAAAACGTGATTAAACGGAAAAGAGCTTGGTAAAAGTGTATACCTTGTGCCGCATGCTATCTAGATCGTCATAAGCCAGCCAGGTCCACTGTCCATTCCTCTGGCCATAGGCATAGGGAACTTTGGAGTCGTCCATCCAGACTCGAGTCCAGCTGCCAGTGTCCAGAAGCTGACACACCTCATAATAGGCTAAAAAGCCTGGGGTAGCCGAGTAGGGACCTGCAGAGCCGGCTGTTCCCAGGAAGGGGTCACCTGGTTGATGCTGAGAGGAACTGGACATGACAAAAGTCCTTCCATAGGAAGCCAGTCCCAGAACCAGTTTGTCCAGAGGACAGCCCATCTGGTGCCAGTAGTAGACTGAGGCATTCTGTACAGGAACACAGGGAAAATATCACAAGTTACAATCCTCACCACTCTAGAATGTTGGCAACATTCGTGTAAAGGCTAGGGTTTTCAGCAGTAAATATAAACTGTATCAGATTTGTATTATGAGAGAAAGGTATTGTTTGTCCTTCATACTTCTAGAATTCTTATACCAATCTTTCATAACGTCTTTTCTTTCCATGACTTACGAACTACAACTTCCTGGTTTCAGGTACAGCAGCATACGACACTGATAGTTATTGCCATGAATGTTTTACTTATTCTACCCGTGTTGTGAAAATAATGACATCATTATGTTGCAAACAAATCAAAGACTTGAAGCTAATTTCTCTCTTTCCGGTAGACAGGTTTTGTAAGATGATCTTACCTGACTGAGCAGATTGGCTCCTGCTGTGTTTCTGTCTTGTGTTGGGACGTACAGTGCACTGTTGTGACCCAGCACAGTACTCCAGGGTCCATAGTAGTCATAGCTCATGATGCTGATGTAATCCAGGTATCTGACACAGACGCAAGAAGTACTAAAAACACATTTGTCCATCATACTTTCTATGCTCAATCTTTCTCGTCCTACTCAAGTATTGGACCACACAACGTTAAAACCTGAAAACCACACAAGCAACAAAAATATCAAGTGTATCCTTAGTTTGTAAAAGACACAACAATTTCAAAGTCTAACTACGCCTTCATGCTGACAGTGACATACCTGTGTATCACGTCGACTTCATAGGAAGTTTCTATCTGTGTCTTGTAGCCAGATACTGCCACAGTCAACAACAGTTGTTCTTGGCCTGTCTGTTTACTCTCAGCTTCAAACGCGTTGTGCAGAGCCTGTGAAAACAAGCCATTCATGTGTTGTTACTATGAAGCACGTCTATGTTTGTCCCCACACTCCTAAAGAGCAGGAGACGCTCTGTTGCAAGTTCTTTCTGTATTGACGTCCACTGTGGAATAACCAGCTATCTGGTATTGAATATCTCACATTTTCCATACATAATGTTAAGACATGGTCATGTTTCAGCTCAAGAAGACGTGACACTGTATAAAAAGTGACAAATAACCTTTATTAACTTGCCATTGTTTTTCTTACTTCAGATTGTTGTGCAATATTTAACAGCATATTAAACGATACACCCTAAGACATGAAGCACGCATTTCCATTGAAAACTAGTAAGCATGGTAATTGATTTTGGAACTGGCTTTGGATTAGATGAAATCTATGTTCATCAGCCACCTGTATACGGTTATATTGCCAGAACTTCACCTGCAAAAGTAGTGAAAATCTGCTCTTGTAGGAGCTGGAAGGAAATTCCCAGTCCACATCCAGTCCATCAAACTGCCATTGTCTGAGAAAGGAGACAGCGTTGTCCGCAAAGAGCTGTCGTTGTGCACTGGTGGAGCTGATGGCCTCAAAGTCTGCACTGCCTGCTGTATAGCCTCCCACAGCCAGTAAGATCTTCAGCTGGGGGTCCGTGCTTTTCTGATCCATTATGCGCTGGTACATTACTGAAAGCAGTCCAAGGGACACAGACAGAGAAATGAGCCTAGAATTCAAATACAAGATTCTGTCAATAACACAACAACCTAATGCAGTGGTCCAACCTGGCTTTGAATCTAGTTGTAAACAGCATTAAACGGTCAAATTTCCTTCATCACTTTCTGAACATTTTAGTGCTTTGATTTCTAGGCTCAAACGCGTAACTCTAAAACTGATAATAGGCACTACAACATGCATCAATTGTACCTACCATCATCATTCCACTCCCACGTCGATAAAGAGGCTGAGGCGCCAGTGAGTTTGGCAAAGGCGTAAACAACGTGGGTACATAAGCCAGCTTGATAATCCTCAGGTACATATTTGCCCACACCAGAGCGATACTGTGCCCAGTTGGTATAATAGCAGACAACACGTAGTCCGGATGGGTCTGTCTTGGCAGAAGTGGACAGTGGTGTTGTTGATGGTGGTAGTGTGACTGGGTCTGAAGAAGACTGGCTTACTGGGTCGGCTGAAACATTGCAAGATATTGATCACATGTGTGCTAAGCGCACCAGTCCAGACGAGTGCACACCAATTATATTCATGTACATGAACGTTTCTGCTGTACATATGCCCATAATCTGCTTCGCATAATTATCTCAAAATGCACAACATAAGACTTATTAAAAACAGACAGGCAGCAACATGAACAGCTCAATCATTTACTTCCCGTAATTCCGTGCACAAGTCTACAGCCTTGTTCAGGGTGACGTGTTGATAGCTTACAAGACAATGTGTTTAGTAAGGTTGCCTTATTGTCACCAAACATGGCTTAACTTACCCGTGGTACTGGAAACGACAGGACTGACTGCTTGTAGCGCATTTGAAACGTGTCCTATGAGAGGGTAGCTGCCTTGTCCACAAAAGTTGTTGCCAAAATCATCAAAATCCAAAGTCCAGAACATAGCTCCTCCCAGCCCTCTGTTCATGATGTACTCTGCCTGAAACACACCAGTGTCAAAAACTGTCAAAGTGTGTCATTAGGGGGCTACCTTTCAGAAACATGAGGATATATAACACTGTAAGAAAAAATGCTCAGATGACTCATTAGAACCGTTGTAATATTTGCCATTTTGAAAACAAACTCAACCCGCCACCTTCACGATTACCCAGTTCGGGGGCCGGGAAGTTTTATCGGAATTAGAGGCACTGACAAACAGCAGTTCTTTCATCACACTATTGTCGTTAGCTACACATTTCTAACAACATTTCCTCCTGATGCTTTGATCTAAACAGAAAACGTGATTAAACGGAAAAGAGCTTGGTAAAAGTGTATACCTTGTGCCGCATGCTATCTAGATCGTCATAAGCCAGCCAGGTCCACTGTCCATTCCTCTGGCCATAGGCATAGGGAACTTTGGAGTCGTCCATCCAGACTCGAGTCCAGCTGCCAGTGTCCAGAAGCTGACACACCTCATAATAGGCTAAAAAGCCTGGGGTAGCCGAATAGGGACCTGCAGAGCCGGCTGTTCCCAGGAAGGGGTCACCTGGTTGATGCTGAGAGGAACTGGACATGACAAAAGTCCTTCCATAGGAAGCCAGTCCCAGAACCAGTTTGTCCAGAGGACAGCCCATCTGGTGCCAGTAGTAGACTGAGGCATTCTGTACAGGAACACAGGGAAAATATCACAAGTTACAATCCTCACCACTCTAGAATGTTGGCAACATTCGTGTAAAGGCTAGGGTTTTCAGCAGTAAATATAAACTGTATCAGATTTGTATTATGAGAGAAAGGTATTGTTTGTCCTTCATACTTCTAGAATTCTTATACCAATCTTTCATAACGTCTTTTCTTTCCATGACTTACGAACTACAACTTCCTGGTTTCAGGTACAGCAGCATACGACACTGATAGTTATTGCCATGAATGTTTTACTTATTCTACCCGTGTTGTGAAAATAATGACATCATTATGTTGCAAACAAATCAAAGACTTGAAGCTAATTTCTCTCTTTCCGGTAGACAGGTTTTGTAAGATGATCTTACCTGACTGAGCAGATTGGCTCCTGCTGTGTTTCTGTCTTGTGTTGGGACGTACAGTGCACTGTTGTGACCCAGCACAGTACTCCAGGGTCCATAGTAGTCATAGCTCATGATGCTGATGTAATCCAGGTATCTGACACAGACGCAAGAAGTACTAAAAACACATTTGTCCATCATACTTTCTATGCTCAATCTTTCTCGTCCTACTCAAGTATTGGACCACACAACGTTAAAACCTGAAAACCACACAAGCAACAAAAATATCAAGTGTATCCTTAGTTTGTAAAAGACACAACAATTTCAAAGTCTAACTACGCCTTCATGCTGACAGTGACATACCTGTGTATCACGTCGACTTCATAGGAAGTTTCTATCTGTGTCTTGTAGCCAGATACTGCCACAGTCAACAACAGTTGTTCTTGGCCTGTCTGTTTACTCTCAGCTTCAAACGCGTTGTGCAGAGCCTGTGAAAACAAGCCATTCATGTGTTGTTACTATGAAGCACGTCTATGTTTGTCCCCACACTCCTAAAGAGCAGGAGACGCTCTGTTGCAAGTTCTTTCTGTATTGACGTCCACTGTGGAATAACCAGCTATCTGGTATTGAATATCTCACATTTTCCATACATAATGTTAAGACATGGTCATGTTTCAGCTCAAGAAGACGTGACACTGTATAAAAAGTGACAAATAACCTTTATTAACTTGCCATTGTTTTTCTTACTTCAGATTGTTGTGCAATATTTAACAGCATATTAAACGATACACCCTAAGACATGAAGCACGCATTTCCATTGAAAACTAGTAAGCATGGTAATTGATTTTGGAACTGGCTTTGGATTAGATGAAATCTATGTTCATCAGCCACCTGTATACGGTTATATTGCCAGAACTTCACCTGCAAAAGTAGTGAAAATCTGCTCTTGTAGGAGTTGGAAGGAAATTCCCAGTCCACATCCAGTCCATCAAACTGCCATTGTCTGAGAAAGGAGACAGCGTTGTCCGCAAAGAGCTGTCGTTGTGCACTGGTGGAGCTGATGGCCTCAAAGTCTGCACTGCCTGCTGTATAGCCTCCCACAGCCAGTAAGATCTTCAGCTGGGGGTCCGTGCTTTTCTGATCCATTATGCGCTGGTACATTACTGAAAGCAGTCCAAGGGACACAGACAGAGAAATGAGCCTAGAATTCAAATACAAGATTCTGTCAATAACACAACAACCTAATGCAGTGGTCCAACCTGGCTTTGAATCTAGTTGTAAACAGCATTAAACGGGCAAATTTCCTTCATCACTTTCTGAACATTTTAGTGCTTTGATTTCTAGGCTCAAACGCGTAACTCTAAAACTGATAATAGGCACTACAACATGCATCAATTGTACCTACCATCATCATTCCACTCCCACGTCGATAAAGAGGCTGAGGCGCCAGTGAGTTTGGCAAAGGCGTAAACAACGTGGGTACATAAGCCAGCTTGATAATCCTCAGGTACATATTTGCCCACACCAGAGCGATACTGTGCCCAGTTGGTATAATAGCAGACAACACGTAGTCCGGATGGGTCTGTCTTGGCAGAAGTGGACAGTGGTGTTGTTGATGGTGGTAGTGTGACTGGGTCTGAAGAAGACTGGCTTACTGGGTCGGCTGAAACATTGCAAGATATTGATCACATGTGTGCTAAGCGCACCAGTCCAGACGAGTGCACACCAATTATATTCATGTACATGAACGTTTCTGCTGTACATATGCCCATAATCTGCTTCGCATAATTATCTCAAAATGCACAACATAAGACTTATTAAAAACAGACAGGCAGCAACATGAACAGCTCAATCATTTACTTCCCGTAATTCCGTGCACAAGTCTACAGCCTTGTTCAGGGTGACGTGTTGATAGCTTACAAGACAATGTGTTTAGTAAGGTTGCCTTATTGTCACCAAACATGGCTTAACTTACCCGTGGTACTGGAAACGACAGGACTGACTGCTTGTAGCGCATTTGAAACGTGTCCTATGAGAGGGTAGCTGCCTTGTCCGCAAAAGTTGTTGCCAAAATCATCAAAATCCAAAGTCCAGAACATAGCTCCTCCCAGCCCTCTGTTCATGATGTACTCTGCCTGAAACACACCAGTGTCAAAAACTGTCAAAGTGTGTCATTAGGGGGCTACCTTTCAGAAACATGAGGATATATAACACTGTAAGAAAAAATGCTCAGATGACTCATTAGAACCGTTGTAATATTTGCCATTTTGAAAACAAACTCAACCCGCCACCTTCACGATTACCCAGTTCGGGGGCCGGAAAGTTTTATCGGAATTAGAGGCACTGACAAACAGCAGTTCTTTCATCACACTATTGTCGTTAGCTACACATTTCTAACAACATTTCCTCCTGATGCTTTGATCTAAACAGAAAACGTGATTAAACGGAAAAGAGCTTGGTAAAAGTGTATACCTTGTGCCGCATGCTATCTAGATCGTCATAAGCCAGCCAGGTCCACTGTCCATTCCTCTGGCCATAGGCATAGGGAACTTTGGAGTCGTCCATCCAGACTCGAGTCCAGCTGCCAGTGTCCAGAAGCTGACACACCTCATAATAGGCTAAAAAGCCTGGGGTAGCCGAGTAGGGACCTGCAGAGCCGGCTGTTCCCAGGAAGGGGTCACCTGGTTGATGCTGAGAGGAACTGGACATGACAAAAGTCCTTCCATAGGAAGCCAGTCCCAGAACCAGTTTGTCCAGAGGACAGCCCATCTGGTGCCAGTAGTAGACTGAGGCATTCTGTACAGGAACACAGGGAAAATATCACAAGTTACAATCCTCACCACTCTAGAATGTTGGCAACATTCGTGTAAAGGCTAGGGTTTTCAGCAGTAAATATAAACTGTATCAGATTTGTATTATGAGAGAAAGGTATTGTTTGTCCTTCATACTTCTAGAATTCTTATACCAATCTTTCATAACGTCTTTTCTTTCCATGACTTACGAACTACAACTTCCTGGTTTCAGGTACAGCAGCATACGACACTGATAGTTATTGCCATGAATGTTTTACTTATTCTACCCGTGTTGTGAAAATAATGACATCATTATGTTGCAAACAAATCAAAGACTTGAAGCTAATTTCTCTCTTTCCGGTAGACAGGTTTTGTAAGATGATCTTACCTGACTGAGCAGATTGGCTCCTGCTGTGTTTCTGTCTTGTGTTGGGACGTACAGTGCACTGTTGTGACCCAGCACAGTACTCCAGGGTCCATAGTAGTCATAGCTCATGATGCTGATGTAATCCAGGTATCTGACACAGACGCAAGAAGTACTAAAAACACATTTGTCCATCATACTTTCTATGCTCAATCTTTCTCGTCCTACTCAAGTATTGGACCACACAACGTTAAAACCTGAAAACCACACAAGCAACAAAAATATCAAGTGTATCCTTAGTTTGTAAAAGACACAACAATTTCAAAGTCTAACTACGCCTTCATGCTGACAGTGACATACCTGTGTATCACGTCGACTTCATAGGAAGTTTCTATCTGTGTCTTGTAGCCAGATACTGCCACAGTCAACAACAGTTGTTCTTGGCCTGTCTGTTTACTCTCAGCTTCAAACGCGTTGTGCAGAGCCTGTGAAAACAAGCCATTCATGTGTTGTTACTATGAAGCACGTCTATGTTTGTCCCCACACTCCTAAAGAGCAGGAGACGCTCTGTTGCAAGTTCTTTCTGTATTGACGTCCACTGTGGAATAACCAGCTATCTGGTATTGAATATCTCACATTTTCCATACATAATGTTAAGACATGGTCATGTTTCAGCTCAAGAAGACGTGACACTGTATAAAAAGTGACAAATAACCTTTATTAACTTGCCATTGTTTTTCTTACTTCAGATTGTTGTGCAATATTTAACAGCATATTAAACGATACACCCTAAGACATGAAGCACGCATTTCCATTGAAAACTAGTAAGCATGGTAATTGATTTTGGAACTGGCTTTGGATTAGATGAAATCTATGTTCATCAGCCACCTGTATACGGTTATATTGCCAGAACTTCACCTGCAAAAGTAGTGAAAATCTGCTCTTGTAGGAGTTGGAAGGAAATTCCCAGTCCACATCCAGTCCATCAAACTGCCATTGTCTGAGAAAGGAGACAGCGTTGTCCGCAAAGAGCTGTCGTTGTGCACTGGTGGAGCTGATGGCCTCAAAGTCTGCACTGCCTGCTGTATAGCCTCCCACAGCCAGTAAGATCTTCAGCTGGGGGTCCGTGCTTTTCTGATCCATTATGCGCTGGTACATTACTGAAAGCAGTCCAAGGGACACAGACAGAGAAATGAGCCTAGAATTCAAATACAAGATTCTGTCAATAACACAACAACCTAATGCAGTGGTCCAACCTGGCTTTGAATCTAGTTGTAAACAGCATTAAACGGGCAAATTTCCTTCATCACTTTCTGAACATTTTAGTGCTTTGATTTCTAGGCTCAAACGCGTAACTCTAAAACTGATAATAGGCACTACAACATGCATCAATTGTACCTACCATCATCATTCCACTCCCACGTCGATAAAGAGGCTGAGGCGCCAGTGAGTTTGGCAAAGGCGTAAACAACGTGGGTACATAAGCCAGCTTGATAATCCTCAGGTACATATTTGCCCACACCAGAGCGATACTGTGCCCAGTTGGTATAATAGCAGACAACACGTAGTCCGGATGGGTCTGTCTTGGCAGAAGTGGACAGTGGTGTTGTTGATGGTGGTAGTGTGACTGGGTCTGAAGAAGACTGGCTTACTGGGTCGGCTGAAACATTGCAAGATATTGATCACATGTGTGCTAAGCGCACCAGTCCAGACGAGTGCACACCAATTATATTCATGTACATGAACGTTTCTGCTGTACATATGCCCATAATCTGCTTCGCATAATTATCTCAAAATGCACAACATAAGACTTATTAAAAACAGACAGGCAGCAACATGAACAGCTCAATCATTTACTTCCCGTAATTCCGTGCACAAGTCTACAGCCTTGTTCAGGGTGACGTGTTGATAGCTTACAAGACAATGTGTTTAGTAAGGTTGCCTTATTGTCACCAAACATGGCTTAACTTACCCGTGGTACTGGAAACGACAGGACTGACTGCTTGTAGCGCATTTGAAACGTGTCCTATGAGAGGGTAGCTGCCTTGTCCGCAAAAGTTGTTGCCAAAATCATCAAAATCCAAAGTCCAGAACATAGCTCCTCCCAGCCCTCTGTTCATGATGTACTCTGCCTGAAACACACCAGTGTCAAAAACTGTC
>JAGGCT020004036.1:5576576-5595989 GCA_017654935.2 Phymorhynchus buccinoides
CACAGTCCAAGACGATCCGTGCACACAATTATATTCAATGTACATGAAACGTTTATGCTGTACATATTGCCTAATTCTGACTTCGCATAATTATCTCAAAATTGCACAACATTTAAAGGACTTATTAAAAACAGACAGCAGCAAACATGAACAGCTCAATCATTTACTTCCGTAATTCGTGCACAAGTCTACAGCCTTGTCAGGGTGACCGTGTGATAGCCTTACAAGACAATGTGTTTAGTAAGGTTGCCTTATTGTCACCAAACATGGCTTAACTTACCCGTGGTACTGGAAACGACAGGACTGACTGCTTGTAGCGCATTTGAAACGTGTCCTATGAGAGGGTAGCTGCCTTGTCCGCAAAAGTTGTTGCCAAAATCATCAAAATCCAAAGTCCAGAACATAGCTCCTCCCAGCCCTCTGTTCATGATGTACTCTGCCTGAAACACACCAGTGTCAAAAACTGTCAAAGTGTGTCATTAGGGGGCTACCTTTCAGAAACATGAGGATATATAACACTGTAAGAAAAAATGCTCAGATGACTCATTAGAACCGTTGTAATATTTGCCATTTTGAAAACAAACTCAACCCGCCACCTTCACGATTACCCAGTTCGGGGGCCGGAAAGTTTTATCGGAATTAGAGGCACTGACAAACAGCAGTTCTTTCATCACACTATTGTCGTTAGCTACACATTTCTAACAACATTTCCTCCTGATGCTTTGATCTAAACAGAAAACGTGATTAAACGGAAAAGAGCTTGGTAAAAGTGTATACCTTGTGCCGCATGCTATCTAGATCGTCATAAGCCAGCCAGGTCCACTGTCCATTCCTCTGGCCATAGGCATAGGGAACTTTGGAGTCGTCCATCCAGACTCGAGTCCAGCTGCCAGTGTCCAGAAGCTGACACACCTCATAATAGGCTAAAAAGCCTGGGGTAGCCGAGTAGGGACCTGCAGAGCCGGCTGTTCCCAGGAAGGGGTCACCTGGTTGATGCTGAGAGGAACTGGACATGACAAAAGTCCTTCCATAGGAAGCCAGTCCCAGAACCAGTTTGTCCAGAGGACAGCCCATCTGGTGCCAGTAGTAGACTGAGGCATTCTGTACAGGAACACAGGGAAAATATCACAAGTTACAATCCTCACCACTCTAGAATGTTGGCAACATTCGTGTAAAGGCTAGGGTTTTCAGCAGTAAATATAAACTGTATCAGATTTGTATTATGAGAGAAAGGTATTGTTTGTCCTTCATACTTCTAGAATTCTTATACCAATCTTTCATAACGTCTTTTCTTTCCATGACTTACGAACTACAACTTCCTGGTTTCAGGTACAGCAGCATACGACACTGATAGTTATTGCCATGAATGTTTTACTTATTCTACCCGTGTTGTGAAAATAATGACATCATTATGTTGCAAACAAATCAAAGACTTGAAGCTAATTTCTCTCTTTCCGGTAGACAGGTTTTGTAAGATGATCTTACCTGACTGAGCAGATTGGCTCCTGCTGTGTTTCTGTCTTGTGTTGGGACGTACAGTGCACTGTTGTGACCCAGCACAGTACTCCAGGGTCCATAGTAGTCATAGCTCATGATGCTGATGTAATCCAGGTATCTGACACAGACGCAAGAAGTACTAAAAACACATTTGTCCATCATACTTTCTATGCTCAATCTTTCTCGTCCTACTCAAGTATTGGACCACACAACGTTAAAACCTGAAAACCACACAAGCAACAAAAATATCAAGTGTATCCTTAGTTTGTAAAAGACACAACAATTTCAAAGTCTAACTACGCCTTCATGCTGACAGTGACATACCTGTGTATCACGTCGACTTCATAGGAAGTTTCTATCTGTGTCTTGTAGCCAGATACTGCCACAGTCAACAACAGTTGTTCTTGGCCTGTCTGTTTAATCTCAGCTTCAAACGCGTTGTGCAGAGCCTGTGAAAACAAGCCATTCATGTGTTGTTACTATGAAGCACGTCTATGTTTGTCCCCACACTCCTAAAGAGCAGGAGACGCTCTGTTGCAAGTTATTTCTGTATTGACGTCCACTGTGGAATAACCAGCTATCTGGTATTGAATATCTCACATTTTCCATAAATAATGTTAAGACATGGTCATGTTTCAGCTCAAGAAGACGTGACACTGTATAAAAAGTGACAAATAACCTTTATTAACTTGCCATTGTTTTTCTTACTTCAGATTGTTGTGCAATATTTAACAGCATATTAAACGATACACCCTAAGACATGAAGCACGCATTTCCATTGAAAACTAGTAAGCATGGTAATTGATTTTGGAACTGGCTTTCGATTAGATGAAATCTATGTTCATCAGCCACCTGTATACGGTTATATTGCCAGAACTTCACCTGCAAAAGTAGTGAAAATCTGCTCTTGTAGGAGCTGGAAGGAAATTCCCAGTCCACATCCAGTCCATCAAACTGCCATTGTCTGAGAAAGGAGACAGCGTTGTCCGCAAAGAGCTGTCGTTGTGCACTGGTGGAGCTGATGGCCTCAAAGTCTGCACTGCCTGCTGTATAGCCTCCCACAGCCAGTAAGATCTTCAGCTGGGGGTCCGTGCTTTTCTGATCCATTATGCGCTGGTACATTACTGAAAGCAGTCCAAGGGACACAGACAGAGAAATGAGCCTAGAATTCAAATACAAGATTCTGTCAATAACACAACAACCTAATGCAGTGGTCCAACCTGGCTTTGAATCTAGTTGTAAACAGCATTAAACGGGCAAATTTCCTTCATCACTTTCTGAACATTTTAGTGCTTTGATTTCTAGGCTCAAACGCGTAACTCTAAAACTGATAATAGGCACTACAACATGCATCAATTGTACCTACCATCATCATTCCACTCCCACGTCGATAAAGAGGCTGAGGCGCCAGTGAGTTTGGCAAAGGCGTAAACAACGTGGGTACATAAGCCAGCTTGATAATCCTCAGGTACATATTTGCCCACACCAAAGCGATACTGTGCCCAGTTGGTATAATAGCAGACAACACGTAGTCCGGATGGGTCTGTCTTGGCAGAAGTGGACAGTGGTGTTGTTGATGGTGGTAGTGTGACTGGGTCTGAAGAAGACTGGCTTACTGGGTCGGCTGAAACATTGCAAGATATTGATCACATGTGTGCTAAGCGCACCAGTCCAGACGAGTGCACACCAATTATATTCATGTACATGAACGTTTCTGCTGTACATATGCCCATAATCTGCTTCGCATAATTATCTCAAAATGCACAACATAAGACTTATTAAAAACAGACAGGCAGCAACATGAACAGCTCAATCATTTACTTCCCGTAATTCCGTGCACAAGTCTACAGCCTTGTTCAGGGTGACGTGTTGATAGCTTACAAGACAATGTGTTTAGTAAGGTTGCCTTATTGTCACCAAACATGGCTTAACTTACCCGTGGTACTGGAAACGACAGGACTGACTGCTTGTAGCGCATTTGAAACGTGTCCTATGAGAGGGTAGCTGCCTTGTCCGCAAAAGTCGTTGCCAAAATCATCAAAATCCAAAGTCCAGAACATAGCTCCTCCCAGCCCTCTGTTCATGATGTACTCTGCCTGAAACACACCAGTGTCAAAAACTGTCAAAGTGTGTCATTAGGGGGCTACCTTTCAGAAACATGAGGATATATAACACTGTAAGAAAAAATGCTCAGATGACTCATTAGAACCGTTGTAATATTTGCCATTTTGAAAACAAACTCAACCCGCCACCTTCACGATTACCCAGTTCGGGGGCCGGAAAGTTTTATCGGAATTAGAGGCACTGACAAACAGCAGTTCTTTCATCACACTATTGTCGTTAGCTACACATTTCTAACAACATTTCCTCCTGATGCTTTGATCTAAACAGAAAACGTGATTAAACGGAAAAGAGCTTGGTAAAAGTGTATACCTTGTGCCGCATACTATCTAGATCGTCATAAGCCAGCCAGGTCCACTGTCCATTCCTCTGGCCATAGGCATAGGGAACTTTGGAGTCGTCCATCCAGACTCGAGTCCAGCTGCCAGTGTCCAGAAGCTGACACACCTCATAATAGGCTAAAAAGCCTGGGGTAGCCGAGTAGGGACCTGCAGAGCCGGCTGTTCCCAGGAAGGGGTCACCTGGTTGATGCTGAGAGGAACTGGACATGACAAAAGTCCTTCCATAGGAAGCCAGTCCCAGAACCAGTTTGTCCAGAGGACAGCCCATCTGGTGCCAGTAGTAGACTGAGGCATTCTGTACAGGAACACAGGGAAAATATCACAAGTTACAATCCTCACCACTCTAGAATGTTGGCAACATTCGTGTAAAGGCTAGGGTTTTCAGCAGTAAATATAAACTGTATCAGATTTGTATTATGAGAGAAAGGTATTGTTTGTCCTTCATACTTCTAGAATTCTTATACCAATCTTTCATAACGTCTTTTCTTTCCATGACTTACGAACTACAACTTCCTGGTTTCAGGTACAGCAGCATACGACACTGATAGTTATTGCCATGAATGTTTTACTTATTCTACCCGTGTTGTGAAAATAATGACATCATTATGTTGCAAACAAATCAAAGACTTGAAGCTAATTTCTCTCTTTCCGGTAGACAGGTTTTGTAAGATGATCTTACCTGACTGAGCAGATTGGCTCCTGCTGTGTTTCTGTCTTGTGTTGGGACGTACAGTGCACTGTTGTGACCCAGCACAGTACTCCAGGGTCCATAGTAGTCATAGCTCATGATGCTGATGTAATCCAGGTATCTGACACAGACGCAAGAAGTACTAAAAACACATTTGTCCATCATACTTTCTATGCTCAATCTTTCTCGTCCTACTCAAGTATTGGACCACACAACGTTAAAACCTGAAAACCACACAAGCAACAAAAATATCAAGTGTATCCTTAGTTTGTAAAAGACACAACAATTTCAAAGTCTAACTACGCCTTCATGCTGACAGTGACATACCTGTGTATCACGTCGACTTCATAGGAAGTTTCTATCTGTGTCTTGTAGCCAGATACTGCCACAGTCAACAACAGTTGTTCTTGGCCTGTCTGTTTACTCTCAGCTTCAAACGCGTTGTGCAGAGCCTGTGAAAACAAGCCATTCATGTGTTGTTACTATGAAGCACGTCTATGTTTGTCCCCACACTCCTAAAGAGCAGGAGACGCTCTGTTGCAAGTTCTTTCTGTATTGACGTCCACTGTGGAATAACCAGCTATCTGGTATTGAATATCTCACATTTTCCATACATAATGTTAAGACATGGTCATGTTTCAGCTCAAGAAGACGTGACACTGTATAAAAAGTGACAAATAACCTTTATTAACTTGCCATTGTTTTTCTTACTTCAGATTGTTGTGCAATATTTAACAGCATATTAAACGATACACCCTAAGACATGAAGCACGCATTTCCATTGAAAACTAGTAAGCATGGTAATTGATTTTGGAACTGGCTTTGGATTAGATGAAATCTATGTTCATCAGCCACCTGTATACGGTTATATTGCCAGAACTTCACCTGCAAAAGTAGTGAAAATCTGCTCTTGTAGGAGTTGGAAGGAAATTCCCAGTCCACATCCAGTCCATCAAACTGCCATTGTCTGAGAAAGGAGACAGCGTTGTCCGCAAAGAGCTGTCGTTGTGCACTGGTGGAGCTGATGGCCTCAAAGTCTGCACTGCCTGCTGTATAGCCTCCCACAGCCAGTAAGATCTTCAGCTGGGGGTCCGTGCTTTTCTGATCCATTATGCGCTGGTACATTACTGAAAGCAGTCCAAGGGACACAGACAGAGAAATGAGCCTAGAATTCAAATACAAGATTCTGTCAATAACACAACAACCTAATGCAGTGGTCCAACCTGGCTTTGAATCTAGTTGTAAACAGCATTAAACGGGCAAATTTCCTTCATCACTTTCTGAACATTTTAGTGCTTTGATTTCTAGGCTCAAACGCGTAACTCTAAAACTGATAATAGGCACTACAACATGCATCAATTGTACCTACCATCATCATTCCACTCCCACGTCGATAAAGAGGCTGAGGCGCCAGTGAGTTTGGCAAAGGCGTAAACAACGTGGGTACATAAGCCAGCTTGATAATCCTCAGGTACATATTTGCCCACACCAGAGCGATACTGTGCCCAGTTGGTATAATAGCAGACAACACGTAGTCCGGATGGGTCTGTCTTGGCAGAAGTGGACAGTGGTGTTGTTGATGGTGGTAGTGTGACTGGGTCTGAAGAAGACTGGCTTACTGGGTCGGCTGAAACATTGCAAGATATTGATCACATGTGTGCTAAGCGCACCAGTCCAGACGAGTGCACACCAATTATATTCATGTACATGAACGTTTCTGCTGTACATATGCCCATAATCTGCTTCGCATAATTATCTCAAAATGCACAACATAAGACTTATTAAAAACAGACAGGCAGCAACATGAACAGCTCAATCATTTACTTCCCGTAATTCCGTGCACAAGTCTACAGCCTTGTTCAGGGTGACGTGTTGATAGCTTACAAGACAATAATGTGTTTAGTAAGGTTGCCTTATTGTCACCAAACATGGCTTAACTTACCCGTGGTACTGGAAACGACAGGACTGACTGCTTGTAGCGCATTTGAAACGTGTCCTATGAGAGGGTAGCTGCCTTGTCCGCAAAAGTTGTTGCCAAAATCATCAAAATCCAAAGTCCAGAACATAGCTCCTCCCAGCCCTCTGTTCATGATGTACTCTGCCTGAAACACACCAGTGTCAAAAACTGTCAAAGTGTGTCATTAGGGGGCTACCTTTCAGAAACATGAGGATATATAACACTGTAAGAAAAAATGCTCAGATGACTCAGTAGAACCGTTGTAATATTTGCCATTTTGAAAACAAACTCAACCCGCCACCTTCACGATTACCCAGTTCGGGGGCCGGAAAGTTTTATCGGAATTAGAGGCACTGACAAACAGCAGTTCTTTCATCACACTATTGTCGTTAGCTACACATTTCTAACAACATTTCCTCCTGATTCTTTGATCTAAACAGAAAACGTGATTAAACGGAAAAGAGCTTGGTAAAAGTGTATACCTTGTGCCGCATGCTATCTAGATCGTCATAAGCCAGCCAGGTCCACTGTCCATTCCTCTGGCCATAGGCATAGGGAACTTTGGAGTCGTCCATCCAGACTCGAGTCCAGCTGCCAGTGTCCAGAAGCTGACACACCTCATAATAGGCTAAAAAGCCTGGGGTAGCCGAGTAGGGACCTGCAGAGCCGGCTGTTCCCAGGAAGGGGTCACCTGGTTGATGCTGAGAGGAACTGGACATGACAAAAGTCCTTCCATAGGAAGCCAGTCCCAGAACCAGTTTGTCCAGAGGACAGCCCATCTGGTGCCAGTAGTAGACTGAGGCATTCTGTACAGGAACACAGGGAAAATATCACAAGTTACAATCCTCACCACTCTAGAATGTTGGCAACATTCGTGTAAAGGCTAGGGTTTTCAGCAGTAAATATAAACTGTATCAGATTTGTATTATGAGAGAAAGGTATTGTTTGTCCTTCATACTTCTAGAATTCTTATACCAATCTTTCATAACGTCTTTTCTTTCCATGACTTACGAACTACAACTTCCTGGTTTCAGGTACAGCAGCATACGACACTGATAGTTATTGCCATGAATGTTTTACTTATTCTACCCGTGTTGTGAAAATAATGACATCATTATGTTGCAAACAAATCAAAGACTTGAAGCTAATTTCTCTCTTTCCGGTAGACAGGTTTTGTAAGATGATCTTACCTGACTGAGCAGATTGGCTCCTGCTGTGTTTCTGTCTTGTGTTGGGACGTACAGTGCACTGTTGTGACCCAGCACAGTACTCCAGGGTCCATAGTAGTCATAGCTCATGATGCTGATGTAATCCAGGTATCTGACACAGACGCAAGAAGTACTAAAAACACATTTGTCCATCATACTTTCTATGCTCAATCTTTCTCGTCCTACTCAAGTATTGGACCACACAACGTTAAAACCTGAAAACCACACAAGCAAAAAAAATATCAAGTGTATCCTTAGTTTGTAAAAGACACAACAATTTCAAAGTCTAACTACGCCTTCATGCTGACAGTGACATACCTGTGTATCACGTCGACTTCATAGGAAGTTTCTATCTGTGTCTTGTAGCCAGATACTGCCACAGTCAACAACAGTTGTTCTTGGCCTGTCTGTTTACTCTCAGCTTCAAACGCGTTGTGCAGATCCTGTGAAAACAAGCCATTCATGTGTTGTTACTATGAAGCACGTCTATGTTTGTCCCCACACTCCTAAAGAGCAGGAGACGCTCTGTTGCAAGTTCTTTCTGTATTGACGTCCACTGTGGAATAACCAGCTATCTGGTATTGAATATCTCACATTTTCCATACATAATGTTAAGACATGGTCATGTTTCAGCTCAAGAAGACGTGACACTGTATAAAAAGTGACAAATAACCTTTATTAACTTGCCATTGTTTTTCTTACTTCAGATTGTTGTGCAATATTTAACAGCATATTAAACGATACACCCTAAGACATGAAGCACGCATTTCCATTGAAAACTAGTAAGCATGGTAATTGATTTTGGAACTGGCTTTGGATTAGATGAAATCTATGTTCATCAGCCACCTGTATACGGTTATATTGCCAGAACTTCACCTGCAAAAGTAGTGAAAATCTGCTCTTGTAGGAGTTGGAAGGAAATTCCCAGTCCACATCCAGTCCATCAAACTGCCATTGTCTGAGAAAGGAGACAGCGTTGTCCGCAAAGAGCTGTCGTTGTGCACTGGTGGAGCTGATGGCCTCAAAGTCTGCACTGCCTGCTGTATAGCCTCCCACAGCCAGTAAGATCTTCAGCTGGGGGTCCGTGCTTTTCTGATCCATTATGCGCTGGTACATTACTGAAAGCAGTCCAAGGGACACAGACAGAGAAATGAGCCTAGAATTCAAATACAAGATTCTGTCAATAACACAACAACCTAATGCAGTGGTCCAACCTGGCTTTGAATCTAGTTGTAAACAGCATTAAACGGGCAAATTTCCTTCATCACTTTCTGAACATTTTAGTGCTTTGATTTCTAGGCTCAAACGCGTAACTCTAAAACTGATAATAGGCACTACAACATGCATCAATTGTACCTACCATCATCATTCCACTCCCACGTCGATAAAGAGGCTGAGGCGCCAGTGAGTTTGGCAAAGGCGTAAACAACGTGGGTACATAAGCCAGCTTGATAATCCTCAGGTACATATTTGCCCACACCAGAGCGATACTGTGCCCAGTTGGTATAATAGCAGACAACACGTAGTCCGGATGGGTCTGTCTTGGCAGAAGTGGACAGTGGTGTTGTTGATGGTGGTAGTGTGACTGGGTCTGAAGAAGACTGGCTTACTGGGTCGGCTGAAACATTGCAAGATATTGATCACATGTGTGCTAAGCGCACCAGTCCAGACGAGTGCACACCAATTATATTCATGTACATGAACGTTTCTGCTGTACATATGCCCATAATCTGCTTCGCATAATTATCTCAAAATGCACAACATAAGACTTATTAAAAACAGACAGGCAGCAACATGAACAGCTCAATCATTTACTTCCCGTAATTCCGTGCACAAGTCTACAGCCTTGTTCAGGGTGACGTGTTGATAGCTTACAAGACAATGTGTTTAGTAAGGTTGCCTTATTGTCACCAAACATGGCTTAACTTACCCGTGGTACTGGAAACGACAGGACTGACTGCTTGTAGCGCATTTGAAACGTGTCCTATGAGAGGGTAGCTGCCTTGTCCGCAAAAGTCGTTGCCAAAATCATCAAAATCCAAAGTCCAGAACATAGCTCCTCCCAGCCCTCTGTTCATGATGTACTCTGCCTGAAACACACCAGTGTCAAAAACTGTCAAAGTGTGTCATTAGGGGGCTACCTTTCAGAAACATGAGGATATATAACACTGTAAGAAAAAATGCTCAGATGACTCAGTAGAACCGTTGTAATATTTGCCATTTTGAAAACAAACTCAACCCGCCACCTTCACGATTACCCAGTTCGGGGGCCGGAAAGTTTTATCGGAATTAGAGGCACTGACAAACAGCAGTTCTTTCATCACACTATTGTCGTTAGCTACACATTTCTAACAACATTTCCTCCTGATGCTTTGATCTAAACAGAAAACGTGATTAAACGGAAAAGAGCTTGGTAAAAGTGTATACCTTGTGCCGCATGCTATCTAGATCGTCATAAGCCAGCCAGGTCCACTGTCCATTCCTCTGGCCATAGGCATAGGGAACTTTGGAGTCGTCCATCCAGACTCGAGTCCAGCTGCCAGTGTCCAGAAGCTGACACACCTCATAATAGGCTAAAAAGCCTGGGGTAGCCGAGTAGGGACCTGCAGAGCCGGCTGTTCCCAGGAAGGGGTCACCTGGTTGATGCTGAGAGGAACTGGACATGACAAAAGTCCTTCCATAGGAAGCCAGTCCCAGAACCAGTTTGTCCAGAGGACAGCCCATCTGGTGCCAGTAGTAGACTGAGGCATTCTGTACAGGAACACAGGGAAAATATCACAAGTTACAATCCTCACCACTCTAGAATGTTGGCAACATTCGTGTAAAGGCTAGGGTTTTCAGCAGTAAATATAAACTGTATCAGATTTGTATTATGAGAGAAAGGTATTGTTTGTCCTTCATACTTCTAGAATTCTTATACCAATCTTTCATAACGTCTTTTCTTTCCATGACTTACGAACTACAACTTCCTGGTTTCAGGTACAGCAGCATACGACACTGATAGTTATTGCCATGAATGTTTTACTTATTCTACCCGTGTTGTGAAAATACTGACATCATTATGTTGCAAACAAATCAAAGACTTGAAGCTAATTTCTCTCTTTCCAGTAGACAGGTTTTGTAAGATGATCTTACCTGACTGAGCAGATTGGCTCCTGCTGTGTTTCTGTCTTGTGTTGGGACGTACAGTGCACTGTTGTGACCCAGCACAGTACTCCAGGGTCCATAGTAGTCATAGCTCATGATGCTGATGTAATCCAGGTATCTGACACAGACGCAAGAAGTACTAAAAACACATTTGTCCATCATACTTTCTATGCTCAATCTTTCTCGTCCTACTCAAGTATTGGACCACACAACGTTAAAACCTGAAAACCACACAAGCAACAAAAATATCAAGTGTATCCTTAGTTTGTAAAAGACACAACAATTTCAAAGTCTAACTACGCCTTCATGCTGACAGTGACATACCTGTGTATCACGTCGACTTCATAGGAAGTTTCTATCTGTGTCTTGTAGCCAGATACTGCCACAGTCAACAACAGTTGTTCTTGGCCTGTCTGTTTACTCTCAGCTTCAAACGCGTTGTGCAGATCCTGTGAAAACAAGCCATTCATGTGTTGTTACTATGAAGCACGTCTATGTTTGTCCCCACACTCCTAAAGAGCAGGAGACGCTCTGTTGCAAGTTCTTTCTGTATTGACGTCCACTGTGGAATAACCAGCTATCTGGTATTGAATATCTCACATTTTCCATACATAATGTTAAGACATGGTCATGTTTCAGCTCAAGAAGACGTGACACTGTATAAAAAGTGACAAATAACCTTTATTAACTTGCCATTGTTTTTCTTACTTCAGATTGTTGTGCAATATTTAACAGCATATTAAACGATACACCCTAAGACATGAAGCACGCATTTCCATTGAAAACTAGTAAGCATGGTAATTGATTTTGGAACTGGCTTTGGATTAGATGAAATCTATGTTCATCAGCCACCTGTATACGGTTATATTGCCAGAACTTCACCTGCAAAAGTAGTGAAAATCTGCTCTTGTAGGAGTTGGAAGGAAATTCCCAGTCCACATCCAGTCCATCAAACTGCCATTGTCTGAGAAAGGAGACAGCGTTGTCCGCAAAGAGCTGTCGTTGTGCACTGGTGGAGCTGATGGCCTCAAAGTCTGCACTGCCTGCTGTATAGCCTCCCACAGCCAGTAAGATCTTCAGCTGGGGGTCCGTGCTTTTCTGATCCATTATGCGCTGGTACATTACTGAAAGCAGTCCAAGGGACACAGACAGAGATATGACCATATGATTATGAAGAAGATCCTGTAGACAACATTACCGGTACATGCCAGTTATTCTGGTTGTGGTTAATTAGGTTGAAGAAGGCTATGCGGGGTATTCTTACAACAGAACTGGGAGAGCGCATTGTAAGTTATTATATCAGTTTCATTGTCTTGATGTAGCTAACAATCTTTGTCTTGTTTTGCATAATCACAAATGCATCGATACATTCATTTATGTAGTCCACGGAACACAAACTAGGAATGCGCAATACCGCAAACTTTAAAATCCTGTTGATAAGAGTTACACCGCAACAGAAACAAATAGCTTAACCGCGTGTCGATACAGTAGGGACATATACTCATCACAAAATGTCAAGCAACAAAATCAAATTGGTGTTTGTCACCCTTTGAAAATGCACGGGCTAGCTTTTAATGTGAAACGATGCGTTTGGATTTTAATGATGGGCGTCAGCAAGTGTGAAGACGGCCTGGGGGGAGATGTTTGGCCTTTGCTGTTGCTGAACATGCCCGTTATGGAGGTGGCAATCTGATGGTCTGGTGGCATTTGGACTGGAGGACGTACCCATGTAGGGGTCATCCAGAGGGGCACAGTGAACGTTGTACACTACTTGAATGACATCATCAGACCTCAAGTGATCCCCCGGATGAAATAGCATGGTGCTAGCTTTGTTTTTGTGGACGACAACGCACCATGTCACAGGGCTCATGTCATCAGCAACGAGTTGAACATCCACAACATCGCCCATCTTGACTGGACACCCCAGTTCCCTGACCTCAAACCGATTGAACAAGGCATGGGACATGCTTAGGTGAGCTGATTACGGCATGCCCGCCAGTCCCCAGACACTGGATGCCTTGGAAGCAGACCTGGTTAGGGAATGAGGAGCCATCCCACAGATCCAGCTGGACGGACTCATTGCCTCAATGCCACGCCGCTTCCAAGCCTGTATTCATGCCCACAGAGGTCACACACGCTATTAATGACATTATGAACTGTTTGCGCACTGCTATCTTTGAATTTGAAATTGGCAGTTGGCTTTATTCCACCTCTGTTTTTGGCACCCATTTCTTTTTTTGCTCAGTATCCTGAGATTGAGATGAATCTGTTATGTGATTTACTCAGTTTCACTTAATGAAATGTTGAAGATGAAATCGCAGCAGTACAAAATTACCTAAGATTTATGATTAAAGTGGATTTGCAGTGATAAGTTTTGTTGCTTGACTTTTTGTGAGGAGTATAAATAGTTTCACATGTTTGTAAAGTTTTGTGACTCATTTTATTGACTTGATAGTTTAGCCTTAAACATTAAACGTAATGGTGCAGAAATAACTAAGCCAACTTACCGTCATCGTTCCACTCAATCGTCGATATTGTGGCATTGAAAGCTGTGGTTTTGGCAAAGGCGTAAACAACGTGGGTACATAAGCCAGCTTGATAGTTCTCTGGTACATAATTGCCCACACTGTATCTATACTGTGCCCAGTTGGTGTAATAGCAGACAACACGTCGTTCAGACGCGCCTGTAGTGATGGCTGAAACAATACAACCAAAAGCAGTCTGAGACATTTGAAGTTACCAATGCAGAAACTAAACCCAGATTGTCTGTTACTATTATGTCATAGAGTAAAATGAAACACCAAACAAAATGTATACAAACAAATGATAATCTGAAATTCTCTGTCTGTGGCTTGATATCGTCTGCTATGAAGTAGAAATCATTAACATTTGATGTCCATGATACGTTTCCATTAAGCCGTCTCGGATTCATTTTGTTTGTCTGGAATCAACCAAACATCAAGTATTGATTGATTGATTGATTGATTGGTTGATTGATTGATTGATTGATTGATTGGTTGATTGATTGATTGATTGAAATACAATAGATCTTTGATATTCTATCTCTCTATAATTATTCTCGTATATAAAACATTCAAGCTAAAAACACAAAACACACAGAACAGAAGCTTTCCGAAATTTAGACTTCAGCCTTCCTCTGGGATTATGGATGGAATGGCAAGATACCAACCGCATATCTGTGAATAGCAGCAGAAACAATACACTTATTGTCGCAATCATAAATAAAATTGCTCACGAGTGAAAATCTATCAATGTCCCCTGAATATAACTAATTTTCTTACATACTAAAACATATTCTTGACTGTTATTCATGAAAAGTTAATTATGGTAAACTAAAGTTGGCTTGAATTTTTTTTCGGAAAATAGAGATGAACTAAAATATATCTCGGAACAGCAGTGGACAAGATACCAATAGCATATTTGTGCATAGCAGCAGAACAAGTGAATACAAATATTTCCTTGAAACACGAGTCTAAAATCACGTGCAACTTGGTGTGTTTTTTAAACACATAAGATACAATGAGTGCTAGAGAAGGGTGAAGTGCGTGCGTGCCAGTCGTGGTGGTTGTAGCGGTGAGAGATGGTGTAGATGAGAATGGGTAGCAGAAGAGATCTTGAAAGGAGACGACTGTCTTGTACATTACGACACCCGCCTCCCTCAAATTTTTACATTGACAATTTTAACTGTGAAGCAACATTTCGCCAAGGGAAAGGGATAGGGATATGATCAGCTTAAGATTATTTTAATAAAACTGAAAGAAGCAGACTTTGAGGTTGAGGGTCGTAAAGTAAACATAATGTGGGTCTATAAATGACAACTGTGCTACTAAATAAACCTTTGTGATTGTGCACGAGTTTGTCAATGTAATTGTACATGCACGTTGGACTTTTAATAAAGCAAACTGTCTGCACTCACCAATACTTAATGTGAGTATACATATCAATACGAAAAGGCTGCCCCTGTGTTTCGCCCTGCAAACAAAATCCCAATAAAACTTTAATGACATCGTCGTCGTCATCGTCGTCGTCGTCGTCGTCATCGTCATCATCATCATCACCATCATCATCATCATCATCATCATCAATGATAATTCCTAGTCATCTTCGACATCGTTGTATACCCTGACTACCACCACCATCCTCCTCCTCCCCATCATCATCATCATCATCATCATCATCATCATCATCATCATTATGATCATTATGATCATCATCATCATCATCATCATCATCATCATCATCATCATCATCATCATTCTTTTCTATGTTCCATTATCATCATCATCATCATCTTAATCATCACAATCACCAATACTGTGGTCGTCGTGACTTTCCTGCAATTGCAGGAAATTCCTGCAATTCCTGCAATTGTAAGGATCCACGACATCATCATCATCATCATCATCATCATCATCATCATCATCATCATCCTTATCATCATCATTATTTTCTATATTCCATTATCATCATCATCATCATCTTAATCATCACAATCACCAATTCTGTGGACGTCGTGACTTTCCTGCAATTGTACGGATCCACGACATCATCATCATCATCATCATCATCATCATCATCATCATCATTATTTTTTCTATGTTCCATTATTATCATCATAAACATCACAATCACCAATTCTGTGGACGTCGTGACTTTCCTGCAATTGTAAGGATCCACGACATCATCATCATCATCCTCATCATCATCATCATCATCATCATCATCATCATCATCATCATCATTATTTTCTATGTTCCATTATCATCATCATCATCATCTTGATCATCACAATCACCAATTCTGTGGACGTCGTGACTTTCCTGCAATTGTAAGGATCCACGACATCATCATCATCATCATCATCATCATCATCATCATCATCATCATCATCATCATCATCATTATTTTATATGTTCCATTATCATCATCATCATCATCATCTTAATCATCACAATCACCAATTCTGTGGACGTCAACGACATCATCATCATCATCATCATCATCATCATCATCATCATCATTCTTTTCTATGTTCCATTATCATCATCATCATCATCATCTTAATCATCACAATCACCAATACTGTGGTCGTCGTGGCTTTCCTGCAATTGTAAGGATCCACGACATCATCATCATCATCATCATCATCATCATCATCATCATCATCATCATCCTTCATCATCATCATCATTATTTTCTATGTTCATTATCATCATCATCATCATCTTAATCATCACAATCACCAATACTGTGGTCGTCGTGGCTTTCCTGCAGTTGTAAGGATCCACGACATAGCAAATCCTTCATTACTCCTTTTGATTTTGATGCCTGCAAACAATAGCTATAATAGCTATTTCGTTCTTCTTCTTTTACTAATCATAGGCCTACTACAAGTAAAATGAAAACTCACATGGCTTTTATATTCGAGATTAAAAACTAAGACGCAGGGGGATTCTTTAAACATCCAAAACTTCAGACACAGTCAGCGCCGAGCATCTTCAGCAGAGATGCCAGAACAGGAAGAGTCAGCTCGGAGAACGAATTGACCCTGCTTCCATCGACAGAGGGCAGTGACGATATTCCAAGGCATCTGCGCCCACCGTTAGGCAGGTAGGTAACTGTCCTTCCCCGCACTGACCGACTGGAAGTGCGGTAGTAGGTTTAAATGGGTGAATAATTTTACACCGACCCACACAGCACACAGCACTGGCTGGTACCAAAGAGCAAGGCCGGCAAAACAGGTCAAATATTGTACAAGATATTTCACATTTCCCCGAAAGTATCGTTTATTGTAGTTCTCCTCAAAGCGTCGTTTACTTCAGTTCTAAAACCACTACTTTAATGTATATGTCACGGGAAATTTTGGAATCCGGGAAAATTCCGAATTTTCCCAGGGAAAATTCCGAATTGTCCTGAGTTTGGGAAAATTCGGAATCTTCCCAGGAAATTTTGGAATTCTGATTTTTCCCGGATTGGTCTCGGTAAAATTCAGAATTCTGATTTTTCCCAGGAAAATTCCGAATTTTCCCAAGCTTACATCGAAGTTACAAGAATTGTGTGTGACAGAGAAAAACTAAAACTTAAATGTTGAATGTAGATGAACTGAACAAGCATTGCATCATCGAGAATGACGACAGGAATATTAACAAACAAAGGTAATAATTATATGATAATAATTAAAATAATGATAATAAACAATAGTATTCAAATGATTCATAGTGCTGTATATACTGTAACAGTCAAATATAACAAAATCCAAACAATATAAAACATAAATCATAACACATGTTATAAATATAAGCTTACACCCAACCATGCGCACTTACGCACGTGCACACAGGCGCTCACACACGCACATACACACGCACACATGCACGCACTCACGCATGCTTGCACACACACACACGCGTGCGCGCGCGACCTGTAAATAATTATAAGAGAGAGAGAGAAGAGAGAGAGAGAGAGAGACGAGAGAGAGAGAGAGAGAGAGAGAGAGAGAGAGAGAGAGAGAGAGAGAGAGAGAGAGAGAGATGTTTTTATTGTCTCGTAGCGGGAAGCGAAGCAACACAACATACCCATATTCATACAGATGAGCCGGTGAGACATACAGTCAAAACTGACAGGCAGCGAGGTATATGAAGAGATGTACCCTCGCACGATTTTCATGTCCTGTCCTTTTTGTCATCAAATTAAACACTCACACGCCTTCAAAAAAGTTTATGGAACACCTGCAAAGAACTTGTCATGGAAAAGTATCGCAAAAATCTGATATAATTGATACACTATTTATATTCCAAGCAGTAATTTACAAATAAAACATCTCTTTCTTAGCTGTATTTGATGTGGAATATTCAACATAATAAGGTACAAATACATAATTGATCATTAGGTATGTTTGTGCACAATGTATTTGTCTTAAGTGCATTATGATCACTACAAAATAATTTGGACTAAAAACGTTTTTGAATTGTAACTGAATCGTTTTCTATGGCATGCAGCTACTTGCTTGGGAAAATTCGGAATCTTCCCGGGAAAATTCCGATTTTCCCCAAAGCTGGGAAGATTCGGAATCTTCCCAGCCTTGGGAACCCATTCGGAATTTTCCCAGGAAAACATCAGAATTCCAATTTTCCCCGGGAGAATTCCGAATTTTCCAGGATTCCAAAATTTCACGTGACATAATATATGTTGGTAGAATACGCAGCGGGGAACATGACACATGAAGAGATTGGAAGTACCTAATGTAATGGTTTAAC
Source organism: Phymorhynchus buccinoides (assembly GCA_017654935.2). NCBI lineage: Eukaryota > Metazoa > Mollusca > Gastropoda > Neogastropoda > Raphitomidae > Phymorhynchus > Phymorhynchus buccinoides. The sequence goes on from JAGGCT020004036.1 coordinate 5,594,813, forward strand.
TGTTATGCTTTGACTGTTGACTCTGATTTCCAGTAACAAACTGTCTTGGAAACAAATAATATGCATCCTTTGATCAATTGACACATGAATTAATCAAAAGTAGACATATCTACAAGACACCAAAATGACTGATTTTCTAAAACAGTTTTTTTTTCTTTATTGATTCAGTTTGATAGGTTGGGCATAAATGTAGAAGCAGGGATGGTGCTTCGAACCACGAGTTAAATTTCTCCAGGGTCCAATCCCACCCGTAAGCCGTTGAAGTATTTTTTTGTAACCCGGTGGTCATGGTTGGCTCGCGGTGTTGGCCCAATGTAAAAGGTCTATAATAAGCAGTGTTTAACATGTCCTTTTTGGCAACACCCTTTGGTCAGCGGACCGAACAGAACAGAGCGCGACGTTGTAATTAAGGAAACGGATTTATCTCGACTGCCTCGAAGAACTTTATTCTACAGTAACAGTGGAGTAATAGTTAAGTTCCGTCAGACACGTTTTGAAAAGGGTACAGAGGAGAAGCAAACACAAATGGTTAAAATTGAAGATTTAGATTACCAAGATAAGATTAAAATTCTTAAATCTTCATTCATTCAAGGAAGACGTGTTAGGGAGACCATATGCAATGTACACATTTTTTAACAGCTTAGATGACGTTAGCACTGATTCTCTTTTTACACCGTCCATATTATAAACAAACTATAAATCAGGAGGGGAAATTGCATATACAACGTTGTACATACTAACAAACGTAACATGTTTTAAGTGATCGAATTAGGTTTGGGCTAGGTTAGGTTAAGTAACATTATAGTCAAAGAGACGTCTCTGTGAATTCGGGTTGCTCCCACCTGGAGAGCGCGTCGCAAGCCAGAGGCGCGCCACCCAATGTTTTGTTTTTTTGCATGCGATTTTTTGTGTGACTGATGAGGAAGAAAGGGAGGGGGTCATTTTGACCAAATGACAACTTTCGCAGGGGGGGGGGGAGGGGAGACCCAACCGGTTTAGTCGTGTGCTAATTGCATGAGCACACGGGGACCTCGTTTATCGTCTCATCACGAACGACAGAGATCCAACGTCAGACCGCAAAGCCTCTAGTGCAAAGTAGATGAAAAATCCCTTACCCAGGTTCGAACTAGGGTTTACTTGACACGAAGCGAACGCGCTACCAACTGTGCCACTCTAC
>JAGGCT020004036.1:5596489-5618697 GCA_017654935.2 Phymorhynchus buccinoides
TGACAACACATCGATCTTAGTCCAGGATTATATAGGATATATATGTTATGCAAGAGTTAGTTGGCTAAAAAGGGAGTGTTGCGATCTCTGTAAAGGGTGTTTTTTTCTGGTAATCTCGACGTGTTTCTCGCAACAAGAAAACACGTATCCATTCGGGTGCCCCTTTAAAGACCCACCAGATCACATGTCAAAATCACGGATTTCATGTGTTTTCCCTCCTATAGCTGGTAAGAAATCTTGTTTTGACCAGGTTTTACTCCCATACAAATGCCCCCAAATTCAAAACGAAACATCATTTTAAAGAGCATCCTCAATTTGAAGTTGGGGGAATTTGTATGTGGGTCACAGCTACCCAGAAAAAAAACCAAAGGGACTTAATCGTGGTGCGTCAGTGGTGTCTTTAAAGCTTTCTTACATTAACTGTTATAACAACCACTGTCAGCATACTTTAACATGCAGAGCACAACGTAAGATTGGGCCTGGAATGTCAGACTTTTGATCTTATCCAAGAGTGAAATTTTCGTGTGCGTTAAAATCCATCTTATAATTTTTCAATAAATGCATGACGTCGTCTTAATAAGGAAATAATCATACTGAGCTTTATTCCCGAAGACCGGGAAATCACAATTGTGAATTTCCCAGGCAATGTTATCTGTAGCATTCAGGATCGGATCTGTTTCAAATCTGTTTAAAACATGTTATTGCTTAGTCTTCAAAGAAGAGCAACCTATGATAAGATCGAATTTATTTCTTTTCCTATTAAAATAGACAGCGTACTCTATGATAGCGTTAGTATAGTATAGTATATAGTATAGTATAGTATAGTATAGTATAGTATAGTATAGTATAGCATAGTATAGTATAGTATAGTATAGTATAGTATAGTATAGTATAGTATAGTATAGTATAGCATAGTATATATAGTATAGTATAGTATAGTATAGTATAGTATAGGATAGCATAGCATAGCATAGCATAGCATAGCATAGCATAGCATAGCATAGTATAGCATAGTATAGTATAGTATAGTACAGTATAGTATAGTATAGTATAGTATAGTATAGTATAGCATAGTATAGTAGAGTAGAGTAGAGTATAGCATAGTATAGCATAGCATAGCATAGCATAGCATAGCATAGCATAGTATAGCATAGTATAGTGTGGGACTGGCTCAAGCCTAAGCCTCGCGGCTTATAAACGTCCCTTAATTGATCACTGTTTTGTTTGCTTAAAGCATGCCTTTAAAATTATGATTATAATTCAATCATCGTATTCGAAAAGTAGTTGGCTAAAATTTTCATCCTGGTCAGGGAGATTTCTGAAGGTGTTTAGTGTTGGTGCTCTTTTTAGGTTAGGTGTTAGCAACTCTGACTGTAGAGTGTAGAGTGGCACAGTGGTAGCGCGTTCGCTTCGTGTCAAGTAAACCCTAGTTCGAACCTGGGTACAGGGGATTTTTCCTCTTACTTTGCACTATTAGGCTTTGCGGTCTGAACGTGGAGTCTTTCGGATGAGACGATAAACCGAGGTCCCGTGTGCTCATGCACTTAGCACACGCTAAACCCGGTGGCAACGAGAAAGTTGTCATTTGGTCCAAATTTACCCCCCTCCCTTTCTTCCTCATCAGTCACACAAAAATCGCATGCAAAAAAACACCAAAACATTGGGTGGCGCGCCTCTGGCTGCGACGCGCTCTCCAGGTGGGAGCAACCCGAATTTCACAGAGACGTCTCTGTGACTATAATGTACTTAACCTAACCTAGCCTAACCTAATTCGATCACTAAAACAATGTTTACGTTTGTTAGTATTACAACGTTGTATATGCAATTTCCCCTCTTGATTTATAGTTTTGTTATAAATGGACGGTGTAAAAAGAGAATCAGTGCTAACGTCATCTAAGCTGTTAAAAAATGTGTACATCTGTATATGGTCTCCCCTAACACGTCTTCCTTTGAATGAATGAAGATTTAAGAATTTTAATCTATCTTGGTAATTTAAATCTTTACAATTTTTAACCATTTTGGTTGCTCTCCTCTGTACCCTTTCAAAACGTTGTCTGAAGGAACTTAACTATTACTTTCCCTGTTACTGTAGACTAAAGTTCTTCCGAGGCAGTCGAGATAAATTCCGTTCCTTAATACAACCGTCGCCGCTCTGTTCTGTTCGGTCCGCTGACCAAGGGTGTGCAAAAAGACATGTTAAACACTGTTATTATAGACCTTTACATTGGGCCAACACCGCTTAGCCAACCATGACCACCGGGTTACAAAAAATACTTCCAACGGCTTACGGGTGGATTGACCCTGGAGATTTACTCGTGGTTCGAAGCACACATCCATGCTTCTACATTTATGCCCAACCTATCAAACTGAATCAATAAAGAAAAAAAAACTGTTTTAGAAAATCAGTCATTTTGGTGTCTTGTAGATATGTCTACTTTTGATTAATTCATGTGTCAATTGATCAAAGGATGCATATTATTTGTTTCCAAGACAGTTTGTTACTGGAAATCAGAGTCAACAGTCAAAGCATAACAGTTAAACCATTACATTAGGTACTTCCAATCTCTTCATGTGTCATGTTCCCCGCTGCGTATTCTACCAACATATATTATGTCCCGGGAAAATTTGGAATCCGGGAAAATTCGGAATCTTCCCGGGAAAAATTGGAATTCTGATTTTTCCTGGGAAAATTCCGAATGTTCCCAAGGCTGGGAAGATTCCGAATCTTCCCAGCTTTGGGGAAAATCGGAATTTTCCCGGGAAGATTCTGAATTTTCCCAAGCAAGTAGCTGCATGCCATAGAAAACCATTCAGTTACAATTCAAAAACGTTTAGAGTCCAAATTATGTTGTAGTGATCACAAGGCACTTAACACAAATACATTAGGAACTCGTGCACAAACATACCTAATGATCAATTATGGATTTGTACCTTATTATGTTGAATATTCCACATCAAATACAGCTAAGAAAGAGATGTTTTATTTGTAAATTACTGCTTGGAATATAAATAGTGTATCAATTATATCAGATTTTTGCGATACCTTTCCATGACAAGTTCTTTGCAGGTGTTCCATAAACTTTTCTGAAGGCGTGTGAGTGTTTAATTTGATGACAAAAAGGACAGGACATGAAAATCGTGCGAGGGCACATCTCTTCATATACCTCGCTGCCTGTCAGTTTGTCTGTCTGTCTCGCAGGTTCATCTGTATGAATATGGGTATGTTGTGTTGCTTCGCTTCCCGCTACGAGACATATAAAAACATCTCTCTCTCTCTCTCTCTCTCTCTCTCTCTCTCTCTCTCTCTCTCTCTCTCTCTCTCTCTCTCCTCTCTCTCTCTCTCTCTCTCTCTCTCTTATATTAGTTACAGGTCGCGCGCGCACGCGTGTGTGTGTGCAAGCATGCGTGAGTGCGTGCATGTGTGCGTGTATGTGCGTGTGTGAGCGCCTGTATGCACGTGCGTAAGTGCGCATGGTTGGGTGTAAGCTTATATTTATAACATGTGTTATGATTTATGTTTTATATTGTTTGGACCTTGTTATATTTGACTGTTACAGTATATACAGCACTATGAATCATTTGAATACTATTGTTTATTATCATTATTTTAATTATTATCATATAATTATTACCTTTGTTTGTTAATATTCCTGTCGTCATTCTCGATGATGCAATGCTTGTTCAGTTCATCTACATTCAACATTTAAGTTTTAGTTTTTCTCTGTCACACACAATTCTTGTAACTTCGATGTAAGCTTGGGAAAATTCGGAATTTTCCTGGGAAAAATCAGAATTCGGAATTTTACCGAGACCAGTCCGGGAAAAATCAGAATTCCAAAATTTCCTGGGAAGATTCCGAATTTTCCCAAACTCAGGACAATTCGGAATTTTCCCGGGGAAAATCGGAATTTTCCCGGATTCCAAAATTTCCCGTGACATATACATTAAAGTAGTGGTTTTAGAACTGAAGTAAACGACGCTTTGAGGAGAACTACAATAAACGATACTTTCGGGGAAATGTGAAATATCTTGTACAATATTTGACCTGTTTTGCCGGCCTTGCTCTTTGGTACCAGCCAGTGCTGTGTGCTGTGTGGGTCGGTGTAAAATTATTCACCCATTTAAACCTACTACCGCACTTCCAGTCGGTCAGTGCGGGGAAGGACAGTTACCTACCTGCCTAACGGTGGGCGCAGATGCCTTGGAATATCGTCACTGCCCTCTGTCGATGGAAGCAGGGTCAATTCGTTCTCCGAGCTGACTCTTCCTGTTCTGGCATCTCTGCTGAAGATGCTCGGCGCTGACTGTGTCTGAAGTTTTGGATGTTTAAAGAATCCCCCTGCGTCTTAGTTTTTAATCTCGAATATAAAAGCCATGTGAGTTTTCATTTTACTTGTAGTAGGCCTATGATTAGTAAAAGAAGAAGAACGAAATAGCTATTATAGCTATTGTTTGCAGGCATCAAAATCAAAAGGAGTAATGAAGGATTTGCTATGTCGTGGATCCTTACAACTGCAGGAAAGCCACGACGACCACAGTATTGGTGATTGTGATGATTAAGATGATGATGATGATGATAATGGAACATAGAAAAGAATGATGATGATGAAGGATGATGATGATGATGATGATGATGATGATGATGATGATGATGATGATGTCGTGGATCCTTACAATTGCAGGAAAGCCACGACGACCACAGTATTGGTGATTGTGATGATTAAGATGATGATGATGATGATAATGGAACATAGAAAAGAATGATGATGATGATGATGATGATGATGATGATGATGATGATGTCGTTGACGTCCACAGAATTGGTGATTGTGATGATTAAGATGATGATGATGATGATGATAATGGAACATATATAATGATGATGATGATGATGATGATGATGATGATGATGATGATGATGATGATGATGATGATGATGTCGTGGATCCTTACAATTGCAGGAAAGTCACGACGTCCACAGAATTGGTGATTGTGATGATCAAGATGATGATGATGATGATAATGGAACATAGAAAATAATGATGATGATGATGATGATGATGATGATGATGATGATGATGATGAGGAGGATGATGATGATGTCGTGGATCCTTACAATTGCAGGAAAGTCACGACGTCCACAGAATTGGTGATTGTGATGTTTATGATGATAATAATGGAACATAGAAAATAATGATGATGATGATGATGATGATGATGATGATGATGATGATGATGTCGTGGATCCGTACAATTGCAGGAAAGTCACGACGTCCACAGAATTGGTGATTGTGATGATTAAGATGATGATGATGATGATAATGAATATAGAAAATAATGATGATGATGAGGATGATGATGATGATGATGATGATGATGATGATGATGATGATGATGTCGTGGATCCTTACAATTGCAGGAATTGCAGGAATTTCCTGCAATTGCAGGAAAGTCACGACGACCACAGTATTGGTGATTGTGATGATTAAGATGATGATGATGATGATAATGGAACATAGAAAAGAATGATGATGATGATGATGATGATGATGATGATGATGATGATGATGATCATAATGATCATAATGATGATGATGATGATGATGATGATGATGATGATGATGATGGGGAGGAGGAGGATGGTGGTGGTAGTCAGGGTATACAACGATGTCGAAGATGACTAGGAATTATCATTGATGATGATGATGATGATGATGATGGTGATGATGATGACGATGACGACGACGACGACGACGATGACGACGACGATGTCATTAAAGTTTTATTGGGATTTTGTTTGCAGGGCGAAACACAGGGGCAGCCTTTTCGTATTGATATGTATACTCACATTAAGTATTGGTGAGTGCAGACAGTTTGCTTTATTAAAAGTCCAACGTGCATGTACAATTACATTGACAAACTCGTGCACAATCACAAAGGTTTATTTAGTAGCACAGTTGTCATTTATATACCCACATTATGTTTACTTTACGACCCTCAACCTCAAAGTCTGCTTTCAGTTTTATTAAAATAATCTTAAGCTGATCATATCCCTATCCCTTTCCCTTGGCGAAATGTTGCTTCACAGTTAAAATTGTCAATGTAAAAATTTGAGGGAGGCGGGTGTCGTAATGTACAAGACAGTCGTCTCCTTTCAAGATCTCTTCTGCTACCCATTCTCATCTACACCATCTCTCACCGCTACAACCACCACGACTGGCACGCACGCACTTCACCCTTCTCTAGCACTCATTGTATCTTATGTGTTTAAAAAACACACCAAGTTGCACGTGATTTTAGACTCGTGTTTCAAGGAAATATTTGTATTCACTTGTTCTGCTGCTATGCACAAATATGCTATTGGTATCTTGTCCACTGCTGTTCCGAGATATATTTTAGTTCATCTCTATTTTCCGAAAAAAAATTCAAGCCAACTTTAGTTTACTATAATTAACTTTTCATGAATAACAGTCAAGAATGTGTTTTTGAATGTAAGAAAATTAGTTATATTCCGGGAACATTGATAGATTTTCACTCGTGAGCAATTTTATTTATGATTGCGACAATAAGTGTATTGTTTCTGCTGCTATTCACAGATATGCGGTTGGTATCTTGCCATTCCATCCATAATCCCAGAGGAAGGCTGAAGTCTAAATTTCGGAAAGCTTCTGTTCTGTGTGTTTTGTGTTTTTAGCTTGAATGTTTTATATACGAGAATAATTATAGAGAGATAGAATATCAAAGATCTATTGTATTTCAATCAATCAATCAATCAACCAATCAATCAATCAATCAATCAACCAATCAATCAATCAATCAATCAATACTTGATGTTTGGTTGATTCCAGACAAACAAAATGAATCCGAGACGGCTTAATGGAAACGTATCATGGACATCAAATGTTAATGATTTCTACTTCATAGCAGACGATATCAAGCCACAGACAGAGAATTTCAGATTATCATTTGTTTGTATACATTTTGTTTGGTGTTTCATTTTACTCTATGACATAATAGTAACAGACAATCTGGGTTTAGTTTCTGCATTGGTAACTTCAAATGTCTCAGACTGCTTTTGGTTGTATTGTTTCAGCCATCACTACAGGCGCGTCTGAACGACGTGTTGTCTGCTATTACACCAACTGGGCACAGTATAGATACAGTGTGGGCAATTATGTACCAGAGAACTATCAAGCTGGCTTATGTACCCACGTTGTTTACGCCTTTGCCAAAACCACAGCTTTCAATGCCACAATATCGACGATTGAGTGGAACGATGACGGTAAGTTGGCTTAGTTATTTCTGCACCATTACGTTTAATGTTTAAGGCTAAACTATCAAGTCAATAAAATGAGTCACAAAACTTTACAAACATGTGAAACTATTTATACTCCTCACAAAAAGTCAAGCAACAAAACTTATCACTGCAAATCCACTTTAATCATAAATCTTAGGTAATTTTGTACTGCTGCGATTTCATCTTCAACATTTCATTAAGTGAAACTGAGTAAATCACATAACGGATTCATCTCAATCTCAGGATACTGAGCAAAAAAAGAAATGGGTGCCAAAAACAGAGGTGGAATAAAGCCAACTGCCAATTTCAAATTCAAAGATAGCAGTGCGCAAACAGTTCATAATGTCATTAATAGCGAGTGTGACCTCCGTGGGCATGAATACAGGCTTGGAAGCGGCGTGGCATTGAGGCAATGAGTCCGTCCAGCTGGATCTGTGGGATGGCTCCTCATTCCCTAACCAGGTCTGCTTCCAAGGCATCCAGTGTCTGGGGACTGGCGGGCATGCCGTAATCAGCTCACCTAAGCATGTCCCATGCCTTGTTCAATCGGGTTGAGGTCAGGGAACTGGGGTGGCCAGTCAAGATGGGCGATGTTGTGGGTGTTCAACTCGTTGCTGATGACATGAGCCCTGTGACATGGCGCGTTGTCGTCCACAAAAACAAAGCTAGCACCATGCTATTTCATCAGGGGGATCACTTGAGGTCTGATGATGTCATTCAAGTAGTGTATAACGTTCACTGTGCCCCTCTGGATGACCCCTACATGGGTACGTCCTCCAGTCCAAATGCCACCCAGACCATCAGATTGCCACCTCCATAACGGGCATGCTCAGCAACAGCAAAGGCCAAACATCTCCCCCCAGGCCGTCTTCACACTTGCTGACGCCCATCATTAAAATCCAAACGCATCGTTTCACATTAAAAGCTAGCCCGTGCATTTTCAAAGGGTGACAAACACCAATTTGATTTTGTTGCTTGACATTTTGTGATGAGTATATGTCCCTACTGTATCGACACGCGGTTAAGCTATTTGTTTCTGTTGCGGTGTAACTCTTATCAACAGGATTTTAAAGTTTGCGGTATTGCGCATTCCTAGTTTGTGTTCCGTGGACTACATAAATGAATGTATCGATGCATTTGTGATTATGCAAAACAAGACAAAGATTGTTAGCTACATCAAGACAATGAAACTGATATAATAACTTACAATGCGCTCTCCCAGTTCTGTTGTAAGAATACCCCGCATAGCCTTCTTCAACCTAATTAACCACAACCAGAATAACTGGCATGTACCGGTAATGTTGTCTACAGGATCTTCTTCATAATCATATGGTCATATCTCTGTCTGTGTCCCTTGGACTGCTTTCAGTAATGTACCAGCGCATAATGGATCAGAAAAGCACGGACCCCCAGCTGAAGATCTTACTGGCTGTGGGAGGCTATACAGCAGGCAGTGCAGACTTTGAGGCCATCAGCTCCACCAGTGCACAACGACAGCTCTTTGCGGACAACGCTGTCTCCTTTCTCAGACAATGGCAGTTTGATGGACTGGATGTGGACTGGGAATTTCCTTCCAGCTCCTACAAGAGCAGATTTTCACTACTTTTGCAGGTGAAGTTCTGGCAATATAACCGTATACAGGTGGCTGATGAACATAGATTTCATCTAATCCAAAGCCAGTTCCAAAATCAATTACCATGCTTACTAGTTTTCAATGGAAATGCGTGCTTCATGTCTTAGGGTGTATCGTTTAATATGCTGTTAAATATTGCACAACAATCTGAAGTAAGAAAAACAATGGCAAGTTAATAAAGGTTATTTGTCACTTTTTATACAGTGTCACGTCTTCTTGAGCTGAAACATGACCATGTCTTAACATTATGTATGGAAAATGTGAGATATTCAATACCAGATAGCTGGTTATTCCACAGTGGACGTCAATACAGAAAGAACTTGCAACAGAGCGTCTCCTGCTCTTTAGGAGTGTGGGGACAAACATAGACGTGCTTCATAGTAACAACACATGAATGGCTTGTTTTCACAGGATCTGCACAACGCGTTTGAAGCTGAGAGTAAACAGACAGGCCAAGAACAACTGTTGTTGACTGTGGCAGTATCTGGCTACAAGACACAGATAGAAACTTCCTATGAAGTCGACGTGATACACAGGTATGTCACTGTCAGCATGAAGGCGTAGTTAGACTTTGAAATTGTTGTGTCTTTTACAAACTAAGGATACACTTGATATTTTTGTTGCTTGTGTGGTTTTCAGGTTTTAACGTTGTGTGGTCCAATACTTGAGTAGGACGAGAAAGATTGAGCATAGAAAGTATGATGGACAAATGTGTTTTTAGTACTTCTTGCGTCTGTGTCAGATACCTGGATTACATCAGCATCATGAGCTATGACTACTATGGACCCTGGAGTACTGTGCTGGGTCACAACAGTGCACTGTACGTCCCAACACAAGACAGAAACACAGCAGGAGCCAATCTGCTCAGTCAGGTAAGATCATCTTACAAAACCTGTCTACTGGAAAGAGAGAAATTAGCTTCAAGTCTTTGATTTGTTTGCAACATAATGATGTCATTATTTGCACAACACGGGTAGAATAAGTAAAACATTCATGGCAATAACTATCAGTGTCGTATGCTGCTGTACCTGAAACCAGGAAGTTGTAGTTCGTAAGTCATGGAAAGAAAAGACGTTATGAAAGATTGGTATAAGAATTCTAGAAGTATGAAGGACAAACAATACCTTTCTCTCATAATACAAATCTGATACAGTTTATATTTACTGCTGAAAACCCTAGCCTTTACACGAATGTTGCCAACATTCTAGAGTGGTGAGGATTGTAACTTGTGATATTTTCCCTGTGTTCCTGTACAGAATGCCTCAGTCTACTACTGGCACCAGATGGGCTGTCCTCTGGACAAACTGGTTCTGGGACTGGCTTCCTATGGAAGGACTTTTGTCATGTCCAGTTCCTCTCAGCATCAACCAGGTGACCCCTTCCTGGGAACAGCCGGCTCTGCAGGTCCCTACTCGGCTACCCCAGGCTTTTTAGCCTATTATGAGGTGTGTCAGCTTCTGGACACTGGCAGCTGGACTCGAGTCTGGATGGACGACTCCAAAGTTCCCTATGCCTATGGCCAGAGGAATGGACAGTGGACCTGGCTGGCTTATGACGATCTAGATAGCATGCGGCACAAGGTATACACTTTTACCAAGCTCTTTTCCGTTTAATCACGTTTTCTGTTTAGATCAAAGCATCAGGAGGAAATGTTGTTAGAAATGTGTAGCTAACGACAATAGTGTGATGAAAGAACTGCTGTTTGTCAGTGCCTCTAATTCCGATAAAACTTCCCGGCCCCCGAACTGGGTAATCGTGAAGGTGGCGGGTTGAGTTTGTTTTCAAAATGGCAAATATTACAACGGTTCTAATGAGTCATCTGAGCATTTTTTCTTACAGTGTTATATATCCTCATGTTTCTGAAAGGTAGCCCCCTAATGACACACTTTGACAGTTTTTGACACTGGTGTGTTTCAGGCAGAGTACATCATGAACAGAGGGCTGGGAGGAGCTATGTTCTGGACTTTGGATTTTGATGATTTTGGCAACAACTTTTGCGGACAAGGCAGCTACCCTCTCATAGGACACGTTTCAAATGCGCTACAAGCAGTCAGTCCTGTCGTTTCCAGTACCACGGGTAAGTTAAGCCATGTTTGGTGACAATAAGGCAACCTTACTAAACACATTGTCTTGTAAGCTATCAACACGTCACCCTGAACAAGGCTGTAGACTTGTGCACGGAATTACGGGAAGTAAATGATTGAGCTGTTCATGTTGCTGCCTGTCTGTTTTTAATAAGTCTTATGTTGTGCATTTTGAGATAATTATGCGAAGCAGATTATGGGCATATGTACAGCAGAAACGTTCATGTACATGAATATAATTGGTGTGCACTCGTCTGGACTGGTGCGCTTAGCACACATGTGATCAATATCTTGCAATGTTTCAGCCGACCCAGTAAGCCAGTCTTCTTCAGACCCAGTCACACTACCACCATCAACAACACCACTGTCCACTTCTGCCAAGACAGACCCATCCGGACTACGTGTTGTCTGCTATTATACCAACTGGGCACAGTATCGCTCTGGTGTGGGCAAATATGTACCTGAGGATTATCAAGCTGGCTTATGTACCCACGTTGTTTACGCCTTTGCCAAACTCACTGGCGCCTCAGCCTCTTTATCGACGTGGGAGTGGAATGATGATGGTAGGTACAATTGATGCATGTTGTAGTGCCTATTATCAGTTTTAGAGTTACGCGTTTGAGCCTAGAAATCAAAGCACTAAAATGTTCAGAAAGTGATGAAGGAAATTTGCCCGTTTAATGCTGTTTACAACTAGATTCAAAGCCAGGTTGGACCACTGCATTAGGTTGTTGTGTTATTGACAGAATCTTGTATTTGAATTCTAGGCTCATTTCTCTGTCTGTGTCCCTTGGACTGCTTTCAGTAATGTACCAGCGCATAATGGATCAGAAAAGCACGGACCCCCAGCTGAAGATCTTACTGGCTGTGGGAGGCTATACAGCAGGCAGTGCAGACTTTGAGGCCATCAGCTCCACCAGTGCACAACGACAGCTCTTTGCGGACAACGCTGTCTCCTTTCTCAGACAATGGCAGTTTGATGGACTGGATGTGGACTGGGAATTTCCTTCCAACTCCTACAAGAGCAGATTTTCACTACTTTTGCAGGTGAAGTTCTGGCAATATAACCGTATACAGGTGGCTGATGAACATAGATTTCATCTAATCCAAAGCCAGTTCCAAAATCAATTACCATGCTTACTAGTTTTCAATGGAAATGCGTGCTTCATGTCTTAGGGTGTATCGTTTAATATGCTGTTAAATATTGCACAACAATCTGAAGTAAGAAAAACAATGGCAAGTTAATAAAGGTTATTTGTCACTTTTTATACAGTGTCACGTCTTCTTGAGCTGAAACATGACCATGTCTTAACATTATGTATGGAAAATGTGAGATATTCAATACCAGATAGCTGGTTATTCCACAGTGGACGTCAATACAGAAAGAACTTGCAACAGAGCGTCTCCTGCTCTTTAGGAGTGTGGGGACAAACATAGACGTGCTTCATAGTAACAACACATGAATGGCTTGTTTTCACAGGATCTGCACAACGCGTTTGAAGCTGAGAGTAAACAGACAGGCCAAGAACAACTGTTGTTGACTGTGGCAGTATCTGGCTACAAGACACAGATAGAAACTTCCTATGAAGTCGACGTGATACACAGGTATGTCACTGTCAGCATGAAGGCGTAGTTAGACTTTGAAATTGTTGTGTCTTTTACAAACTAAGGATACACTTGATATTTTTGTTGCTTGTGTGGTTTTCAGGTTTTAACGTTGTGTGGTCCAATACTTGAGTAGGACGAGAAAGATTGAGCATAGAAAGTATGATGGACAAATGTGTTTTTAGTACTTCTTGCGTCTGTGTCAGATACCTGGATTACATCAGCATCATGAGCTATGACTACTATGGACCCTGGAGTACTGTGCTGGGTCACAACAGTGCACTGTACGTCCCAACACAAGACAGAAACACAGCAGGAGCCAATCTGCTCAGTCAGGTAAGATCATCTTACAAAACCTGTCTACCGGAAAGAGAGAAATTAGCTTCAAGTCTTTGATTTGTTTGCAACATAATGATGTCATTATTTTCACAACACGGGTAGAATAAGTAAAACATTCATGGCAATAACTATCAGTGTCGTATGCTGCTGTACCTGAAACCAGGAAGTTGTAGTTCGTAAGTCATGGAAAGAAAAGACGTTATGAAAGATTGGTATAAGAATTCTAGAAGTATGAAGGACAAACAATACCTTTCTCTCATAATACAAATCTGATACAGTTTATATTTACTGCTGAAAACCCTAGCCTTTACACGAATGTTGCCAACATTCTAGAGTGGTGAGGATTGTAACTTGTGATATTTTCCCTGTGTTCCTGTACAGAATGCCTCAGTCTACTACTGGCACCAGATGGGCTGTCCTCTGGACAAACTGGTTCTGGGACTGGCTTCCTATGGAAGGACTTTTGTCATGTCCAGTTCCTCTCAGCATCAACCAGGTGACCCCTTCCTGGGAACAGCCGGCTCTGCAGGTCCCTACTCGGCTACCCCAGGCTTTTTAGCCTATTATGAGGTGTGTCAGCTTCTGGACACTGGCAGCTGGACTCGAGTCTGGATGGACGACTCCAAAGTTCCCTATGCCTATGGCCAGAGGAATGGACAGTGGACCTGGCTGGCTTATGACGATCTAGATAGCATGCGGCACAAGGTATACACTTTTACCAAGCTCTTTTCCGTTTAATCACGTTTTCTGTTTAGATCAAAGAATCAGGAGGAAATGTTGTTAGAAATGTGTAGCTAACGACAATAGTGTGATGAAAGAACTGCTGTTTGTCAGTGCCTCTAATTCCGATAAAACTTTCCGGCCCCCGAACTGGGTAATCGTGAAGGTGGCGGGTTGAGTTTGTTTTCAAAATGGCAAATATTACAACGGTTCTACTGAGTCATCTGAGCATTTTTTCTTACAGTGTTATATATCCTCATGTTTCTGAAAGGTAGCCCCCTAATGACACACTTTGACAGTTTTTGACACTGGTGTGTTTCAGGCAGAGTACATCATGAACAGAGGGCTGGGAGGAGCTATGTTCTGGACTTTGGATTTTGATGATTTTGGCAACAACTTTTGCGGACAAGGCAGCTACCCTCTCATAGGACACGTTTCAAATGCGCTACAAGCAGTCAGTCCTGTCGTTTCCAGTACCACGGGTAAGTTAAGCCATGTTTGGTGACAATAAGGCAACCTTACTAAACACATTGTCTTGTAAGCTATCAACACGTCACCCTGAACAAGGCTGTAGACTTGTGCACGGAATTACGGGAAGTAAATGATTGAGCTGTTCATGTTGCTGCCTGTCTGTTTTTAATAAGTCTTATGTTGTGCATTTTGAGATAATTATGCGAAGCAGATTATGGGCATATGTACAGCAGAAACGTTCATGTACATGAATATAATTGGTGTGCACTCGTCTGGACTGGTGCGCTTAGCACACATGTGATCAATATCTTGCAATGTTTCAGCCGACCCAGTAAGCCAGTCTTCTTCAGACCCAGTCACACTACCACCATCAACAACACCACTGTCCACTTCTGCCAAGACAGACCCATCCGGACTACGTGTTGTCTGCTATTATACCAACTGGGCACAGTATCGCTCTGGTGTGGGCAAATATGTACCTG
The DNA here is from genome assembly GCA_017654935.2 of Phymorhynchus buccinoides. Classification (NCBI taxonomy): domain Eukaryota; kingdom Metazoa; phylum Mollusca; class Gastropoda; order Neogastropoda; family Raphitomidae; genus Phymorhynchus; species Phymorhynchus buccinoides. The sequence goes on from JAGGCT020004036.1 coordinate 5,611,121, forward strand.
AGGATTATCAAGCTGGCTTATGTACCCACGTTGTTTACGCCTTTGCCAAACTCACTGGCGCCTCAGCCTCTTTATCGACGTGGGAGTGGAATGATGATGGTAGGTACAATTGATGCATGTTGTAGTGCCTATTATCAGTTTTAGAGTTACGCGTTTGAGCCTAGAAATCAAAGCACTAAAATGTTCAGAAAGTGATGAAGGAAATTTGCCCGTTTAATGCTGTTTACAACTAGATTCAAAGCCAGGTTGGACCACTGCATTAGGTTGTTGTGTTATTGACAGAATCTTGTATTTGAATTCTAGGCTCATTTCTCTGTCTGTGTCCCTTGGACTGCTTTCAGTAATGTACCAGCGCATAATGGATCAGAAAAGCACGGACCCCCAGCTGAAGATCTTACTGGCTGTGGGAGGCTATACAGCAGGCAGTGCAGACTTTGAGGCCATCAGCTCCACCAGTGCACAACGACAGCTCTTTGCGGACAACGCTGTCTCCTTTCTCAGACAATGGCAGTTTGATGGACTGGATGTGGACTGGGAATTTCCTTCCAACTCCTACAAGAGCAGATTTTCACTACTTTTGCAGGTGAAGTTCTGGCAATATAACCGTATACAGGTGGCTGATGAACATAGATTTCATCTAATCCAAAGCCAGTTCCAAAATCAATTACCATGCTTACTAGTTTTCAATGGAAATGCGTGCTTCATGTCTTAGGGTGTATCGTTTAATATGCTGTTAAATATTGCACAACAATCTGAAGTAAGAAAAACAATGGCAAGTTAATAAAGGTTATTTGTCACTTTTTATACAGTGTCACGTCTTCTTGAGCTGAAACATGACCATGTCTTAACATTATGTATGGAAAATGTGAGATATTCAATACCAGATAGCTGGTTATTCCACAGTGGACGTCAATACAGAAAGAACTTGCAACAGAGCGTCTCCTGCTCTTTAGGAGTGTGGGGACAAACATAGACGTGCTTCATAGTAACAACACATGAATGGCTTGTTTTCACAGGCTCTGCACAACGCGTTTGAAGCTGAGAGTAAACAGACAGGCCAAGAACAACTGTTGTTGACTGTGGCAGTATCTGGCTACAAGACACAGATAGAAACTTCCTATGAAGTCGACGTGATACACAGGTATGTCACTGTCAGCATGAAGGCGTAGTTAGACTTTGAAATTGTTGTGTCTTTTACAAACTAAGGATACACTTGATATTTTTGTTGCTTGTGTGGTTTTCAGGTTTTAACGTTGTGTGGTCCAATACTTGAGTAGGACGAGAAAGATTGAGCATAGAAAGTATGATGGACAAATGTGTTTTTAGTACTTCTTGCGTCTGTGTCAGATACCTGGATTACATCAGCATCATGAGCTATGACTACTATGGACCCTGGAGTACTGTGCTGGGTCACAACAGTGCACTGTACGTCCCAACACAAGACAGAAACACAGCAGGAGCCAATCTGCTCAGTCAGGTAAGATCATCTTACAAAACCTGTCTACCGGAAAGAGAGAAATTAGCTTCAAGTCTTTGATTTGTTTGCAACATAATGATGTCATTATTTTCACAACACGGGTAGAATAAGTAAAACATTCATGGCAATAACTATCAGTGTCGTATGCTGCTGTACCTGAAACCAGGAAGTTGTAGTTCGTAAGTCATGGAAAGAAAAGACGTTATGAAAGATTGGTATAAGAATTCTAGAAGTATGAAGGACAAACAATACCTTTCTCTCATAATACAAATCTGATACAGTTTATATTTACTGCTGAAAACCCTAGCCTTTACACGAATGTTGCCAACATTCTAGAGTGGTGAGGATTGTAACTTGTGATATTTTCCCTGTGTTCCTGTACAGAATGCCTCAGTCTACTACTGGCACCAGATGGGCTGTCCTCTGGACAAACTGGTTCTGGGACTGGCTTCCTATGGAAGGACTTTTGTCATGTCCAGTTCCTCTCAGCATCAACCAGGTGACCCCTTCCTGGGAACAGCCGGCTCTGCAGGTCCCTACTCGGCTACCCCAGGCTTTTTAGCCTATTATGAGGTGTGTCAGCTTCTGGACACTGGCAGCTGGACTCGAGTCTGGATGGACGACTCCAAAGTTCCCTATGCCTATGGCCAGAGGAATGGACAGTGGACCTGGCTGGCTTATGACGATCTAGATAGCATGCGGCACAAGGTATACACTTTTACCAAGCTCTTTTCCGTTTAATCACGTTTTCTGTTTAGATCAAAGCATCAGGAGGAAATGTTGTTAGAAATGTGTAGCTAACGACAATAGTGTGATGAAAGAACTGCTGTTTGTCAGTGCCTCTAATTCCGATAAAACTTTCCGGCCCCCGAACTGGGTAATCGTGAAGGTGGCGGGTTGAGTTTGTTTTCAAAATGGCAAATATTACAACGGTTCTACTGAGTCATCTGAGCATTTTTTCTTACAGTGTTATATATCCTCATGTTTCTGAAAGGTAGCCCCCTAATGACACACTTTGACAGTTTTTGACACTGGTGTGTTTCAGGCAGAGTACATCATGAACAGAGGGCTGGGAGGAGCTATGTTCTGGACTTTGGATTTTGATGATTTTGGCAACGACTTTTGCGGACAAGGCAGCTACCCTCTCATAGGACACGTTTCAAATGCGCTACAAGCAGTCAGTCCTGTCGTTTCCAGTACCACGGGTAAGTTAAGCCATGTTTGGTGACAATAAGGCAACCTTACTAAACACATTGTCTTGTAAGCTATCAACACGTCACCCTGAACAAGGCTGTAGACTTGTGCACGGAATTACGGGAAGTAAATGATTGAGCTGTTCATGTTGCTGCCTGTCTGTTTTTAATAAGTCTTATGTTGTGCATTTTGAGATAATTATGCGAAGCAGATTATGGGCATATGTACAGCAGAAACGTTCATGTACATGAATATAATTGGTGTGCACTCGTCTGGACTGGTGCGCTTAGCACACATGTGATCAATATCTTGCAATGTTTCAGCCGACCCAGTAAGCCAGTCTTCTTCAGACCCAGTCACACTACCACCATCAACAACACCACTGTCCACTTCTGCCAAGACAGACCCATCTGGACTACGTGTTGTCTGCTATTATACCAACTGGGCACAGTATCGCTCTGGTGTGGGCAAATATGTACCTGAGGATTATCAAGCTGGCTTATGTACCCACGTTGTTTACGCCTTTGCCAAACTCACTGGCGCCTCAGCCTCTTTATCGACGTGGGAGTGGAATGATGATGGTAGGTACAATTGATGCATGTTGTAGTGCCTATTATCAGTTTTAGAGTTACGCGTTTGAGCCTAGAAATCAAAGCACTAAAATGTTCAGAAAGTGATGAAGGAAATTTGACCGTTTAATGCTGTTTACAACTAGATTCAAAGCCAGGTTGGACCACTGCATTAGGTTGTTGTGTTATTGACAGAATCTTGTATTTGAATTCTAGGCTCATTTCTCTGTCTGTGTCCCTTGGACTGCTTTCAGTAATGTACCAGCGCATAATGGATCAGAAAAGCACGGACCCCCAGCTGAAGATCTTACTGGCTGTGGGAGGCTATACAGCAGGCAGTGCAGACTTTGAGGCCATCAGCTCCACCAGTGCACAACGACAGCTCTTTGCGGACAACGCTGTCTCCTTTCTCAGACAATGGCAGTTTGATGGACTGGATGTGGACTGGGAATTTCCTTCCAACTCCTACAAGAGCAGATTTTCACTACTTTTGCAGGTGAAGTTCTGGCAATATAACCGTATACAGGTGGCTGATGAACATAGATTTCATCTAATCCAAAGCCAGTTCCAAAATCAATTACCATGCTTACTAGTTTTCAATGGAAATGCGTGCTTCATGTCTTAGGGTGTATCGTTTAATATGCTGTTAAATATTGCACAACAATCTGAAGTAAGAAAAACAATGGCAAGTTAATAAAGGTTATTTGTCACTTTTTATACAGTGTCACGTCTTCTTGAGCTGAAACATGACCATGTCTTAACATTATGTATGGAAAATGTGAGATATTCAATACCAGATAGCTGGTTATTCCACAGTGGACGTCAATACAGAAAGAACTTGCAACAGAGCGTCTCCTGCTCTTTAGGAGTGTGGGGACAAACATAGACGTGCTTCATAGTAACAACACATGAATGGCTTGTTTTCACAGGATCTGCACAACGCGTTTGAAGCTGAGAGTAAACAGACAGGCCAAGAACAACTGTTGTTGACTGTGGCAGTATCTGGCTACAAGACACAGATAGAAACTTCCTATGAAGTCGACGTGATACACAGGTATGTCACTGTCAGCATGAAGGCGTAGTTAGACTTTGAAATTGTTGTGTCTTTTACAAACTAAGGATACACTTGATATTTTTGTTGCTTGTGTGGTTTTCAGGTTTTAACGTTGTGTGGTCCAATACTTGAGTAGGACGAGAAAGATTGAGCATAGAAAGTATGATGGACAAATGTGTTTTTAGTACTTCTTGCGTCTGTGTCAGATACCTGGATTACATCAGCATCATGAGCTATGACTACTATGGACCCTGGAGTACTGTGCTGGGTCACAACAGTGCACTGTACGTCCCAACACAAGACAGAAACACAGCAGGAGCCAATCTGCTCAGTCAGGTAAGATCATCTTACAAAACCTGTCTACCGGAAAGAGAGAAATTAGCTTCAAGTCTTTGATTTGTTTGCAACATAATGATGTCATTATTTTCACAACACGGGTAGAATAAGTAAAACATTCATGGCAATAACTATCAGTGTCGTATGCTGCTGTACCTGAAACCAGGAAGTTGTAGTTCGTAAGTCATGGAAAGAAAAGACGTTATGAAAGATTGGTATAAGAATTCTAGAAGTATGAAGGACAAACAATACCTTTCTCTCATAATACAAATCTGATACAGTTTATATTTACTGCTGAAAACCCTAGCCTTTACACGAATGTTGCCAACATTCTAGAGTGGTGAGGATTGTAACTTGTGATATTTTCCCTGTGTTCCTGTACAGAATGCCTCAGTCTACTACTGGCACCAGATGGGCTGTCCTCTGGACAAACTGGTTCTGGGACTGGCTTCCTATGGAAGGACTTTTGTCATGTCCAGTTCCTCTCAGCATCAACCAGGTGACCCCTTCCTGGGAACAGCCGGCTCTGCAGGTCCCTACTCGGCTACCCCAGGCTTTTTAGCCTATTATGAGGTGTGTCAGCTTCTGGACACTGGCAGCTGGACTCGAGTCTGGATGGACGACTCCAAAGTTCCCTATGCCTATGGCCAGAGGAATGGACAGTGGACCTGGCTGGCTTATGACGATCTAGATAGCATGCGGCACAAGGTATACACTTTTACCAAGCTCTTTTCCGTTTAATCACGTTTTCTGTTTAGATCAAAGCATCAGGAGGAAATGTTGTTAGAAATGTGTAGCTAACGACAATAGTGTGATGAAAGAACTGCTGTTTGTCAGTGCCTCTAATTCCGATAAAACTTTCCGGCCCCCGAACTGGGTAATCGTGAAGGTGGCGGGTTGAGTTTGTTTTCAAAATGGCAAATATTACAACGGTTCTACTGAGTCATCTGAAATAAGGCAACCTTACTAAACACATTGTCTTGTAAGCTATCAACACGTCACCCTGAACAAGGCTGTAGACTTGTGCACGGAATTACGGGAAGTAAATGATTGAGCTGTTTATGTTGCTGCCTGTCTGTTTTTAATAAGTCTTATGTTGTGCATTTTGAGATAATTATGCGAAGCAGATTATGGGCATATGTACAGCAGAAACGTTCATGTACATGAATATAATTGGTGTGCACTCGTCTGGACTGGTGCGCTTAGCACACATGTGATCAATATCTTGCAATGTTTCAGCCGACCCAGTAAGCCAGTCTTCTTCAGACCCAGTCACACTACCACCATCAACAACACCACTGTCCACTTCTGCCAAGACAGACCCATCCGGACTACGTGTTGTCTGCTATTATACCAACTGGGCACAGTATCGCTCTGGTGTGGGCAAATATGTACCTGAGGATTATCAAGCTGGCTTATGTACCCACGTTGTTTACGCCTTTGCCAAACTCACTGGCGCCATCAGCCTCTTTATCGACGTGGAGTGGAATGATGATGGTAGGTAAATTGATGCATGTTGTAGGCTATTATCAATTTTGAGTTACGCGTTTGAGCCTAGGAAATCAACGCACTAAAATGTTCAGCAAAGTGATGAGGAAATTTAGCCGTTTAATGCTGTTTACAAAACTAGATTCAAGCCAGTTGGGACACTGCATTAGGTTGTTGCGTTATTGACAGAAATTTGTATTTGCATTTTCAATTTCTCGCTGTGTCCCTTGGACTGCTTTCAGTTAATGTTACCAGCGCATAATGGATCAGAAAAGCCACGGACCCCCAGCTTGAAGATCTTACGGCTGGTGGGAGGCCTATACAGCAAGCAATGCAGACTTGAGGCCATCACAGCTCCACCAGTGCACAACGCCAGCTCTTGGCGGACAAAACTCTGTCTCCTTTCCAGGACAAGGCAGGTGATGGACTGGATGGGGACTGGGAATTTCCTTCAGCTCCTACAAGAGAGATTTTCACTAATTTGGCAGGTGAAAGTTCTGGCAAATATAACCGTATACAGGTGGCATGATGAAAATAGATGTTCATCTAATCAAAGTCCAGTTCAAAATCAATTCCATGTTACTAGTTTGCAATGGAAATGCGTGCTTCATGTTCTTAGGGTGTATCGCTTAAATGCTGTTACAATATTGCACAACAATCTGAAGTAGAAAAAACAATGCAAGTTAATAAAGGTATTGTCCACTTTTTATACAGTGTAACGTTCTTCTTGAGCTGAAACATGACCTGTCTAACATTCGTATGGAAAATGTGAGATAATCAATACCAATAGCTGGTCATTCCACAGTGGACGTCAATACAGAAGAAACTTTGAAACAGAGGCGTCTCCTGCTCTTTAGGAGTGTGGGACAAACCTAGACGTGCTTCATAGTAAACAACATTATGAATGGCTTGTTTCACAGGCTCTGCAAAACGCGTTTGAAGCTGAGAGTAAACAGAACAGGCCAAGAACAACTGTTGTGACTGTGGGCCCAAGTTGTTTTATCGGCTACAAGACCACAGATAGAACTTACTATGAAGTAGAACGTGTACACAGGGTATGTCACTGTCAGCATGAAAGGCGTAGTTAGACCATTCAGAAACACTCAAGTCTACAGGCTTTTACAAAACTAGGTACACTGATATTTTTGTTGCTGTGTGGTTTTTCAGGTTTTAACGTTGTGTGCTCAATACTGAGTAGGACGAGAAAGATTGAGCATAGAAAGTATGATGGACAAATGTGTTTAGTACTTCTTGGTCTGTGTCAGATACCTGGATACATCAGCATCATGGCTATGGACTACTAGGGACCCTGCGAGTCTATGCTGGGTCACAACAGGCAATGTAAGTCCAACACAAGACAGAAACACAGAAGGAGCCAATCTGCCTCAGTCAGGTAAGATCATCTTACAAAAAAACCTGTCTACGGAAAGAGAGAAATAGCTTCAAGTTTTGATTTGTT
>JAGGCT020004036.1:5619197-5635311 GCA_017654935.2 Phymorhynchus buccinoides
TGCATTATACCAACTGAGGCCACAGTATCGCTCTGGTGTGGGCAAATTATGTACCTGAGGATTATCAAGCTGGCTTATGTACCCTACGTTGTTTAGCCTTGCCAAACTCGCTGGCGCCTCAGCCCTTTATCGACGTGGGAGTGGAATGATGATGGTAGGTACAATTGATTGCCATGTTGTCAGTGCCTATTATCGTTAGAGTTTACGCGTTTGGAGCTGAAATCAAAGCACTTAATGTTCAGAAGTGATGAAGGAAATTTGACCGTTTATGCTGTTTACAACTAGATTCAAAGCCAGGTTGGGACCAACTTGCATTAGGTTTTGTTGTGTTATTGGGACAGAATCTTGTATTTGACTTTATCATTTCTCTGTCTGGTCCTTGGATGCTTTCAGTAATGTACCAGGCATAATGGATCAGAAAAGCACGGACCCCCAGCTGAAGATTTACTGGATGTGGAGGTATACAGCAGGCAATGCAGACTTTGAGGCCATCAGCTCCACCAGTGGACACAAACGACAGCTCTTTTCGGACAAACGCTGTCTCCTTTCCAGACCAAATGGCAGTTGATGGACTCGGATGTGGACTGGGAATTTCCTTCCACAGCTCTACAGAGCAGATTTTCCACTACTTTTGCAGGTGAAGTTCTGGCAATATAAACCGTTATACAGGTGGCTGATGAACATAGATTTATCTATCCACCAAAGCCAGTTCCAAAATCAATTACCATGCTTACTAGTTTTCAATGGAAATGCGTGCGTCATTCTTAGGGTGTATCGTTTAATCTGCTGCAAAATTGCACAACAATCTGAAGTAAGAAAAACATATGGCAAGTTAATAAAGGTGGTTATTTGTCCCCACTTTTTATACAGTGTCACGTTTCTTGAGCCTGAAACATGACCATGTCTTAACCTTATGTATGGAAAATGTGAGATATTCAATACCAGATAGCTGGTGATTCCACCAGTGGAGTCAATACAGAAAGAACTGCAACAGAGCGTCTCCTGTCTTTAGGAGTCGTGGGGACAAACATTAGACGTGCTTCATAGTAAAAACACAGAATGGCTTGTTTTCACAGGCTCTCGCACAACGCGTTGAAGCTGAAGAGTAACAGGACAGGCCAAGAAACAACTGTTGTTGACTGTGGCAGTATATGGCTACAAGAACAGATAGAAAAACTTCCTATGAAGTCGACGATGATACACAGGTATGTCACTGTCAGCATGAAGTGCGTGTTAGTTAGACTTTGAAATTGTTGTGTCTTTTACAAACTAGGATACACTTGATATTTTTGTTGCTTGTGTGGGTACGTCCCAACACAAGACAGAAACACAGCAGGAGCCAATCTGCTCAGTCAGGTAAGATCATCTTACAAAACCTGTCTACCGGAAAGAGAGAAATTAGCTTCAAGTCTTTGATTTGTTTGCAACATAATGATGTCATTATTTTCACAACACGGGTAGAATAAGTAAAACATTCATGGCAATAACTATCAGTGTCGTATGCTGCTGTACCTGAAACCAGGAAGTTGTAGTTCGTAAGTCATGGAAAGAAAAGACGTTATGAAAGATTGGTATAAGAATTCTAGAAGTATGAAGGACAAACAATACCTTTCTCTCATAATACAAATCTGAAACAGTTTATATTTACTGCTGAAAACCCTAGCCTTTACACGAATGTTGCCAACATTCTAGAGTGGTGAGGATTGTAACTTGTGATATTTTCCCTGTGTTCCTGTACAGAATGCCTCAGTCTACTACTGGCACCAGATGGGCTGTCCTCTGGACAAACTGGTTCTGGGACTGGCTTCCTATGGAAGGACTTTTGTCATGTCCAGTTCCTCTCAGCATCAACCAGGTGACCCCTTCCTGGGAACAGCCGGCTCTGCAGGTCCCTACTCGGCTACCCCAGGCTTTTTAGCCTATTATGAGGTGTGTCAGCTTCTGGACACTGGCAGCTGGACTCGAGTCTGGATGGACGACTCCAAAGTTCCCTATGCCTATGGCCAGAGGAATGGACAGTGGACCTGGCTGGCTTATGACGATCTAGATAGCATGCGGCACAAGGTATACACTTTTACCAAGCTCTTTTCCGTTTAATCACGTTTTCTGTTTAGATCAAAGCATCAGGAGGAAATGTTGTTAGAAATGTGTAGCTAACGACAATAGTGTGATGAAAGAACTGCTGTTTGTCAGTGCCTCTAATTCCGATAAAACTTTCCGGCCCCCGAACTGGGTAATCGTGAAGGTGGCGGGTTGAGTTTGTTTTCAAAATGGCAAATATTACAACGGTTCTACTGAGTCATCTGAGCATTTTTTCTTACAGTGTTATATATCCTCATGTTTCTGAAAGGTAGCCCCCTAATGACACACTTTGACAGTTTTTGACACTGGTGTGTTTCAGGCAGAGTACATCATGAACAGAGGGCTGGGAGGAGCTATGTTCTGGACTTTGGATTTTGATGATTTTGGCAACGACTTTTGCGGACAAGGCAGCTACCCTCTCATAGGACACGTTTCAAATGCGCTACAAGCAGTCAGTCCTGTCGTTTCCAGTACCACGGGTAAGTTAAGCCATGTTTGGTGACAATAAGGCAACCTTACTAAACACATTGTCTTGTAAGCTATCAACACGTCACCCTGAACAAGGCTGTAGACTTGTGCACGGAATTACGGGAAGTAAATGATTGAGCTGTTCATGTTGCTGCCTGTCTGTTTTTAATAAGTCTTATGTTGTGCATTTTGAGATAATTATGCGAAGCAGATTATGGGCATATGTACAGCAGAAACGTTCATGTACATGAATATAATTGGTGTGCACTCGTCTGGACTGGTGCGCTTAGCACACATGTGATCAATATCTTGCAATGTTTCAGCCGACCCAGTAAGCCAGTCTTCTTCAGACCCAGTCACACTACCACCATCAACAACACCACTGTCCACTTCTGCCAAGACAGACCCATCCGGACTACGTGTTGTCTGCTATTATACCAACTGGGCACAGTATCGCTCTGGTGTGGGCAAATATGTACCTGAGGATTATCAAGCTGGCTTATGTACCCACGTTGTTTACGCCTTTGCCAAACTCACTGGCGCCTCAGCCTCTTTATCGACGTGGGAGTGGAATGATGATGGTAGGTACAATTGATGCATGTTGTAGTGCCTATTATCAGTTTTAGAGTTACGCGTTTGAGCCTAGAAATCAAAGCACTAAAATGTTCAGAAAGTGATGAAGGAAATTTGCCCGTTTAATGCTGTTTACAACTAGATTCAAAGCCAGGTTGGACCACTGCATTAGGTTGTTGTGTTATTGACAGAATCTTGTATTTGAATTCTAGGCTCATTTCTCTGTCTGTGTCCCTTGGACTGCTTTCAGTAATGTACCAGCGCATAATGGATCAGAAAAGCACGGACCCCCAGCTGAAGATCTTACTGGCTGTGGGAGGCTATACAGCAGGCAGTGCAGACTTTGAGGCCATCAGCTCCACCAGTGCACAACGACAGCTCTTTGCGGACAACGCTGTCTCCTTTCTCAGACAATGGCAGTTTGATGGACTGGATGTGGACTGGGAATTTCCTTCCAACTCCTACAAGAGCAGATTTTCACTACTTTTGCAGGTGAAGTTCTGGCAATATAACCGTATACAGGTGGCTGATGAACATAGATTTCATCTAATCCAAAGCCAGTTCCAAAATCAATTACCATGCTTACTAGTTTTCAATGGAAATGCGTGCTTCATGTCTTAGGGTGTATCGTTTAATATGCTGTTAAATATTGCACAACAATCTGAAGTAAGAAAAACAATGGCAAGTTAATAAAGGTTATTTGTCACTTTTTATACAGTGTCACGTCTTCTTGAGCTGAAACATGACCATGTCTTAACATTATGTATGGAAAATGTGAGATATTCAATACCAGATAGCTGGTTATTCCACAGTGGACGTCAATACAGAAAGAACTTGCAACAGAGCGTCTCCTGCTCTTTAGGAGTGTGGGGACAAACATAGACGTGCTTCATAGTAACAACACATGAATGGCTTGTTTTCACAGGCTCTGCACAACGCGTTTGAAGCTGAGAGTAAACAGACAGGCCAAGAACAACTGTTGTTGACTGTGGCAGTATCTGGCTACAAGACACAGATAGAAACTTCCTATGAAGTCGACGTGATACACAGGTATGTCACTGTCAGCATGAAGGCGTAGTTAGACTTTGAAATTGTTGTGTCTTTTACAAACTAAGGATACACTTGATATTTTTTTTGCTTGTGTGGTTTTCAGGTTTTAACGTTGTGTGGTCCAATACTTGAGTAGGACGAGAAAGATTGAGCATAGAAAGTATGATGGACAAATGTGTTTTTAGTACTTCTTGCGTCTGTGTCAGATACCTGGATTACATCAGCATCATGAGCTATGACTACTATGGACCCTGGAGTACTGTGCTGGGTCACAACAGTGCACTGTACGTCCCAACACAAGACAGAAACACAGCAGGAGCCAATCTGCTCAGTCAGGTAAGATCATCTTACAAAACCTGTCTACCGGAAAGAGAGAAATTAGCTTCAAGTCTTTGATTTGTTTGCAACATAATGATGTCATTATTTTCACAACACGGGTAGAATAAGTAAAACATTCATGGCAATAACTATCAGTGTCGTATGCTGCTGTACCTGAAACCAGGAAGTTGTAGTTCGTAAGTCATGGAAAGAAAAGACGTTATGAAAGATTGGTATAAGAATTCTAGAAGTATGAAGGACAAACAATACCTTTCTCTCATAATACAAATCTGATACAGTTTATATTTACTGCTGAAAACCCTAGCCTTTACACGAATGTTGCCAACATTCTAGAGTGGTGAGGATTGTAACTTGTGATATTTTCCCTGTGTTCCTGTACAGAATGCCTCAGTCTACTACTGGCACCAGATGGGCTGTCCTCTGGACAAACTGGTTCTGGGACTGGCTTCCTATGGAAGGACTTTTGTCATGTCCAGTTCCTCTCAGCATCAACCAGGTGACCCCTTCCTGGGAACAGCCGGCTCTGCAGGTCCCTACTCGGCTACCCCAGGCTTTTTAGCCTATTATGAGGTGTGTCAGCTTCTGGACACTGGCAGCTGGACTCGAGTCTGGATGGACGACTCCAAAGTTCCCTATGCCTATGGCCAGAGGAATGGACAGTGGACCTGGCTGGCTTATGACGATCTAGATAGCATGCGGCACAAGGTATACACTTTTACCAAGCTCTTTTCCGTTTAATCACGTTTTCTGTTTAGATCAAAGCATCAGGAGGAAATGTTGTTAGAAATGTGTAGCTAACGACAATAGTGTGATGAAAGAACTGCTGTTTGTCAGTGCCTCTAATTCCGATAAAACTTTCCGGCCCCCGAACTGGGTAATCGTGAAGGTGGCGGGTTGAGTTTGTTTTCAAAATGGCAAATATTACAACGGTTCTACTGAGTCATCTGAGCATTTTTTCTTACAGTGTTATATATCCTCATGTTTCTGAAAGGTAGCCCCCTAATGACACACTTTGACAGTTTTTGACACTGGTGTGTTTCAGGCAGAGTACATCATGAACAGAGGGCTGGGAGGAGCTATGTTCTGGACTTTGGATTTTGATGATTTTGGCAACAACTTTTGCGGACAAGGCAGCTACCCTCTCATAGGACACGTTTCAAATGCGCTACAAGCAGTCAGTCCTGTCGTTTCCAGTACCACGGGTAAGTTAAGCCATGTTTGGTGACAATAAGGCAACCTTACTAAACACATTATTGTCTTGTAAGCTATCAACACGTCACCCTGAACAAGGCTGTAGACTTGTGCACGGAATTACGGGAAGTAAATGATTGAGCTGTTCATGTTGCTGCCTGTCTGTTTTTAATAAGTCTTATGTTGTGCATTTTGAGATAATTATGCGAAGCAGATTATGGGCATATGTACAGCAGAAACGTTCATGTACATGAATATAATTGGTGTGCACTCGTCTGGACTGGTGCGCTTAGCACACATGTGATCAATATCTTGCAATGTTTCAGCCGACCCAGTAAGCCAGTCTTCTTCAGACCCAGTCACACTACCACCATCAACAACACCACTGTCCACTTCTGCCAAGACAGACCCATCCGGACTACGTGTTGTCTGCTATTATACCAACTGGGCACAGTATCGCTCTGGTGTGGGCAAATATGTACCTGAGGATTATCAAGCTGGCTTATGTACCCACGTTGTTTACGCCTTTGCCAAACTCACTGGCGCCTCAGCCTCTTTATCGACGTGGGAGTGGAATGATGATGGTAGGTACAATTGATGCATGTTGTAGTGCCTATTATCAGTTTTAGAGTTACGCGTTTGAGCCTAGAAATCAAAGCACTAAAATGTTCAGAAAGTGATGAAGGAAATTTGCCCGTTTAATGCTGTTTACAACTAGATTCAAAGCCAGGTTGGACCACTGCATTAGGTTGTTGTGTTATTGACAGAATCTTGTATTTGAATTCTAGGCTCATTTCTCTGTCTGTGTCCCTTGGACTGCTTTCAGTAATGTACCAGCGCATAATGGATCAGAAAAGCACGGACCCCCAGCTGAAGATCTTACTGGCTGTGGGAGGCTATACAGCAGGCAGTGCAGACTTTGAGGCCATCAGCTCCACCAGTGCACAACGACAGCTCTTTGCGGACAACGCTGTCTCCTTTCTCAGACAATGGCAGTTTGATGGACTGGATGTGGACTGGGAATTTCCTTCCAACTCCTACAAGAGCAGATTTTCACTACTTTTGCAGGTGAAGTTCTGGCAATATAACCGTATACAGGTGGCTGATGAACATAGATTTCATCTAATCCAAAGCCAGTTCCAAAATCAATTACCATGCTTACTAGTTTTCAATGGAAATGCGTGCTTCATGTCTTAGGGTGTATCGTTTAATATGCTGTTAAATATTGCACAACAATCTGAAGTAAGAAAAACAATGGCAAGTTAATAAAGGTTATTTGTCACTTTTTATACAGTGTCACGTCTTCTTGAGCTGAAACATGACCATGTCTTAACATTATGTATGGAAAATGTGAGATATTCAATACCAGATAGCTGGTTATTCCACAGTGGACGTCAATACAGAAAGAACTTGCAACAGAGCGTCTCCTGCTCTTTAGGAGTGTGGGGACAAACATAGACGTGCTTCATAGTAACAACACATGAATGGCTTGTTTTCACAGGCTCTGCACAACGCGTTTGAAGCTGAGAGTAAACAGACAGGCCAAGAACAACTGTTGTTGACTGTGGCAGTATCTGGCTACAAGACACAGATAGAAACTTCCTATGAAGTCGACGTGATACACAGGTATGTCACTGTCAGCATGAAGGCGTAGTTAGACTTTGAAATTGTTGTGTCTTTTACAAACTAAGGATACACTTGATATTTTTGTTGCTTGTGTGGTTTTCAGGTTTTAACGTTGTGTGGTCCAATACTTGAGTAGGACGAGAAAGATTGAGCATAGAAAGTATGATGGACAAATGTGTTTTTAGTACTTCTTGCGTCTGTGTCAGATACCTGGATTACATCAGCATCATGAGCTATGACTACTATGGACCCTGGAGTACTGTGCTGGGTCACAACAGTGCACTGTACGTCCCAACACAAGACAGAAACACAGCAGGAGCCAATCTGCTCAGTCAGGTAAGATCATCTTACAAAACCTGTCTACCGGAAAGAGAGAAATTAGCTTCAAGTCTTTGATTTGTTTGCAACATAATGATGTCATTATTTTCACAACACGGGTAGAATAAGTAAAACATTCATGGCAATAACTATCAGTGTCGTATGCTGCTGTACCTGAAACCAGGAAGTTGTAGTTCGTAAGTCATGGAAAGAAAAGACGTTATGAAAGATTGGTATAAGAATTCTAGAAGTATGAAGGACAAACAATACCTTTCTCTCATAATACAAATCTGATACAGTTTATATTTACTGCTGAAAACCCTAGCCTTTACACGAATGTTGCCAACATTCTAGAGTGGTGAGGATTGTAACTTGTGATATTTTCCCTGTGTTCCTGTACAGAATGCCTCAGTCTACTACTGGCACCAGATGGGCTGTCCTCTGGACAAACTGGTTCTGGGACTGGCTTCCTATGGAAGGACTTTTGTCATGTCCAGTTCCTCTCAGCATCAACCAGGTGACCCCTTCCTGGGAACAGCCGGCTCTGCAGGTCCCTACTCGGCTACCCCAGGCTTTTTAGCCTATTATGAGGTGTGTCAGCTTCTGGACACTGGCAGCTGGACTCGAGTCTGGATGGACGACTCCAAAGTTCCCTATGCCTATGGCCAGAGGAATGGACAGTGGACCTGGCTGGCTTATGACGATCTAGATAGCATGCGGCACAAGGTATACACTTTTACCAAGCTCTTTTCCGTTTAATCACGTTTTCTGTTTAGATCAAAGCATCAGGAGGAAATGTTGTTAGAAATGTGTAGCTAACGACAATAGTGTGATGAAAGAACTGCTGTTTGTCAGTGCCTCTAATTCCGATAAAACTTTCCGGCCCCCGAACTGGGTAATCGTGAAGGTGGCGGGTTGAGTTTGTTTTCAAAATGGCAAATATTACAACGGTTCTAATGAGTCATCTGAGCATTTTTTCTTACAGTGTTATATATCCTCATGTTTCTGAAAGGTAGCCCCCTAATGACACACTTTGACAGTTTTTGACACTGGTGTGTTTCAGGCAGAGTACATCATGAACAGAGGGCTGGGAGGAGCTATGTTCTGGACTTTGGATTTTGATGATTTTGGCAACAACTTTTGCGGACAAGGCAGCTACCCTCTCATAGGACACGTTTCAAATGCGCTACAAGCAGTCAGTCCTGTCGTTTCCAGTACCACGGGTAAGTTAAGCCATGTTTGGTGACAATAAGGCAACCTTACTAAACACATTGTCTTGTAAGCTATCAACACGTCACCCTGAACAAGGCTGTAGACTTGTGCACGGAATTACGGGAAGTAAATGATTGAGCTGTTCATGTTGCTGCCTGTCTGTTTTTAATAAGTCTTATGTTGTGCATTTTGAGATAATTATGCGAAGCAGATTATGGGCATATGTACAGCAGAAACGTTCATGTACATGAATATAATTGGTGTGCACTCGTCTGGACTGGTGCGCTTAGCACACATGTGATCAATATCTTGCAATGTTTCAGCCGACCCAGTAAGCCAGTCTTCTTCAGACCCAGTCACACTACCACCATCAACAACACCACTGTCCACTTCTGCCAAGACAGACCCATCCGGACTACGTGTTGTCTGCTATTATACCAACTGGGCACAGTATCGCTCTGGTGTGGGCAAATATGTACCTGAGGATTATCAAGCTGGCTTATGTACCCACGTTGTTTACGCCTTTGCCAAACTCACTGGCGCCTCAGCCTCTTTATCGACGTGGGAGTGGAATGATGATGGTAGGTACAATTGATGCATGTTGTAGTGCCTATTATCAGTTTTAGAGTTACGCGTTTGAGCCTAGAAATCAAAGCACTAAAATGTTCAGAAAGTGATGAAGGAAATTTGCCCGTTTAATGCTGTTTACAACTAGATTCAAAGCCAGGTTGGACCACTGCATTAGGTTGTTGTGTTATTGACAGAATCTTGTATTTGAATTCTAGGCTCATTTCTCTGTCTGTGTCCCTTGGACTGCTTTCAGTAATGTACCAGCGCATAATGGATCAGAAAAGCACGGACCCCCAGCTGAAGATCTTACTGGCTGTGGGAGGCTATACAGCAGGCAGTGCAGACTTTGAGGCCATCAGCTCCACCAGTGCACAACGACAGCTCTTTGCGGACAACGCTGTCTCCTTTCTCAGACAATGGCAGTTTGATGGACTGGATGTGGACTGGGAATTTCCTTCCAACTCCTACAAGAGCAGATTTTCACTACTTTTGCAGGTGAAGTTCTGGCAATATAACCGTATACAGGTGGCTGATGAACATAGATTTCATCTAATCCAAAGCCAGTTCCAAAATCAATTACCATGCTTACTAGTTTTCAATGGAAATGCGTGCTTCATGTCTTAGGGTGTATCGTTTAATATGCTGTTAAATATTGCACAACAATCTGAAGTAAGAAAAACAATGGCAAGTTAATAAAGGTTATTTGTCACTTTTTATACAGTGTCACGTCTTCTTGAGCTGAAACATGACCATGTCTTAACATTATGTATGGAAAATGTGAGATATTCAATACCAGATAGCTGGTTATTCCACAGTGGACGTCAATACAGAAAGAACTTGCAACAGAGCGTCTCCTGCTCTTTAGGAGTGTGGGGACAAACATAGACGTGCTTCATAGTAACAACACATGAATGGCTTGTTTTCACAGGCTCTGCACAACGCGTTTGAAGCTGAGAGTAAACAGACAGGCCAAGAACAACTGTTGTTGACTGTGGCAGTATCTGGCTACAAGACACAGATAGAAACTTCCTATGAAGTCGACGTGATACACAGGTATGTCACTGTCAGCATGAAGGCGTAGTTAGACTTTGAAATTGTTGTGTCTTTTACAAACTAAGGATACACTTGATATTTTTGTTGCTTGTGTGGTTTTCAGGTTTTAACGTTGTGTGGTCCAATACTTGAGTAGGACGAGAAAGATTGAGCATAGAAAGTATGATGGACAAATGTGTTTTTAGTACTTCTTGCGTCTGTGTCAGATACCTGGATTACATCAGCATCATGAGCTATGACTACTATGGACCCTGGAGTACTGTGCTGGGTCACAACAGTGCACTGTACGTCCCAACACAAGACAGAAACACAGCAGGAGCCAATCTGCTCAGTCAGGTAAGATCATCTTACAAAACCTGTCTACCGGAAAGAGAGAAATTAGCTTCAAGTCTTTGATTTGTTTGCAACATAATGATGTCATTATTTTCACAACACGGGTAGAATAAGTAAAACATTCATGGCAATAACTATCAGTGTCGTATGCTGCTGTACCTGAAACCAGGAAGTTGTAGTTCGTAAGTCATGGAAAGAAAAGACGTTATGAAAGATTGGTATAAGAATTCTAGAAGTATGAAGGACAAACAATACCTTTCTCTCATAATACAAATCTGATACAGTTTATATTTACTGCTGAAAACCCCAGCCTTTACACGAATGTTGCCAACATTCTAGAGTGGTGAGGATTGTAACTTGTGATATTTTCCCTGTGTTCCTGTACAGAATGCCTCAGTCTACTACTGGCACCAGATGGGCTGTCCTCTGGACAAACTGGTTCTGGGACTGGCTTCCTATGGAAGGACTTTTGTCATGTCCAGTTCCTCTCAGCATCAACCAGGTGACCCCTTCCTGGGAACAGCCGGCTCTGCAGGTCCCTACTCGGCTACCCCAGGCTTTTTAGCCTATTATGAGGTGTGTCAGCTTCTGGACACTGGCAGCTGGACTCGAGTCTGGATGGACGACTCCAAAGTTCCCTATGCCTATGGCCAGAGGAATGGACAGTGGACCTGGCTGGCTTATGACGATCTAGATAGCATGCGGCACAAGGTATACACTTTTACCAAGCTCTTTTCCGTTTAATCACGTTTTCTGTTTAGATCAAAGCATCAAGAGGAAATGTTGTTAGAAATGTGTAGCTAACGACAATAGTGTGATGAAAGAACTGCTGTTTGTCAGTGCCTCTAATTCCGATAAAACTTTCCGGCCCCCGAACTGGGTAATCGTGAAGGTGGCGGGTTGAGTTTGTTTTCAAAATGGCAAATATTACAACGGTTCTAATGAGTCATCTGAGCATTTTTTCTTACAGTGTTATATATCCTCATGTTTCTGAAAGGTAGCCCCCTAATGACACACTTTGACAGTTTTTGACACTGGTGTGTTTCAGGCAGAGTACATCATGAACAGAGGGCTGGGAGGAGCTATGTTCTGGACTTTGGATTTTGATGATTTTGGCAACAACTTTTGCGGACAAGGCAGCTACCCTCTCATAGGACACGTTTCAAATGCGCTACAAGCAGTCAGTCCTGTCGTTTCCAGTACCACGGGTAAGTTAAGCCATGTTTGGTGACAATAAGGCAACCTTACTAAACACATTGTCTTGTAAGCTATCAACACGTCACCCTGAACAAGGCTGTAGACTTGTGCACGGAATTACGGGAAGTAAATGATTGAGCTGTTCATGTTGCTGCCTGTCTGTTTTTAATAAGTCTTATGTTGTGCATTTTGAGATAATTATGCGAAGCAGATTATGGGCATATGTACAGCAGAAACGTTCATGTACATGAATATAATTGGTGTGCACTCGTCTGGACTGGTGCGCTTAGCACACATGTGATCAATATCTTGCAATGTTTCAGCCGACCCAGTAAGCCAGTCTTCTTCAGACCCAGTCACACTACCACCATCAACAACACCACTGTCCACTTCTGCCAAGACAGACCCATCCGGACTACGTGTTGTCTGCTATTATACCAACTGGGCACAGTATCGCTCTGGTGTGGGCAAATATGTACCTGAGGATTATCAAGCTGGCTTATGTACCCACGTTGTTTACGCCTTTGCCAAACTCACTGGCGCCTCAGCCTCTTTATCGACGTGGGAGTGGAATGATGATGGTAGGTACAATTGATGCATGTTGTAGTGCCTATTATCAGTTTTAGAGTTACGCGTTTGAGCCTAGAAATCAAAGCACTAAAATGTTCAGAAAGTGATGAAGGAAATTTGACCGTTTAATGCTGTTTACAACTAGATTCAAAGCCAGGTTGGACCACTGCATTAGGTTGTTGTGTTATTGACAGAATCTTGTATTTGAATTCTAGGCTCATTTCTCTGTCTGTGTCCCTTGGACTGCTTTCAGTAATGTACCAGCGCATAATGGATCAGAAAAGCACGGACCCCCAGCTGAAGATCTTACTGGCTGTGGGAGGCTATACAGCAGGCAGTGCAGACTTTGAGGCCATCAGCTCCACCAGTGCACAACGACAGCTCTTTGCGGACAACGCTGTCTCCTTTCTCAGACAATGGCAGTTTGATGGACTGGATGTGGACTGGGAATTTCCTTCCAACTCCTACAAGAGCAGATTTTCACTACTTTTGCAGGTGAAGTTCTGGCAATATAACCGTATACAGGTGGCTGATGAACATAGATTTCATCTAATCCAAAGCCAGTTCCAAAATCAATTACCATGCTTACTAGTTTTCAATGGAAATGCGTGCTTCATGTCTTAGGGTGTATCGTTTAATATGCTGTTAAATATTGCACAACAATCTGAAGTAAGAAAAACAATGGCAAGTTAATAAAGGTTATTTGTCACTTTTTATACAGTGTCACGTCTTCTTGAGCTGAAACATGACCATGTCTTAACATTATGTATGGAAAATGTGAGATATTCAATACCAGATAGCTGGTTATTCCACAGTGGACGTCAATACAGAAAGAACTTGCAACAGAGCGTCTCCTGCTCTTTAGGAGTGTGGGGACAAACATAGACGTGCTTCATAGTAACAACACATGAATGGCTTGTTTTCACAGGCTCTGCACAACGCGTTTGAAGCTGAGATTAAACAGACAGGCCAAGAACAACTGTTGTTGACTGTGGCAGTATCTGGCTACAAGACACAGATAGAAACTTCCTATGAAGTCGACGTGATACACAGGTATGTCACTGTCAGCATGAAGGCGTAGTTAGACTTTGAAATTGTTGTGTCTTTTACAAACTAAGGATACACTTGATATTTTTGTTGCTTGTGTGGTTTTCAGGTTTTAACGTTGTGTGGTCCAATACTTGAGTAGGACGAGAAAGATTGAGCATAGAAAGTATGATGGACAAATGTGTTTTTAGTACTTCTTGCGTCTGTGTCAGATACCTGGATTACATCAGCATCATGAGCTATGACTACTATGGACCCTGGAGTACTGTGCTGGGTCACAACAGTGCACTGTACGTCCCAACACAAGACAGAAACACAGCAGGAGCCAATCTGCTCAGTCAGGTAAGATCATCTTACAAAACCTGTCTACCGGAAAGAGAGAAATTAGCTTCAAGTCTTTGATTTGTTTGCAACATAATGATGTCAGTATTTTCACAACACGGGTAGAATAAGTAAAACATTCATGGCAATAACTATCAGTGTCGTATGCTGCTGTACCTGAAACCAGGAAGTTGTAGTTCGTAAGTCATGGAAAGAAAAGACGTTATGAAAGATTGGTATAAGAATTCTAGAAGTATGAAGGACAAACAATACCTTTCTCTCATAATACAAATCTGATACAGTTTATATTTACTGCTGAAAACCCCAGCCTTTACACGAATGTTGCCAACATTCTAGAGTGGTGAGGATTGTAACTTGTGATATTTTCCCTGTGTTCCTGTACAGAATGCCTCAGTCTACTACTGGCACCAGATGGGCTGTCCTCTGGACAAACTGGTTCTGGGACTGGCTTCCTATGGAAGGACTTTTGTCATGTCCAGTTCCTCTCAGCATCAACCAGGTGACCCCTTCCTGGGAACAGCCGGCTCTGCAGGTCCCTACTCGGCTACCCCAGGCTTTTTAGCCTATTATGAGGTGTGTCAGCTTCTGGACACTGGCAGCTGGACTCGAGTCTGGATGGACGACTCCAAAGTTCCCTATGCCTATGGCCAGAGGAATGGACAGTGGACCTGGCTGGCTTATGACGATCTAGATAGCATGCGGCACAAGGTATACACTTTTACCAAGCTCTTTTCCGTTTAATCACGTTTTCTGTTTAGATCAAAGCATCAGGAGGAAATGTTGTTAGAAATGTGTAGCTAACGACAATAGTGTGATGAAAGAACTGCTGTTTGTCAGTGCCTCTAATTCCGATAAAACTTTCCGGCCCCCGAACTGGGTAATCGTGAAGGTGGCGGGTTGAGTTTGTTTTCAAAATGGCAAATATTACAACGGTTCTAATGAGTCATCTGAGCATTTTTTCTTACAGTGTTATATATCCTCATGTTTCTGAAAGGTAGCCCCCTAATGACACACTTTGACAGTTTTTGACACTGGTGTGTTTCAGGCAGAGTACATCATGAACAGAGGGCTGGGAGGAGCTATGTTCTGGACTTTGGATTTTGATGATTTTGGCAACAACTTTTGTGGACAAGGCAGCTACCCTCTCATAGGACACGTTTCAAATGCGCTACAAGCAGTCAGTCCTGTCGTTTCCAGTACCACGGGTAAGTTAAGCCATGTTTGGTGACAATAAGGCAACCTTACTAAACACATTGTCTTGTAAGCTATCAACACGTCACCCTGAACAAGGCTGTAGACTTGTGCACGGAATTACGGGAAGTAAATGATTGAGCTGTTCATGTTGCTGCCTGTCTGTTTTTAATAAGTCTTATGTTGTGCATTTTGAGATAATTATGCGAAGCAGATTATGGGCATATGTACAGCAGAAACGTTCATGTACATGAATATAATTGGTGTGCACTCGTCTGGACTGATGCGCTTAGCACACATGTGATCATTATCTTGCAATGTTTCAGCCGACCCAGTAAGCCAGTCTTCTTCAGACCCAGTCACACTACCACCATCAACAACACCACTGTCCACTTCTGCCAAGACAGACCCATCCGGACTACGTGTTGTCTGCTATTATACCAACTGGGCACAGTATCGCTCCTGGTGTGGGCGAAATGATGTACATGAGGATTATCAAGCTGGCTTATGTACCACACGTTTGTTTTACGTCCTTGCCAAACTCACTGGCGCCTAGCCTCTTTATCGACGTGAGTGGAATGATGATGGTAGGTACAATGGATGCAGGTTGTAGTGCCTATTATCAGTTTTAGAGTTACGCGTTTGAAGCCTAGAAATCAAAGCACTAATGTTCAGAAAGTGATGAAGGAAATTTGACCGTTTAATGCTGTTTACAACTGTTCAAAGCAGGTTGGAACCACTGCATTAGGAATGTTGTGTTTATTTACGAATCTTGTATTTGAATTCTAGGCTCCTTTCCTCTGTCTGTGTCCCCTTGGACTGCTTTTCAGTAATGTACCAGCGCATAATGGATCCGAAAAGCACGACCCCCAGCTGAAGATCCTTACTGGCTGTGGGAAGGCCTATAACAGCAGGCAGTGCGAGACTTTGAGCCGATCACTCACCCGTGCAC
>JAGGCT020004036.1:5635811-5653311 GCA_017654935.2 Phymorhynchus buccinoides
ATAATTCATTCCCTTATTTTTCCTCTCTACAAAAGACAGAAATGGTTATAGGCATAAACTCCCGTTCTGGTACCAAAAGTGTTCAAGTCAAAACACACCTACACATAATCAGAGTGCACATAAATGAAAGAATGTTTACCACTTCTTTTCTATAACATATCTCTCTACTCCTTATTTCATCATTGAACAGTAGGATAATGATCAAAACTAGTAGTCAAACAAACAACCAGTCTCATCACAGTCATCAATAGGACTTACTAGGGGGCTATTCTGGCTGGGAGAGGTGTTTGCTCTATCAGTTTCCAGCGTCTTGTGTCAAAAAACTTTTTCTCACTACGCCATTATACCTTCACTTTCAGACCTGAAAGCCTGCTATTGTTTTTATAGCATTCGACACTTCAAGATGCTGTTCTAAATGTACCGACAATCACGCGCCTATTACATCCTTATCACGTGCCGACATTCAAAATCCTTCCTCGTGTTCGGAAATCAACCGTCTTCAAATGGGAGATAACCGTTGTTGTCACTTTCGCTTGTTATTGGTATGGCGCGGTGTCTTACAAAGGGAACCGACTCTTGATATCCCTATCTCGTGATGAAACGGTAGATAAGGGGGGTGGGGGGAGGAGTGAAGGGGAGATAACCTCGGTAGGTGGTACGTGCTGACCGGGGAGACAAATCTAACTTGAAAGAGGACCAATCCTTAATATCGCATTCTTTAGATGGTGGGTGTCAATTAACGTGGCGGCCGGACAGAGAACAGAAAGGAGAAGGTGGGGGGTGGTAGATTAATCAAGAGGGTCGCGCGGACACTTACGTCACATTTACGACTCTCAATCTCAAAGTCTAAAGTAAGCTTTGCTGAGAACTTGTATTTACTTTGCTGAAGACTTCTCTTCTTCTTCTTCTTCTTCTTCTTCTTCTTCTTCTTCTTCTTCTTCTTCTTCTTCTTCATCTCTCTACCTAATTGTCCATTCTCCTGTGCTTTTTTAAAAAGAAACTTTGGAGTTCAGTTTAACGTCGCGTAATCGGCTTTCGCCATGTACGACGAGGGCAATAAACTTCTCCAGCCCTAACTTACTTTTATAGGCACATACGGCAGCTGACGCATCTGTGCTGATAATTGCATGAAAGTGTCGAGCGATCGACGAAGAGGGAGTGGGAGTATGAGGGGGAGGCGAGGATGAGGTATCAATCAATGAATCATCAACAATGACGAATCAATCGATCAGTCATACTTTAATTGTCTTTTCTTCTTCTTCTTCTTCTTCTGCGTTCCCATGTCATAATGGGTAAGTATGTATGTGTCCACACATTTCCGATTTCGGAGGAAGCTCAAGGGAGAAAAATGTCTAGATGACAATAAAGCGAAGGGCAAAAGGCAGAGTCCAGAGAGAGAGAGAGTGACAGATTAGAGGAATTTGCAAGCACAGAATTTCCCAGAAGGTTGGGGAACTATTTGTACAGAAGGCCCTCCCCCCCCCCCCCGGTGTCCCCGATGGTCATCGGACTAAAGCAACATATCAACAGCCCACCACTACCCCCCCCCTCCCCCGCTCCCCCTCGTCACCCTCAAACCCCCCTATTCTCCCTTTCCCCCCAACAAACCCAGCATATCAACAGTCAGTTATATCCAGGACTACAATGTAGGTCCTGGTTATAGTCTTTAGCTGTCCTCTCTTCTGTCTATCTATTCTCAGGGACTGGAGCCTCCTCATTACCGGCAAAAAAAACCAAAAAAAATCTTAAGAATGTTTGTGAGCTCTAGAACGCATCCCCGTTTCCGTGTCAAAACAGATAAACAGGTGATCGTGGCCATGCACAGCCAAGACGAGTGGCCCGTCACCAGCCGGGTTTCTTGGTGACTTCATTCACCTTATTGGGGATTTGTCGGCCTTTCAACTTTGGATGTTTATCTCTCCGGGGGGAGAGCAGCCCGAAATTACTTAACAGAGATAAGTCTTCTGTGTCTCAGAATAATATAACCCCCCCCCCCCCCACCCTCCCCCCCCCCCCTCCCCCCCCCCCCCCCCCCCCCCGATCCCCCACCCACCACTTTTTTTTTACTTTTTTTTTTTTTTTTTTTTTTTTTTTTTTTTTTTTTTTTTTTTTTTTTTTTTTTTTTTTTTTTTTTTTTTTTTTTTTTTTTTTTTTTTTTTTTTTTTTTTTTTTTTTTTTTTTTTTTTTTTTTTTTTTTTTTTTTTTTTTTTTTTTTTTTTTTTTTTTTTTTTTTTTTTTTTTTTTTTTTTTTTTTTTTTTTTTTTTTTTTTTTTTTTTTTTTTTTTTTTTTTTTTTTTTTTTTTTTTTTTTTTTTTTTTTTTTTTTTTTTTTTTTTTTTTTTTTTTTTTTTTTTTTTTTTTTTTTTTTTTTTTTTTTTTTTTTTTTTTTTTTTTTTTTTTTTTTTTTTTTTTTTTTTTTTTTTTTTTTTTTTTTTTTTTTTTTTTTTTTTTTTTTTTTTTTTTTTTTTTTTTTTTTTTTTTTTTTTTTTTTTTTTTTTTTTTTTTTTTTTTTTTTTTTTTTTTTTTTTTTTTTTTTTTTTTTTTTTTTTTTTTTTTTTTTTTTTTTTTTTTTTTTTTTTTTTTTTTTTTTTTTTTTTTTTTTTTTTTTTTTTTTTTTTTTTTTTTTTTTTTTTTTTTTTTTTTTTTTTTTTTTTTTTTTTTTTTTTTTTTTTTTTTTTTTTTTTTTTTTTTTTTTTTTTTTTTTTTTTTTTTTTTTTTTTTTTTTTTTTTTTTTTTTTTTTTTTTTTTTTTTTTTTTTTTTTTTTTTTTTTTTTTTTTTTTTTTTTTTTTTTTTTTTTTTTTTTTTTTTTTTTTTTTTTTTTTTTTTTTTTTTTTTTTTTTTTTTTTTTTTTTTTTTTTTTTTTTTTTTTTTTTTTTTTTTTTTTTTTTTTTTTTTTTTTTTTTTTTTTTTTTTTTTTTTTTTTTTTTTTTTTTTTTTTTTTTTTTTTTTTTTTTTTTTTTTTTTTTTTTTTTTTTTTTTTTTTTTTTTTTTTTTTTTTTTTTTTTTTTTTTTTTTTTTTTTTTTTTTTTTTTTTTTTTTTTTTTTTTTTTTTTTTTTTTTTTTTTTTTTTTTTTTTTTTTTTTTTTTTTTTTTTTTTTTTTTTTTTTTTTTTTTTTTTTTTTTTTTTTTTTTTTTTTTTTTTTTTTTTTTTTTTTTTTTTTTTTTTTTTTTTTTTTTTTTTTTTTTTTTTTTTTTTTTTTTTTTTTTTTTTTTTTTTTTTTTTTTTTTTTTTTTTTTTTTTTTTTTTTTTTTTTTTTTTTTTTTTTTTTTTTTTTTTTTTTTTTTTTTTTTTTTTTTTTTTTTTTTTTTTTTTTTTTTTTTTTTTTTTTTTTTTTTTTTTTTTTTTTTTTTTTTTTTTTTTTTTTTTTTTTTTTTTTTTTTTTTTTTTTTTTTTTTTTTTTTTTTTTTTTTTTTTTTTTTTTTTTTTTTTTTTTTTTTTTTTTTTTTTTTTTTTTTTTTTTTTTTTTTTTTTTTTTTTTTTTTTTTTTTTTTTTTTTTTTTTTTTTTTTTTTTTTTTTTTTTTTTTTTTTTTTTTTTTTTTTTTTTTTTTTTTTTTTTTTTTTTTTTTTTTTTTTTTTTTTTTTTTTTTTTTTTTTTTTTTTTTTTTTTTTTTTTTTTTTTTTTTTTTTTTTTTTTTTTTTTTTTTTTTTTTTTTTTTTTTTTTTTTTTTTTTTTTTTTTTTTTTTTTTTTTTTTTTTTTTTTTTTTTTTTTTTTTTTTTTTTTTTTTTTTTTTTTTTTTTTTTTTTTTTTTTTTTTTTTTTTTTTTTTTTTTTTTTTTTTTTTTTTTTTTTTTTTTTTTTTTTTTTTTTTTTTTTTTTTTTTTTTTTTTTTTTTTTTTTTTTTTTTTTTTTTTTTTTTTTTTTTTTTTTTTTTTTTTTTTTTTTTTTTTTTTTTTTTTTTTTTTTTTTTTTTTTTTTTTTTTTTTTTTTTTTTTTTTTTTTTTTTTTTTTTTTTTTTTTTTTTTTTTTTTTTTTTTTTTTTTTTGTTTTTTTTTTTTTTTTTTTTTTTTTTTTTTTTTTTTTTTTTTTTTTTTTTTTTTTTTTTTTTTTTTTTTTTTTTTTTTTTTTTTTTTTTTTTTTTTTTTTTTTTTTTTTTTTTTTTTTTTTTTTTTTTTTTTTTTTTTTTTTTTTTTTTTTTTTTTTTTTTTTTTTTTTTTTTTTTTTTTTTTTTTTTTTTTTTTTTTTTTTTTTTTTTTTTTTTTTTTTTTTTTTTTTTTTTTTTTTTTTTTTTTTTTTTTTTTTTTTTTTTTTTTTTTTTTTTTTTTTTTTTTTTTTTTTTTTTTTTTTTTTTTTTTTTTTTTTTTTTTTTTTTTTTTTTTTTTTTTTTTTTTTTTTTTTTTTTTTTTTTTTTTTTTTTTTTTTTTTTTTTTTTTTTTTTTTTTTTTTTTTTTTTTTTTTTTTTTTTTTTTTTTTTTTTTTTTTTTTTTTTTTTTTTTTTTTTTTTTTTTTTTTTTTTTTTTTTTTTTTTTTTTTTTTTTTTTTTTTTTTTTTTTTTTTTTTTTTTTTTTTTTTTTTTTTTTTTTTTTTTTTTTTTTTTTTTTTTTTTTTTTTTTTTTTTTTTTTTTTTTTTTTTTTTTTTTTTTTTTTTTTTTTTTTTTTTTTTTTTTTTTTTTTTTTTTTTTTTTTTTTTTTTTTTTTTTTTTTTTTTTTTTTTTTTTTTTTTTTTTTTTTTTTTTTTTTTTTTTTTTTTTTTTTTTTTTTTTTTTTTTTTTTTTTTTTTTTTTTTTTTTTTTTTTTTTTTTTTTTTTTTTTTTTTTTTTTTTTTTTTTTTTTTTTTTTTTTTTTTTTTTTTTTTTTTTTTTTTTTTTTTTTTTTTTTTTTTTTTTTTTTTTTTTTTTTTTTTTTTTTTTTTTTTTTTTTTTTTTTTTTTTTTTTTTTTTTTTTTTTTTTTTTTTTTTTTTTTTTTTTTTTTTTTTTTTTTTTTTTTTTTTTTTTTTTTTTTTTTTTTTTTTTTTTTTTTTTTTTTTTTTTTTTTTTTTTTTTTTTTTTTTTTTTTTTTTTTTTTTTTTTTTTTTTTTTTTTTTTTTTTTTTTTTTTTTTTTTTTTTTTTTTTTTTTTTTTTTTTTTTTTTTTTTTTTTTTTTTTTTTTTTTTTTTTTTTTTTTTTTTTTTTTTTTTTTTTTTTTTTTTTTTTTTTTTTTTTTTTTTTTTTTTTTTTTTTTTTTTTTTTTTTTTTTTTTTTTTTTTTTTTTTTTTTTTTTTTTTTTTTTTTTTTTTTTTTTTTTTTTTTTTTTTTTTTTTTTTTTTTTTTTTTTTTTTTTTTTTTTTTTTTTTTTTTTTTTTTTTTTTTTTTTTTTTTTTTTTTTTTTTTTTTTTTTTTTTTTTTTTTTTTTTTTTTTTTTTTTTTTTTTTTTTTTTTTTTTTTTTTTTTTTTTTTTTTTTTTTTTTTTTTTTTTTTTTTTTTTTTTTTTTTTTTTTTTTTTTTTTTTTTTTTTTTTTTTTTTTTTTTTTTTTTTTTTTTTTTTTTTTTTTTTTTTTTTTTTTTTTTTTTTTTTTTTTTTTTTTTTTTTTTTTTTTTTTTTTTTTTTTTTTTTTTTTTTTTTTTTTTTTTTGTTTTTTTTTTTTTTTTTTTTTTTTTTTTTTTTTTTTTTTTTTTTTTTTTTTTTTTTTTTTTTTTTTTTTTTTTTTTTTTTTTTTTTTTTTTTTTTTTTTTTTTTTTTTTTTTTTTTTTTTTTTTTTTTTTTTTTTTTTTTTTTTTTTTTTTTTTTTTTTTTTTTTTTTTTTTTTTTTTTTTTTTTTTTTTTTTTTTTTTTTTTTTTTTTTTTTTTTTTTTTTTTTTTTTTTTTTTTTTTTTTTTTTTTTTTTTTTTTTTTTTTTTTTTTTTTTTTTTTTTTTTTTTTTTTTTTTTTTTTTTTTTTTTTTTTTTTTTTTTTTTTTTTTTTTTTTTTTTTTTTTTTTTTTTTTTTTTTTTTTTTTTTTTTTTTTTTTTTTTTTTTTTTTTTTTTTTTTTTTTTTTTTTTTTTTTTTTTTTTTTTTTTTTTTTTTTTTTTTTTTTTTTTTTTTTTTTTTTTTTTTTTTTTTTTTTTTTTTTTTTTTTTTTTTTTTTTTTTTTTTTTTTTTTTTTTTTTTTTTTTTTTTTTTTTTTTTTTTTTTTTTTTTTTTTTTTTTTTTTTTTTTTTTTTTTTTTTTTTTTTTTTTTTTTTTTTTTTTTTTTTTTTTTTTTTTTTTTTTTTTTTTTTTTTTTTTTTTTTTTTTTTTTTTTTTTTTTTTTTTTTTTTTTTTTTTTTTTTTTTTTTTTTTTTTTTTTTTTTTTTTTTTTTTTTTTTTTTTTTTTTTTTTTTTTTTTTTTTTTTTTTTTTTTTTTTTTTTTTTTTTTTTTTTTTTTTTTTTTTTTTTTTTTTTTTTTTTTTTTTTTTTTTTTTTTTTTTTTTTTTTTTTTTTTTTTTTTTTTTTTTTTTTTTTTTTTTTTTTTTTTTTTTTTTTTTTTTTTTTTTTTTTTTTTTTTTTTTTTTTTTTTTTTTTTTTTTTTTTTTTTTTTTTTTTTTTTTTTTTTTTTTTTTTTTTTTTTTTTTTTTTTTTTTTTTTTTTTTTTTTTTTTTTTTTTTTTTTTTTTTTTTTTTTTTTTTTTTTTTTTTTTTTTTTTTTTTTTTTTTTTTTTTTTTTTTTTTTTTTTTTTTTTTTTTTTTTTTTTTTTTTTTTTTTTTTTTTTTTTTTTTTTTTTTTTTTTTTTTTTTTTTTTTTTTTTTTTTTTTTTTTTTTTTTTTTTTTTTTTTTTTTTTTTTTTTTTTTTTTTTTTTTTTTTTTTTTTTTTTTTTTTTTTTTTTTTTTTTTTTTTTTTTTTTTTTTTTTTTTTTTTTTTTTTTTTTTTTTTTTTTTTTTTTTTTTTTTTTTTTTTTTTTTTTTTTTTTTTTTTTTTTTTTTTTTTTTTTTTTTTTTTTTTTTTTTTTTTTTTTTTTTTTTTTTTTTTTTTTTTTTTTTTTTTTTTTTTTTTTTTTTTTTTTTTTTTTTTTTTTTTTTTTTTTTTTTTTTTTTTTTTTTTTTTTTTTTTTTTTTTTTTTTTTTTTTTTTTTTTTTTTTTTTTTTTTTTTTTTTTTTTTTTTTTTTTTTTTTTTTTTTTTTTTTTTTTTTTTTTTTTTTTTTTTTTTTTTTTTTTTTTTTTTTTTTTTTTTTTTTTTTTTTTTTTTTTTTTTTTTTTTTTTTTTTTTTTTTTTTTTTTTTTTTTTTTTTTTTTTTTTTTTTTTTTTTTTTTTTTTTTTTTTTTTTTTTTTTTTTTTTTTTTTTTTTTTTTTTTTTTTTTTTTTTTTTTTTTTTTTTTTTTTTTTTTTTTTTTTTTTTTTTTTTTTTTTTTTTTTTTTTTTTTTTTTTTTTTTTTTTTTTTTTTTTTTTTTTTTTTTTTTTTTTTTTTTTTTTTTTTTTTTTTTTTTTTTTTTTTTTTTTTTTTTTTTTTTTTTTTTTTTTTTTTTTTTTTTTTTTTTTTTTTTTTTTTTTTTTTTTTTTTTTTTTTTTTTTTTTTTTTTTTTTTTTTTTTTTTTTTTTTTTTTTTTTTTTTTTTTTTTTTTTTTTTTTTTTTTTTTTTTTTTTTTTTTTTTTTTTTTTTTTTTTTTTTTTTTTTTTTTTTTTTTTTTTTTTTTTTTTTTTTTTTTTTTTTTTTTTTTTTTTTTTTTTTTTTTTTTTTTTTTTTTTTTTTTTTTTTTTTTTTTTTTTTTTTTTTTTTTTTTTTTTTTTTTTTTTTTTTTTTTTTTTTTTTTTTTTTTTTTTTTTTTTTTTTTTTTTTTTTTTTTTTTTTTTTTTTTTTTTTTTTTTTTTTTTTTTTTTTTTTTTTTTTTTTTTTTTTTTTTTTTTTTTTTTTTTTTTTTTTTTTTTTTTTTTTTTTTTTTTTTTTTTTTTTTTTTTTTTTTTTTTTTTTTTTTTTTTTTTTTTTTTTTTTTTTTTTTTTTTTTTTTTTTTTTTTTTTTTTTTTTTTTTTTTTTTTTTTTTTTTTTTTTTTTTTTTTTTTTTTTTTTTTTTTTTTTTTTTTTTTTTTTTTTTTTTTTTTTTTTTTTTTTTTTTTTTTTTTTTTTTTTTTTTTTTTTTTTTTTTTTTTTTTTTTTTTTTTTTTTTTTTTTTTTTTTTTTTTTTTTTTTTTTTTTTTTTTTTTTTTTTTTTTTTTTTTTTTTTTTTTTTTTTTTTTTTTTTTTTTTTTTTTTTTTTTTTTTTTTTTTTTTTTTTTTTTTTTTTTTTTTTTTTTTTTTTTTTTTTTTTTTTTTTTTTTTTTTTTTTTTTTTTTTTTTTTTTTTTTTTTTTTTTTTTTTTTTTTTTTTTTTTTTTTTTTTTTTTTTTTTTTTTTTTTTTTTTTTTTTTTTTTTTTTTTTTTTTTTTTTTTTTTTTTTTTTTTTTTTTTTTTTTTTTTTTTTTTTTTTTTTTTTTTTTTTTTTTTTTTTTTTTTTTTTTTTTTTTTTTTTTTTTTTTTTTTTTTTTTTTTTTTTTTTTTTTTTTTTTTTTTTTTTTTTTTTTTTTTTTTTTTTTTTTTTTTTTTTTTTTTTTTTTTTTTTTTTTTTTTTTTTTTTTTTTTTTTTTTTTTTTTTTTTTTTTTTTTTTTTTTTTTTTTTTTTTTTTTTTTTTTTTTTTTTTTTTTTTTTTTTTTTTTTTTTTTTTTTTTTTTTTTTTTTTTTTTTTTTTTTTTTTTTTTTTTTTTTTTTTTTTTTTTTTTTTTTTTTTTTTTTTTTTTTTTTTTTTTTTTTTTTTTTTTTTTTTTTTTTTTTTTTTTTTTTTTTTTTTTTTTTTTTTTTTTTTTTTTTTTTTTTTTTTTTTTTTTTTTTTTTTTTTTTTTTTTTTTTTTTTTTTTTTTTTTTTTTTTTTTTTTTTTTTTTTTTTTTTTTTTTTTTTTTTTTTTTTTTTTTTTTTTTTTTTTTTTTTTTTTTTTTTTTTTTTTTTTTTTTTTTTTTTTTTTTTTTTTTTTTTTTTTTTTTTTTTTTTTTTTTTTTTTTTTTTTTTTTTTTTTTTTTTTTTTTTTTTTTTTTTTTTTTTTTTTTTTTTTTTTTTTTTTTTTTTTTTTTTTTTTTTTTTTTTTTTTTTTTTTTTTTTTTTTTTTTTTTTTTTTTTTTTTTTTTTTTTTTTTTTTTTTTTTTTTTTTTTTTTTTTTTTTTTTTTTTTTTTTTTTTTTTTTTTTTTTTTTTTTTTTTTTTTTTTTTTTTTTTTTTTTTTTTTTTTTTTTTTTTTTTTTTTTTTTTTTTTTTTTTTTTTTTTTTTTTTTTTTTTTTTTTTTTTTTTTTTTTTTTTTTTTTTTTTTTTTTTTTTTTTTTTTTTTTTTTTTTTTTTTTTTTTTTTTTTTTTTTTTTTTTTTTTTTTTTTTTTTTTTTTTTTTTTTTTTTTTTTTTTTTTTTTTTTTTTTTTTTTTTTTTTTTTTTTTTTTTTTTTTTTTTTTTTTTTTTTTTTTTTTTTTTTTTTTTTTTTTTTTTTTTTTTTTTTTTTTTTTTTTTTTTTTTTTTTTTTTTTTTTTTTTTTTTTTTTTTTTTTTTTTTTTTTTTTTTTTTTTTTTTTTTTTTTTTTTTTTTTTTTTTTTTTTTTTTTTTTTTTTTTTTTTTTTTTTTTTTTTTTTTTTTTTTTTTTTTTTTTTTTTTTTTTTTTTTTTTTTTTTTTTTTTTTTTTTTTTTTTTTTTTTTTTTTTTTTTTTTTTTTTTTTTTTTTTTTTTTTTTTTTTTTTTTTTTTTTTTTTTTTTTTTTTTTTTTTTTTTTTTTTTTTTTTTTTTTTTTTTTTTTTTTTTTTTTTTTTTTTTTTTTTTTTTTTTTTTTTTTTTTTTTTTTTTTTTTTTTTTTTTTTTTTTTTTTTTTTTTTTTTTTTTTTTTTTTTTTTTTTTTTTTTTTTTTTTTTTTTTTTTTTTTTTTTTTTTTTTTTTTTTTTTTTTTTTTTTTTTTTTTTTTTTTTTTTTTTTTTTTTTTTTTTTTTTTTTTTTTTTTTTTTTTTTTTTTTTTTTTTTTTTTTTTTTTTTTTTTTTTTTTTTTTTTTTTTTTTTTTTTTTTTTTTTTTTTTTTTTTTTTTTTTTTTTTTTTTTTTTTTTTTTTTTTTTTTTTTTTTTTTTTTTTTTTTTTTTTTTTTTTTTTTTTTTTTTTTTTTTTTTTTTTTTTTTTTTTTTTTTTTTTTTTTTTTTTTTTTTTTTTTTTTTTTTTTTTTTTTTTTTTTTTTTTTTTTTTTTTTTTTTTTTTTTTTTTTTTTTTTTTTTTTTTTTTTTTTTTTTTTTTTTTTTTTTTTTTTTTTTTTTTTTTTTTTTTTTTTTTTTTTTTTTTTTTTTTTTTTTTTTTTTTTTTTTTTTTTTTTTTTTTTTTTTTTTTTTTTTTTTTTTTTTTTTTTTTTTTTTTTTTTTTTTTTTTTTTTTTTTTTTTTTTTTTTTTTTTTTTTTTTTTTTTTTTTTTTTTTTTTTTTTTTTTTTTTTTTTTTTTTTTTTTTTTTTTTTTTTTTTTTTTTTTTTTTTTTTTTTTTTTTTTTTTTTTTTTTTTTTTTTTTTTTTTTTTTTTTTTTTTTTTTTTTTTTTTTTTTTTTTTTTTTTTTTTTTTTTTTTTTTTTTTTTTTTTTTTTTTTTTTTTTTTTTTTTTTTTTTTTTTTTTTTTTTTTTTTTTTTTTTTTTTTTTTTTTTTTTTTTTTTTTTTTTTTTTTTTTTTTTTTTTTTTTTTTTTTTTTTTTTTTTTTTTTTTTTTTTTTTTTTTTTTTTTTTTTTTTTTTTTTTTTTTTTTTTTTTTTTTTTTTTTTTTTTTTTTTTTTTTTTTTTTTTTTTTTTTTTTTTTTTTTTTTTTTTTTTTTTTTTTTTTTTTTTTTTTTTTTTTTTTTTTTTTTTTTTTTTTTTTTTTTTTTTTTTTTTTTTTTTTTTTTTTTTTTTTTTTTTTTTTTTTTTTTTTTTTTTTTTTTTTTTTTTTTTTTTTTTTTTTTTTTTTTTTTTTTTTTTTTTTTTTTTTTTTTTTTTTTTTTTTTTTTTTTTTTTTTTTTTTTTTTTTTTTTTTTTTTTTTTTTTTTTTTTTTTTTTTTTTTTTTTTTTTTTTTTTTTTTTTTTTTTTTTTTTTTTTTTTTTTTTTTTTTTTTTTTTTTTTTTTTTTTTTTTTTTTTTTTTTTTTTTTTTTTTTTTTTTTTTTTTTTTTTTTTTTTTTTTTTTTTTTTTTTTTTTTTTTTTTTTTTTTTTTTTTTTTTTTTTTTTTTTTTTTTTTTTTTTTTTTTTTTTTTTTTTTTTTTTTTTTTTTTTTTTTTTTTTTTTTTTTTTTTTTTTTTTTTTTTTTTTTTTTTTTTTTTTTTTTTTTTTTTTTTTTTTTTTTTTTTTTTTTTTTTTTTTTTTTTTTTTTTTTTTTTTTTTTTTTTTTTTTTTTTTTTTTTTTTTTTTTTTTTTTTTTTTTTTTTTTTTTTTTTTTTTTTTTTTTTTTTTTTTTTTTTTTTTTTTTTTTTTTTTTTTTTTTTTTTTTTTTTTTTTTTTTTTTTTTTTTTTTTTTTTTTTTTTTTTTTTTTTTTTTTTTTTTTTTTTTTTTTTTTTTTTTTTTTTTTTTTTTTTTTTTTTTTTTTTTTTTTTTTTTTTTTTTTTTTTTTTTTTTTTTTTTTTTTTTTTTTTTTTTTTTTTTTTTTTTTTTTTTTTTTTTTTTTTTTTTTTTTTTTTTTTTTTTTTTTTTTTTTTTTTTTTTTTTTTTTTTTTTTTTTTTTTTTTTTTTTTTTTTTTTTTTTTTTTTTTTTTTTTTTTTTTTTTTTTTTTTTTTTTTTTTTTTTTTTTTTTTTTTTTTTTTTTTTTTTTTTTTTTTTTTTTTTTTTTTTTTTTTTTTTTTTTTTTTTTTTTTTTTTTTTTTTTTTTTTTTTTTTTTTTTTTTTTTTTTTTTTTTTTTTTTTTTTTTTTTTTTTTTTTTTTTTTTTTTTTTTTTTTTTTTTTTTTTTTTTTTTTTTTTTTTTTTTTTTTTTTTTTTTTTTTTTTTTTTTTTTTTTTTTTTTTTTTTTTTTTTTTTTTTTTTTTTTTTTTTTTTTTTTTTTTTTTTTTTTTTTTTTTTTTTTTTTTTTTTTTTTTTTTTTTTTTTTTTTTTTTTTTTTTTTTTTTTTTTTTTTTTTTTTTTTTTTTTTTTTTTTTTTTTTTTTTTTTTTTTTTTTTTTTTTTTTTTTTTTTTTTTTTTTTTTTTTTTTTTTTTTTTTTTTTTTTTTTTTTTTTTTTTTTTTTTTTTTTTTTTTTTTTTTTTTTTTTTTTTTTTTTTTTTTTTTTTTTTTTTTTTTTTTTTTTTTTTTTTTTTTTTTTTTTTTTTTTTTTTTTTTTTTTTTTTTTTTTTTTTTTTTTTTTTTTTTTTTTTTTTTTTTTTTTTTTTTTTTTTTTTTTTTTTTTTTTTTTTTTTTTTTTTTTTTTTTTTTTTTTTTTTTTTTTTTTTTTTTTTTTTTTTTTTTTTTTTTTTTTTTTTTTTTTTTTTTTTTTTTTTTTTTTTTTTTTTTTTTTTTTTTTTTTTTTTTTTTTTTTTTTTTTTTTTTTTTTTTTTTTTTTTTTTTTTTTTTTTTTTTTTTTTTTTTTTTTTTTTTTTTTTTTTTTTTTTTTTTTTTTTTTTTTTTTTTTTTTTTTTTTTTTTTTTTTTTTTTTTTTTTTTTTTTTTTTTTTTTTTTTTTTTTTTTTTTTTTTTTTTTTTTTTTTTTTTTTTTTTTTTTTTTTTTTTTTTTTTTTTTTTTTTTTTTTTTTTTTTTTTTTTTTTTTTTTTTTTTTTTTTTTTTTTTTTTTTTTTTTTTTTTTTTTTTTTTTTTTTTTTTTTTTTTTTTTTTTTTTTTTTTTTTTTTTTTTTTTTTTTTTTTTTTTTTTTTTTTTTTTTTTTTTTTTTTTTTTTTTTTTTTTTTTTTTTTTTTTTTTTTTTTTTTTTTTTTTTTTTTTTTTTTTTTTTTTTTTTTTTTTTTTTTTTTTTTTTTTTTTTTTTTTTTTTTTTTTTTTTTTTTTTTTTTTTTTTTTTTTTTTTTTTTTTTTTTTTTTTTTTTTTTTTTTTTTTTTTTTTTTTTTTTTTTTTTTTTTTTTTTTTTTTTTTTTTTTTTTTTTTTTTTTTTTTTTTTTTTTTTTTTTTTTTTTTTTTTTTTTTTTTTTTTTTTTTTTTTTTTTTTTTTTTTTTTTTTTTTTTTTTTTTTTTTTTTTTTTTTTTTTTTTTTTTTTTTTTTTTTTTTTTTTTTTTTTTTTTTTTTTTTTTTTTTTTTTTTTTTTTTTTTTTTTTTTTTTTTTTTTTTTTTTTTTTTTTTTTTTTTTTTTTTTTTTTTTTTTTTTTTTTTTTTTTTTTTTTTTTTTTTTTTTTTTTTTTTTTTTTTTTTTTTTTTTTTTTTTTTTTTTTTTTTTTTTTTTTTTTTTTTTTTTTTTTTTTTTTTTTTTTTTTTTTTTTTTTTTTTTTTTTTTTTTTTTTTTTTTTTTTTTTTTTTTTTTTTTTTTTTTTTTTTTTTTTTTTTTTTTTTTTTTTTTTTTTTTTTTTTTTTTTTTTTTTTTTTTTTTTTTTTTTTTTTTTTTTTTTTTTTTTTTTTTTTTTTTTTTTTTTTTTTTTTTTTTTTTTTTTTTTTTTTTTTTTTTTTTTTTTTTTTTTTTTTTTTTTTTTTTTTTTTTTTTTTTTTTTTTTTTTTTTTTTTTTTTTTTTTTTTTTTTTTTTTTTTTTTTTTTTTTTTTTTTTTTTTTTTTTTTTTTTTTTTTTTTTTTTTTTTTTTTTTTTTTTTTTTTTTTTTTTTTTTTTTTTTTTTTTTTTTTTTTTTTTTTTTTTTTTTTTTTTTTTTTTTTTTTTTTTTTTTTTTTTTTTTTTTTTTTTTTTTTTTTTTTTTTTTTTTTTTTTTTTTTTTTTTTTTTTTTTTTTTTTTTTTTTTTTTTTTTTTTTTTTTTTTTTTTTTTTTTTTTTTTTTTTTTTTTTTTTTTTTTTTTTTTTTTTTTTTTTTTTTTTTTTTTTTTTTTTTTTTTTTTTTTTTTTTTTTTTTTTTTTTTTTTTTTTTTTTTTTTTTTTTTTTTTTTTTTTTTTTTTTTTTTTTTTTTTTTTTTTTTTTTTTTTTTTTTTTTTTTTTTTTTTTTTTTTTTTTTTTTTTTTTTTTTTTTTTTTTTTTTTTTTTTTTTTTTTTTTTTTTTTTTTTTTTTTTTTTTTTTTTTTTTTTTTTTTTTTTTTTTTTTTTTTTTTTTTTTTTTTTTTTTTTTTTTTTTTTTTTTTTTTTTTTTTTTTTTTTTTTTTTTTTTTTTTTTTTTTTTTTTTTTTTTTTTTTTTTTTTTTTTTTTTTTTTTTTTTTTTTTTTTTTTTTTTTTTTTTTTTTTTTTTTTTTTTTTTTTTTTTTTTTTTTTTTTTTTTTTTTTTTTTTTTTTTTTTTTTTTTTTTTTTTTTTTTTTTTTTTTTTTTTTTTTTTTTTTTTTTTTTTTTTTTTTTTTTTTTTTTTTTTTTTTTTTTTTTTTTTTTTTTTTTTTTTTTTTTTTTTTTTTTTTTTTTTTTTTTTTTTTTTTTTTTTTTTTTTTTTTTTTTTTTTTTTTTTTTTTTTTTTTTTTTTTTTTTTTTTTTTTTTTTTTTTTTTTTTTTTTTTTTTTTTTTTTTTTTTTTTTTTTTTTTTTTTTTTTTTTTTTTTTTTTTTTTTTTTTTTTTTTTTTTTTTTTTTTTTTTTTTTTTTTTTTTTTTTTTTTTTTTTTTTTTTTTTTTTTTTTTTTTTTTTTTTTTTTTTTTTTTTTTTTTTTTTTTTTTTTTTTTTTTTTTTTTTTTTTTTTTTTTTTTTTTTTTTTTTTTTTTTTTTTTTTTTTTTTTTTTTTTTTTTTTTTTTTTTTTTTTTTTTTTTTTTTTTTTTTTTTTTTTTTTTTTTTTTTTTTTTTTTTTTTTTTTTTTTTTTTTTTTTTTTTTTTTTTTTTTTTTTTTTTTTTTTTTTTTTTTTTTTTTTTTTTTTTTTTTTTTTTTTTTTTTTTTTTTTTTTTTTTTTTTTTTTTTTTTTTTTTTTTTTTTTTTTTTTTTTTTTTTTTTTTTTTTTTTTTTTTTTTTTTTTTTTTTTTTTTTTTTTTTTTTTTTTTTTTTTTTTTTTTTTTTTTTTTTTTTTTTTTTTTTTTTTTTTTTTTTTTTTTTTTTTTTTTTTTTTTTTTTTTTTTTTTTTTTTTTTTTTTTTTTTTTTTTTTTTTTTTTTTTTTTTTTTTTTTTTTTTTTTTTTTTTTTTTTTTTTTTTTTTTTTTTTTTTTTTTTTTTTTTTTTTTTTTTTTTTTTTTTTTTTTTTTTTTTTTTTTTTTTTTTTTTTTTTTTTTTTTTTTTTTTTTTTTTTTTTTTTTTTTTTTTTTTTTTTTTTTTTTTTTTTTTTTTTTTTTTTTTTTTTTTTTTTTTTTTTTTTTTTTTTTTTTTTTTTTTTTTTTTTTTTTTTTTTTTTTTTTTTTTTTTTTTTTTTTTTTTTTTTTTTTTTTTTTTTTTTTTTTTTTTTTTTTTTTTTTTTTTTTTTTTTTTTTTTTTTTTTTTTTTTTTTTTTTTTTTTTTTTTTTTTTTTTTTTTTTTTTTTTTTTTTTTTTTTTTTTTTTTTTTTTTTTTTTTTTTTTTTTTTTTTTTTTTTTTTTTTTTTTTTTTTTTTTTTTTTTTTTTTTTTTTTTTTTTTTTTTTTTTTTTTTTTTTTTTTTTTTTTTTTTTTTTTTTTTTTTTTTTTTTTTTTTTTTTTTTTTTTTTTTTTTTTTTTTTTTTTTTTTTTTTTTTTTTTTTTTTTTTTTTTTTTTTTTTTTTTTTTTTTTTTTTTTTTTTTTTTTTTTTTTTTTTTTTTTTTTTTTTTTTTTTTTTTT
Source organism: Phymorhynchus buccinoides (assembly GCA_017654935.2). Taxonomy (NCBI): domain Eukaryota; kingdom Metazoa; phylum Mollusca; class Gastropoda; order Neogastropoda; family Raphitomidae; genus Phymorhynchus; species Phymorhynchus buccinoides. The sequence goes on from JAGGCT020004036.1 coordinate 5,651,452, forward strand.
TTTTTTTTTTTTTTTTTTTTTTTTTTTTTTTTTTTTTTTTTTTTTTTTTTTTTTTTTTTTTTTTTTTTTTTTTTTTTTTTTTTTTTTTTTTTTTTTTTTTTTTTTTTTTTTTTTTTTTTTTTTTTTTTTTTTTTTTTTTTTTTTTTTTTTTTTTTTTTTTTTTTTTTTTTTTTTTTTTTTTTTTTTTTTTTTTTTTTTTTTTTTTTTTTTTTTTTTTTTTTTTTTTTTTTTTTTTTTTTTTTTTTTTTTTTTTTTTTTTTTTTTTTTTTTTTTTTTTTTTTTTTTTTTTTTTTTTTTTTTTTTTTTTTTTTTTTTTTTTTTTTTTTTTTTTTTTTTTTTTTTTTTTTTTTTTTTTTTTTTTTTTTTTTTTTTTTTTTTTTTTTTTTTTTTTTTTTTTTTTTTTTTTTTTTTTTTTTTTTTTTTTTTTTTTTTTTTTTTTTTTTTTTTTTTTTTTTTTTTTTTTTTTTTTTTTTTTTTTTTTTTTTTTTTTTTTTTTTTTTTTTTTTTTTTTTTTTTTTTTTTTTTTTTTTTTTTTTTTTTTTTTTTTTTTTTTTTTTTTTTTTTTTTTTTTTTTTTTTTTTTTTTTTTTTTTTTTTTTTTTTTTTTTTTTTTTTTTTTTTTTTTTTTTTTTTTTTTTTTTTTTTTTTTTTTTTTTTTTTTTTTTTTTTTTTTTTTTTTTTTTTTTTTTTTTTTTTTTTTTTTTTTTTTTTTTTTTTTTTTTTTTTTTTTTTTTTTTTTTTTTTTTTTTTTTTTTTTTTTTTTTTTTTTTTTTTTTTTTTTTTTTTTTTTTTTTTTTTTTTTTTTTTTTTTTTTTTTTTTTTTTTTTTTTTTTTTTTTTTTTTTTTTTTTTTTTTTTTTTTTTTTTTTTTTTTTTTTTTTTTTTTTTTTTTTTTTTTTTTTTTTTTTTTTTTTTTTTTTTTTTTTTTTTTTTTTTTTTTTTTTTTTTTTTTTTTTTTTTTTTTTTTTTTTTTTTTTTTTTTTTTTTTTTTTTTTTTTTTTTTTTTTTTTTTTTTTTTTTTTTTTTTTTTTTTTTTTTTTTTTTTTTTTTTTTTTTTTTTTTTTTTTTTTTTTTTTTTTTTTTTTTTTTTTTTTTTTTTTTTTTTTTTTTTTTTTTTTTTTTTTTTTTTTTTTTTTTTTTTTTTTTTTTTTTTTTTTTTTTTTTTTTTTTTTTTTTTTTTTTTTTTTTTTTTTTTTTTTTTTTTTTTTTTTTTTTTTTTTTTTTTTTTTTTTTTTTTTTTTTTTTTTTTTTTTTTTTTTTTTTTTTTTTTTTTTTTTTTTTTTTTTTTTTTTTTTTTTTTTTTTTTTTTTTTTTTTTTTTTTTTTTTTTTTTTTTTTTTTTTTTTTTTTTTTTTTTTTTTTTTTTTTTTTTTTTTTTTTTTTTTTTTTTTTTTTTTTTTTTTTTTTTTTTTTTTTTTTTTTTTTTTTTTTTTTTTTTTTTTTTTTTTTTTTTTTTTTTTTTTTTTTTTTTTTTTTTTTTTTTTTTTTTTTTTTTTTTTTTTTTTTTTTTTTTTTTTTTTTTTTTTTTTTTTTTTTTTTTTTTTTTTTTTTTTTTTTTTTTTTTTTTTTTTTTTTTTTTTTTTTTTTTTTTTTTTTTTTTTTTTTTTTTTTTTTTTTTTTTTTTTTTTTTTTTTTTTTTTTTTTTTTTTTTTTTTTTTTTTTTTTTTTTTTTTTTTTTTTTTTTTTTTTTTTTTTTTTTTTTTTTTTTTTTTTTTTTTTTTTTTTTTTTTTTTTTTTGTTTTTTTTTTTTTTTTTTTTTTTTTTTTTTTTTTTTTTTTTTTTTTTTTTTTTTTTTTTTTTTTTTTTTTTTTTTTTTTTTTTTTTTTTTTTTTTTTTTTTTTTTTTTTTTTTTTTTTTTTTTTT
>JAGGCT020004036.1:5660811-5664423 GCA_017654935.2 Phymorhynchus buccinoides
CCTGCTGTTTGGAATTCCCTCCCAGTCAATCTCCGCCATGAAACCAACCTTCTCTGCTTTCAAAGCTAACCTCAAGACCCACTACTTTCAAAGCTCATTCGGTTTGTACATTTGTCCTTCTTGATCTTGTACCTGGGTGAATGATTGGGTAATAATGTATTGTGTGACTGCGGGTCCACTATTCAGTGACATGGCAAGCGCCTTGAGTGTAACATAATTATAGAATGGCGCTATAGAAATGCTATCAATTATTATTATGTATTATGTATTATTATTATTTATTATTATAGGTTAAGGTATGGACGGGATGGTATAGTAAGTATAGTAAAGGTGTGGTATGGTATGGCATGGTATGGTTTGGTATGGTATGGTATGGTGGTGGTTTTGTATGGTATGGTATGGTAGTGGCATAATATGGTACTAGAGTTGAGAACCGGTTCAAAAATCCGAAACCATGAATCCTCACGTGGCCACTTTTTATCGAACCGGGTTTTTTTCACCAGTACTCGCACCACTAGTTTTACCTACGCAAACACATATTTATTTGTCAGAATATCACACACACGCACGCACGCACTGCACAAAAACACACACACACACACACTCACACACACAACACACAAACACACACACACACACACTGCTTGGGTCAATATGTCAATGCTCGCATCTGAACATATTTGACACAATATTTTTAACATTATGACTTATGACACACAGCACTCAAATCCACACTCAAGCTCAACACTGTCAAAGTCAAAGCCATAGACCACCACAAATTAGAAACAGCTACTCTTGGTTCACATTGACACCCAATCGTGCGCTTCAGATCATGTGTTTAAAAAAAAAAAGAATGCGTTATTCTAAGAAAAAAACTGTAGCTTTCAGTTTGCAGTTTTTAAAAAAACCATGTTCACAGCAACTCGAACCGGCAATTCCGAACCGCGTAAAGCTTAGCACCGGAATTTTCGGTTCAAACCGGAAAACACAAACCCCCCCTCTACAAGTGGTACGCTGTGTGGCTACAGTTTGGTATAGTATGGTACGGTGTGGTACTAGTATGGTATCGGTATGGTATAGTTGGTACCGCAGTGTGGAGTTTAGTATGGTACTGGTACAGGACGCACGCAGTATGCATGATGGTAATCGTATGCCGTTAAGGTATGAAGTGGGGTCTATGGTAAGTTACGGTATGTATAGGCCTATGCACAGCGGTCAAGATATATCCACCACGGGTAAGTCATGACTAGTAGTAGTTAGTAGTAGTAGGTAGTAGTAGTAGTAGTAATGTGAGTAACCTGCATAGTAGTAAAGTCAGTACTTCGGTAGTAGTAGAGTAGATAGTAGCTAGTATGTAGTAGTAGTACACAAACACAACAAAAGGCGAAAACTGAGGAAAGAAAGCTAAGAGAATAAGGAAACAGAAATTTAAAAGGTAATTACGAGCTCTACGAAGACGACGATTACCCATATCGTTGCTTATGATAGACGGAATAGAATAAGCAGAAAAAAAAAAAAAAAGAGAGAACAGGAAAAGAGAGCAAAAGAGACGCACGCCGTGATAGAGCGGACAGACCCAAAAAAAAAGAAAAGGTCCCCGACAGGACAGCTCAGAACCTAGATCGTAAACACATAACACAACGTCACACAACCCACACACACACACTACGCACGCACGCACCCGCGCGCGCACGCGCACACACAACACACACAAACACTACACAAAATCGTAGGGCTTGTTAAGGCTCAAACTCCAGTATTACCTTTTCTAGACCATTTTTTGTGTAAAGGTTTAGTGATAGCATGTCTGGGATGTCATCCTATTGACGATCAGGCCTGTTATTGGGAAGTACTAAGCGTTCACGTTGGTGGTTTATACAGAATGGGATTTTAAATTGTACGGCCTCATTTGACCAATAATTTAGACATGATTGCCCCCAAGTTTGCTGCTGAGGCAACAGTCTCGTCGGTTCCGGTTAAAGTGTATGCCTGTATGTGGGGGCATGTGCGCACGCGTGCCAGTGTGAGAGCGCGCGTAGTATAGATGCATGCAGGCAGCGCTTGCACTCGGGTGTGGTGTGACGTATATTGTGTGTGTGTGTGTTGGTGTGTGTTTTTAAAATGTGGTGTGTGTGTGTGTGTGTGGTGTGTGTGTTTGGGTCCGTGGTGTGATGTGTGTGTGCGTGTGTAGTGTGTGTAGTATGTGTGTAGTGTGTATGTGTGTGCGTGAGTATGTGTGTGTGTGTGTGAGTGTGTGTGGGTGTTGTGTGTGTGTGGGGTGTGTCTGTTTGGTCTGACCACATGTGTGTGTACATGATGCGCGGTATGCTTAACGTGGGTGGTAATGTGGATATGTGGATGTGGATGCGCACCTGGAAGTGGGAGTGGGAAAGTCAGTAGGCTAATTCTTATTCCCCTTTTTTGTCCCCCTCTCTCTCTCTGGCTCTCACTCTCTCTCGTCTCTTCTTAACTCTCTCTCTCTCTCTCTCTCTCTCTCTCTCTCTACTCCCCTATTACCCTTCTCCTACGTCCTTCTTCCCCCCCAACCCCTCCCATCTCCCTTCCTTCACCCTCCCCTACTCTTCTCTCTCCTCCCTAACGATTACCCCTTCCCCTTCCTACCCCCCCTCTCCTCTCTCTTTTTTCACAAATAGCCTGGTTTGTACCCCAGGTAATTACAAATTTCAAACAATTGTCCTTGGTCTTTTCTTCCGCTGCCCTCTCCTCTTCTATCTCTCTCTCCCCCCTACGCTCTCAAGGGACATCAAGGGGCAAATACGCCGTGTTTTCAGAGCGTCAGATTTTTAGGGCCTTGTTTCATTACAAAACCGTTTCTCGTTCTGTTTTTCAGATCCGTTCCTCTTCCCCCTCATCCCCTCCTCCCACCACTGTCCTCTCTCTAAGTCTACTATCCTCTCTCTCGTCTCTCTAGGCTCTCTCTCTGCGTGCCAGTTCTCTGCCTTCGGGCAGGCGTTTCTCCTCTAGTGTGTTCTCCTCCTTAAATTCTCGTTGTCTTGTTTTGGTTTCCCCCCCCCCCCCCCCCCCCCCCCCCCCCCTTTCCTCTTTCTTATGATACCCCTCCCTTTTAAAAACATATCCCTCTATCTCTCTTCCCCCCCCCCACCCCTCCCCCCCGTTGTGAGATAATCAAAAGCCTTTTGCATGGTACTTCAAGTGTGCGTATTAATTAGCTAGTGTGTGGCAGAGAGAGAGATAGATATAGAGTGAGTGAGATGTAGGCGATCGAAGAGAGCAAGAGAGAGAGTAGATGATTGTAGATTAGGGAGAAAATATAATAGAGGGATAGAGCGAGAGGACAGAGATAGCAGAGAGAGAGAGAAGAGAGATGGAGCTTAGGAGACTAGGGAGATATATAGAGATGAGGGAAGAGTGGGGAATAGAGAGGAGATAGATAGAGGAAGAGGGAGAGGACATGAGAGAGAGGAGAGAGGGAGGAGAGAAGAGAGGAGAGAGAGAGAAGGGAGAGAGGAGAGAGAGAGAGACAGAGAGACGAGACGAGAGAGAGAGAGAGAAGGAGGAGGAGAGGAGAGAAGAGAGGGAGAGAGTAGAAGTGAGTATAAGAAAGAGAGAGAGAGAGAGAGAGCTGACAGC
>JAGGCT020004036.1:5664923-5704095 GCA_017654935.2 Phymorhynchus buccinoides
CTCAGAGTTTGATTGTGATGATTGTTGGAGTTCAGTCTTGTGACTTTTGCAGCCTTTTAACTACTACAGTAATTTTCGACCTAAGAGGCGATATGTTTGTTTTTTTTCAATTTCGAACCTATGCCATATAACCAAGGGCAACCGTATTAGTGAACAAAATCGTGGAGAAGAGGGCAAAGATCGCCATACTCAGTACAGTTTACTGTGAGTCACAACAATTGAAAGTGGTACACTGAGTCATCGATCGAGAATACACACGTTAAATGCTTCAAAATCTCTATATCAGATGTAGATAGCCAGGCCGCTAATGTCGAGATGCTCATTAACCCTGTCACTGGATGCAAAAAGCTGGGCCGTTGTTAGCTTAAAATGCCTACAATTGCTACCACTTTCGCGAAGAAAAATCAAGTCCAAACAGCAAACATACCTGGTAGGTCAGGCAAAAACGGATGTTCGAGTGTGTTTGAGAAAGGAGCCAACTCTCGTTTTGACAGCAGTAAATGGCGGTCGGTAAAGCCATTTACAGGATATGTGTCCATGGCTTCAACTTCGACTTTCTGTCTGTTGCGAGGTGTTTTCGCCTTCATAATCGGAGGTGCCTTGTTACTTTCATTTGTTTCGATTTTTCTTGAAAATTGCCGCTCTTGTGCTTATACACGCAGCGCCTAAATTGATCCAAAAAAGAAGGTTATGATTGTTCTACTATTTATTAGTCATAGCATAGGTGCCAGGGGTCTCAGGTCTGGGGAGTAGTATCGCTCTTATAGTCCAACGGTACCTCGTGTGGTGACAAGACTCGCTCTATGCATTTCAATCTATCATTGAACCACTCTACGCCATCCTCATGGAGGATTCCGAAGGAAAAATGATGGCTGGGGTATACATTGAATACGATTTCTGACGTAGAACATATTTTTGTAGCCTTTCTTAGCCACTCGCAACCAGGTCAATCAATTTTCTTTTCTCTTTATACATACATTATTGTGTGGTGGTCTGCCTTTCTGTGTGTGTGTGTTGTGGGTGTGTGTGTGTGTTGTTGAAGTGTCTGCGGTCTGTTTGTGTGTGCGTGTGTGGCGTTGGCGCGTTTTATGTCTGCATGTATTTTGTGCATGTGTGAGTGTCTGCTTGTGTTGTGTGTGTATGGTGTGTGGTGTGTGTCTCTGCATGGTGTGTGTCGTGTGGGGGGGGGTGGGGGTACATATGGGATTTTATTCATCTCATTCTGCAACTCAGACCCTTTAACGCGTGGAGTTCTTTTCGGATGGTGACGTAACTCGAGGTCCCTAGTTGTGCCCATGCACTTGCATTCCGTTAAACCCAAGTTGGTCAACGAAAAAGTTGTCATTTGGTAATGTAATTTACCCCCCCAAAAAAAAAACGCATGCCAAAAAAAAAATAAAAAAAAAAAATGTGTGTGGCGCGCTCTCTTTTCTGGCTGCGAATCTTTCTGTCAACTCTCATTCCATTGTGGTAGCAATCCTAAATTTCACAGTAGATACGCGCCTCTGTGACTATAAATACGCGTAATAGTAATACCTAATACATTCTGATTTTATGTGAATAGTTCAGTCATGACATGACAGCAAAGTAGTGGGCATTCAGGTGCTTCTATAAACCAATGGCATTTATATATTGACATGATCACACCTTGTCTTATAACAAGCAGACATGAAAAAATTAACTTCACAATCGGTACCCTTAAACAAAACAAAAAAAAAACTGAAATGCTTCTGGTTTATTTTCGCAAATTTGTTACTGAAACATATACACACACTTCGCTGTGTAAGCCGTACTACTTGCGCATCACGCTGGCTAGGCTTTGCCGCGCATTTGTTGAAACTGCGGGCAAATCGCTACTTTGTTTGGCTCGTGGCGACTATATATATACATACCTCGGGTGGGCTCTGATATCCTGAAGCGCTATAGAGTACAAAAACTACACATATACATATACGTCGTGGCAAGTACTGAAGCGCATAGAGGACATAATATATTTACGGTCAGTGGCAAGTGACTGAACTGCGCTATAAAGGACGTATTGTATATACGGTTCAGTGGCTAAGTACTGAAGCGCTATACAGTGAGGACATCTTAGTATAGACGTTGGTGGAAAGTTTAACGGAAGCGCTATAGAGGACGTAGATATACGTCAGTGCAATACTGAAGCGCTAATAGATGGCGTATGTATACGTCAGTGGCAGTACTGAAAGGCGCCTTAGAGGACGTATGTATACGTCAGTGGGCCAAGTACTGGAAAAAAAAAAAAAAGCGCTATCGAGGCGCGTATGTGTATATACGTGCAGTGTGGCAAGTACTGAAGCGCTATAAAGTAAGAGTACGTAATATTATACGTTGTGGCAAGTACTTGAAGCGCTATAGAGGACGGTAATATACCGTTGTGTTGGGCTTAATGAAGCGCTATAGAGGTACATATATATAAGTCGGATGGCAAGTACTGAAGCGCTATAGAGGACGCCATATATACGTATGGTAGGCAAGCTCATGCAAGCACTATTAGAGGAGACCATATATACGTTTGGTGGCAAGTACTCTTGCAATCGCGGCTATAGAAGGACGTCTATATACGTTTGGTGGCAAGTACCTCGATCGCTATACGATGAACATATAATAGGTACGTCGGTTGGCAAGTACTGCAGCGCTATAGAGGACGTATATTATCCGTCTATGGGCACGAAGAGTTTGCAACAATATCTCACACACTGAACCAATAGCTCCCGCACTCTGGAATAGTCTTGGTTAAATTCTGCCCCCGTGCGGTAAACGTGGTAACGTTCCGCCAAACGAGACCACAAACCAGATGTTCTCTTCCACACTGGACATAAGCGACCTACAAGATCTTTCCACACCTGTCCACAAACATGCCTTTTAATAATAATAATAATAATAAAGCCTGACCCTTATATATTCATCTGTTTTAATCGTGCACAAACCCGCTTACAATCATCATTTGAAACACGCGACACACAATATAGGACACGACATAAGCAAACATCCAACGCACAAGAGATCACACCGCACGTACGTGCACTCACTCGAATGAAAGCGTATCTTGTGCACACAGACATACACATGGCTGACCCATACGTCATTTTCATCACACACACAAAACACATTCTCACTGAAACGCCACACAAACTTTCCTCAAACATAACACGTGTACAAAAGACACGCGCGGCGCAACGCACATCGGGCGCACACACTACAAGCACACACACAACACACACAAGCATCACACCCTCACTCACATCACACAAACACTCTCACTGTGTTACTTCACACTTACGGAGACACATCTCCCCGCACACCTCACACCACACCCACCCCCGCCCTCTCTCTACACATCTCTCTTGCACACACATACACTTTTCGCCCTTCATCACTCCCCCTGAGGGATGGGGAAGATCATGCAATATCGATTATTTGGAAACATAAATAGTAGGTCTTTTTAACCACATACAGAGTTTTGTGCCGCCTATTAAAAGGATTCACAAACGACAAGAGAAGCATGACATTTAAGGACTGAAATTAGCACCCTAAGAAAAACCACGAATTCAAGATTTGGAAGAAGATTGTAAATTCCCAAAAACATCTTTCAACCTACATGAATTTTCAAACAATACTTGTTGGAGATTAATTTCTGTCACTACACAAACGCATGAGGTCTTTACTTCCTGTTTGTCCCCTTTAGTGAATGAAAGGATCCTCTGAGCAACCACAAAGCTATATGTTTCCTTGCCTTTAGGAGAAAGGTGGCAGAGCGGGTTAAGACGTTCACCGTCTACAGTGCCAATGATGACTGCAGAGTGCTTGACCAGGTTCGAATACGGCCTCCCCTTCTTTCTATTTTTGACAGAAAATCAAACTGAATGTCGAGTCCTTCAAATGGGGATGGGGAATTTAAAGCTAGTCTGACCGCGTGCATTTTACTCACTAAAAATCCACACGGCAGTTGAAAGTCGTAAGGAGCAGGGAGAAATCCGGCTGCCTGGTATGGGCCACATTGATAGCTAGGTTTTCCTAAGCGTGCCCACACCCCCTCCTCACGCCTGTGCCCCGCCCCACCCCCTAAATAATTAAAATGGCATAGGCGCTGCACTTGCGGCGATACGCTCTCCGGGGAGAGCATCTCGAATTTCACAGACTTATCTGCTGTGACAGAATATACCAAATACCTAGTATATTGTTCAACGGAGAACTTCAGAAATAAGAACACTGGAAAAAACCATGATATCTATGCCTCTTAATCCTAATCTGGTGGGCTTATTCATATTACTCAGATCACACACACAACACGGAACATGCACACACACACACACACACATCGATGCGAGAGGTAAGGGGGGGGGGGGGTAAAGAAAGCGCTTAAGCTCACATCATACACGTTCCCCACCAAGGGGGCCGTGGTCCCATCTGACCAAACGCCCCGTTGTCCCCTCATGCTCTCCGATACGTGCCATAACACAGGAGGTGTAGTAGGACCTTGTGGGCTTTTGGAGAGGGGCACATCATCTGTGGAGCCGGTGTCAGAGAGAAATATGTAACTTATCCCTGAAAGTCTCTTGTCGCAATGCGCAACTAGAACCTTTTACTATTTCATGTGGAGAAATAAAGTCAACTATTATTTAAAATATTGAGATGTAAGTGCTCAATCTACACGTGAAAAGAACCAAGGAATAGAGTCGGGGAGAAGCTTAAGTTTACCATCTTTGCCGCGACATTGATGTAACGAAACCCATGCCTTAGTTTTTGTGTCTTTTTCAACATGGTGGACGATGTAAACAAGCACCCATGCAAAAAATAAATAATAGAAAAATATCGCTGTGACGTTCTCACTATTTGTGATGAATCTTCTGTTCTTCCTGCCATGCCTCTGAATATTCATATGTGAGCTTTCCCACAAACCGCAAACATTTGAATGAGGAAAGGGTATTTCACAGGTGATGGTATTTAATGCAACCTGACACACTAAAAGTGTTTCATCTCTTTACAAATCCTATGAAAGTTTCTGGTGTGTGTATGTGAGTGTTATATTTGGAGAGACAGGCAACCGACTGAAAACAAGTACTAGTGAGCCACACTCCAGATCCTCCTCCGCATATTATGAAGAAGCTACCTGACAACTACCACTCACCATACAAGCCAAATTCCAAACAACCCACATCCTTTGCTGCTAGGAGTTCCAGTTCACACGGACTAAGTGAGCACACCTCCATATCCCTCCTCGCATATTATGTAACAACCTTACACCAACATACCACCTCACCCATACAAGCAAATTCCAATCAACCATAGAGACGTTGCTGTGCTTGAATCACAGTTCACAAGACTAAAAAGGGTGAGCATACACCTCCAGATCCTCCTCCGCGTATTATACACGCTGACAACTACCCTGGCACCATAACAAACACATTCCAAACAACACTTGCTGCTGAGTCACAGTTCACAGGACGAAGTGAGTCACACCTCCATATCCTCCTCCGCATATTATGAACACCTGAAAAACCTACCATCACCATACAGCAAATTCCAAACACGAGAAACCATGCCTTACTGCTGGTCACAGTTTCACATGTACTGAAGTGAGCACACCTCCAGAGTCCTCCTCCTGCATATTTGAACACCTGACAACTACTCACGCACCATAGAGAAACAAGCAAATTCCAAACAACCATCCTTACTGCTGAGTCACAGTTCCACAGGACACTAAGTGCGCACACCTCCAGATCCTCCTCCGCGATTATTATGACCCCACCCTGCAACTACCACACACCATACATAGCAAATGTCAAACAATCCATCTTGCTGCTGAAAGTCACGAAGTTGTCACAGGACTAACAAGTGAGCAACCTCCATATCCGTCATCTCCGCATATTATGAACCCTGACAACTACCACTCACCATACAAGCAAATTCAAACCCAATACCATCCTTACTGCAGAGGTCACAGTTCACGTAGGACTAAGTGAGCACGTACCTCCGATCCTCCTCCGCATATTATGAACCCTTGGATCGCTAACTACCACTCACCATACAATCAATTCCAAACAAAGCACCATCCTTGACTAGGTGAGTCACAGTTCACATGGACTAAGTGACGGCACCACCTCCACTGATCCTCCTGCCGTCATATTATGAACACCTGACAAAACTATACCACTCACCATACAGCAAATTCCAACAACCATCCTGACTGCTGAGCTCACAGTTCACAGTGACCTAAGTGAGCACACCGTCCAATCCTCCTCCGCTATTAATGAACATAGGCCATCAACTACCACTCACCGATACAAGCAAATTCCAAACACCACCTTCTTGCTTAGGATCACGTTCAGCAGAAGAAGTGAGCACACCTCCAGATCCTCCTCCGCATATTATGAACACCTTAAACTACCACTCCACCACAAGCAAATTCCAAACAACCATCCTTCTGCTGAGTCACAGTTCACAGGACTAAGTGAGCACACCTCCAGTATGCTCCTCCGCATATTATGAACACCTGACAACTACGCATTTCTCCCCATACATCAATATTCCAAACAACCATCCTTGCTGCTGAGTCACAGGTTCACAGGACTAAGTGCAGCCACACCTCAGATCCTCCTCGCATATTATGAACACTGAACACGTAACCGTACTCACCATACAAGCAAATCCAAACAACCTCCATTGCTGCTGAACGTCACAGTTCCAAGACAAGTGAGCACACCTCCAGATCCTCCTCCCATATTATACACCTGACAACTACCACTGCACCATACAAACACATTCCAAACAACCATCCTTGCTGCTGAGGTCACAGTTTCCAGGACTAAGTGTAGCACACCTTCCAGATCCAGTCCTCCGCATATTATGAACACCTGACAAAAACTACGCATCGACCTGGCCATAAAACAAATACGCATGTAGCCAAACAACCCATCCCTTACTGATGTGTGTAGGTCACATCTAAGAATAAAGGCGCACGGACTAAGTGAGCACACTCGCGATCCCTCCTCCGCATATTATGAACACCATGACAACTACCACTCACCATACTAAACACAGATTACTCGAACGAAACTCATCCTTACTGGTGAAACAGGGGGAAAAATCACAGTTTCCACGTTGGAAACTAGTGAGCACACCATCCAGAATCCTCCAAATAAAGGTTTCCAGCATATAATATGAACACCTTACGACACTACTGCACACATACAAACACGAATAAAGGACACATGGCGCAACACAACCAATTCCAAAACAGAGGCGCATATCCAACCCCCAAATTACTGTGAGGATCAGCGTTGCACAGTACTACTATAGAGCACACCTCCAATACCAAGCCTCCGGCGATATTAGATATTAGGCGATAACACTAGACCGAAGCTACACAGACTCACCATACAAACAAGATTCCAAACACCAATACAGGACATGTACTGTATAAGAATAGAGGAGGGTCACAGTTCACAAGAAAAACTAAAAGAAGCCTTGAGGATAGGAATAGGAACACCGCATGCGACTAAACAGAAAGACGCGAGATATGATTGAACCCGCAAAACACAGTCTAACACTTCTCTACATGACCATGCAGGTCCACACTGCAAGATGAAAAACAAGCTCCGTGAACAAAAAACAACACACTAGCCCCACAAACTGCCAGCCAGTATGGGTTGAGGAAGTACCAAGCGTGATCTTGTGCGAGAAATTCCCCTTCATATTACATTTTCTGTTTCCTTTTTCTTTTTGTTTCCGTTTTTAGTTTGCATTATGGCTTCCGAGTAGGAACCAACACTAACATAACAATCCGGAGGTCGGAACGTATCTTTGCTCAGGAATTCGCACTTTTGCCGTCTATGACGCACAGACTGTAACTTTTACATACGTGAGATTCTGCAAAGCGGGGATACTTGCTATATCTGTACACTTCCTACGCTTGCGTGTTGCCGTTTATTGTGTTATAAATTGAGCAAGTGTTTCACGAATTGATATTTTTACAAGTCAACAGTGAAACAGATTTGAATTGTCCGATCGTTAGAATTATGCCGTCTGTTGAACGATATGTCGACGATTACAGCGATTTGACGGCTTTTTTTAGCGAGGTAACACCTTGAAGAATTGATCGCGTAAGTGTTGATGTGACCTAGATAACAGACTTTGTTGAAAGCTCTTGGAAGAGCAAACATCGATGATCTGACGACGCGCAAATCATTATTGCGGAAGTGGGTCCGTTTGTGCCCGAGCCGAATGAGCCTTAGTATAGAAATTCAACAGAACTGTTCTATAGGGCTGCACTGTTTTGCAAGCCCTATCTTTGCAATGGACAATTGTTTTTGCCAGTTTTACGTTGCAACATGGTTGTAGTAGACTGACTATTCAGTTTTCTTTCCTGGTTCCAAATTTGGGGATCTGTTCCCCTCAATGATTTTTGACTTTAAAATTGAACAAAAATCGTTTTTTTGTTTTTGTTTTTTGTTGTTGCAGCAGTTCTTGAAATTTTTGCCGTCACTAGTACATTTAAATCAAAAAAAGTAAATCATTACCCATGATTTGAAATTAGTGTTTCTTGTTACTTTTTGCAGAATATCAAGACATAATAGAATAATTTTAAAAAATGCTTCTAACTGAAATTATATATTTAATTATTTGTTAAAGTTACCCCCAACTGTATTGAATTAGAGCGCAAGAGGATTTTTCCACTTGACATATGGATTTCATAAGCAGGTTAGCGTCGGGTGGGTTAGGGTGTAATTGGGTTAAAGCAACTATCTCTGTAGAACATTAATTTTGTGTTTGGCTCTAAGATCGTTGACTAGGCAAAGATTCACACTCTGGATGCACTAAATGTGCAGTGGTGTTAGGGTTACACCCTAGAAAATGCTTCCATAAATGTTGTCTCCAGTACAATCAAAAGCACACGTCTACACAACCCAGGGGAACACACATACAGAGGCCAGCACAATATCAGCTTTCCACAAATTCTAGTTTGTTTGGTGAAAGCTTTAGCAGATATATTTGGAACTAACACAGCAGCTTAGACAAGGGGTGCATTAAACCCTTCATCAGCTTCATAAGCCACACAGACCGCTATTCCAGGGAACTTTTTCCTCGCTAGGGGTGAAGCATGTGGTTGGCAGAGGCTGGCATTGATCACGGACAAATTGGTAGCTTCAGAGCACGCGGGCTGTGCGTATAATTGCAGCTGCCATGCCTAAGCTGCGCTTCCATTGTATTCCGATCTATGAAGGCTGACATGGATGGAGTATCCATAAAGAAAGCTTTTCTTCTTGTAAGTTCTATAACAATAAGCTAGTGCCTATCCCCCAATTTTGGACAATCAGTCTCAGGGACAACTTGTTGTGACACAGCACTAATTTTGTCACTTGCAATGTTTGCTTGCTTTGATCTTTTTTTTAAACCCTCATTCTCTCAAATATGTATCGTGTTTGGTTGTGCATATGCACAGAATTTTGATTGATTTCGTTGTGACTAAATTGTTCTGTGGAAGGCCGTCTTCATGGCAAATTCATAATTTCAATTAAATCTTCCATTAATGGCTGGCCTCCAAGCATTTTTAATTTAATTTTTTTATTGGCTTTCTTGTTTCAGAAGCTTTGGTTATCTATGCAATCTGCGGCTGTAAAGCCTATTTACATAGAAATATAATTTGGATGCTGATGCTGCCATTCTTAGCCCTTTTTCAGTGTATATAACCTTGTTGATGTTTGGTGGCTTATGGTGAAGCCTCGCTTCATTTGGTTTTAGGGTATGTTGTTTTATGTCCACTAGTTCTCTAATGTATCCTGAAGCCACTCCAGCAACAATGTATCTGACCAATCACTAGATGAGGAAATAGTATACAAAAATTAAACTAGGCTTTGACGATAGTAGCTTGGAAGTTTCATTTGAATTATTTTGTCTTCTATTGACGGAAAAGAAGTTATGATGCCCTCCCTATTTTTTAGGATTTGAAATGGTTCAATTAAACAGTGGCCATACTTTGTAAACATCTGGCCTCGTCGATCGTATTGTCCTCAGTTTTGGAAACGACAAAATCCCATGCTGAAAGTCTGACTCGATTTACTGTGCACACGTGAATTTCTGCTCCGCTTCTCGCAATTTGTCGGGGACAACTTTCATTACATACCTGGTTGTTCTGTTTCTTGGATGTTTCGGTGGTTCGCTTTCACTTAGGAATTTTGGGGGTACCCCATATTTTTGGTTGGCAGCATTCCTCACTATAAGAAGTTATATAATGCGTTATCTTTTCTGTTAACTTCAAAGAATTTCCTCTTTCCTTGTTTCTTCTCTCAGTGTCATATACTGTTTTCGTCAGTCGGTTTCCTTGAAACAAAACATGTATTTGCGTTTCGCATGGCTGCAAAAACAAGTTAGACTTAGGAGGTTGACATTTTTGGAAATAGCTGTGCTTCTTTCCAGGAGATGCAAACCTTCAACCCGATTTGCAATTGTGCCAATAATGAAATGTCTTGGGCAATCAGGCCTGTAAATATACTGACAAATACACAATAAATTGTTCTTATAATATTAGTTTCTTTACTAAGTCTATATATAAATTTTCTATTGTCATCATGATAAGTTGACAAGTTCATGAGTCATCTCAAGAAAGTCCAATTTTTTTGATGTTTTTTTTTTTGGTACAGGCCGCTTTACATCATGATTTTCATTTCACTGACAACCGGCTTGCACTCATCAAATGAGGTGGACATAACATAAGGTATATTGTGAGCAAGCAACTTCGTGAAGATAATAAGAATGAAGTTTTCTTATGGCATCTATCCATTATAATAACCTGTCTTTTTATATATTACCAATGGCAGGATCGTTGCCAACTTTAATGAAACCGCTCATATATTTTTTTCATTTTTTGTCAGTTTACCGTGTTTGTATGCTTCGTGCTTTCAACAAAAGCCGCCTCTATGTTGTCGTTGTTCCCATGTCGACCCATGCAGAGGACTCTGGAAAGACATGAGGAAAAAGTGTGTAACGAAAGTCAACAGCCAATTAGATCACATTCTACATTTATCTCTCATGTCAAAAACAAAACATGCACACGCACATACACACCCACACCGTCCTACACAAACACCCCACATCCCCTAACATCCAAAAACACTATACACTCACACTATGCATACATGCATGCACGCACTGTCGCACTGCACGGGATACTTTAAATAGAGTTTCAAATTTTTGATGTTTGGTCTTTATTATTTGTTTTTCCTTTTAAGCTTAGAACATTGTCTAAAGTTTAAGTATTAGTATTGCACTAAACTTTCTAAAAATACTATTACAGTTCTAAACCTTTCATCACTGACAGAAATTATTACAGTACACGTCCTCAACATAATCCCGGATTATTTTCCCTCAGACCTCCAGTTCCCCCCCCGGTATATCGGGCATAAGATTTATACATATTCGCCCTGTTTTTACAACCGGCCACGACGCCCTTCCAGACATGCATTTCAATATCACACACACGTTGCAACATGTACATCACATAAGCCATAAGTCACACATTTCATTTTGTTCTAAAGAATCACGAGCAAAGTGGATATTAGATGTTAAATTAAAGTCACTACACAGGCACACACGCACATGCCAGTGTCCAGACCACTCTATGACATAGCCATCTGCGCTCAACAAAAAACACAATCACCACACATATATAGCCATGGCGTCACGACTACAACACACACACATACTATATCATTGCTCAGACACACACACGATAAATTCAGCTTGCTGGGTTGTGTGGGCTGTCTGTCCTCTCTACCACCTTCCCTCCCGCTCTTTACACACCCCTTATACTGCCACTGCCCCATGTGTGTCTACTAGCGACGGTGTGTATGTCAATTGTGATGTCATAACTTTTGATGTCAATAGTCCTGGAATGCTTGGGTTTTTTGTGCTTTATAAATACAAGCTTACCTTAGATGCAGATATATCTGGCTTCTAGAAGACCATTTTCTCAGATTGAGTATAAAAGGTCTCTTTTAACATTTTGGATAAAAACATTTTTCTGGGGGATATATTCTCTTAATTTTTTCCTCGCTGCGTGAAGGGGTTGAAAAGCCGCTACTGAGTACCTTTGTGTTACATGTCATCGAAATATATAGGAAAACGCTTTTGGTGAATCTTTTTGGTAGCACTCTGTGATGGACTTCAAAGCCTTGCTCCTGTATGTTCATTCTGTCTCGTACACTTATGTACGGCTGGCACACACAGAGAGAGAATAGGAGAGATGAGATAGAAGATGTGAGAGAGAGAGAGAGGAGATCGATAGAGAGACTCTAAACGCTCCAGACTAAATGGTTTTAATGATATTTAGGCCGCACAGATTATGCCCTCTATTCATACAGTGGTAATACTAACCTACAAAATAACAGCAATGGCCATAGAATACACAATACATTACATAATGAAATAAATCATGCTACTCTCAAGTGACTAACGGACAAAGGCTGGAATACGGATACACATTAACAAAATACATACCTATTTACTCTCCATGAGGGTAGAGACTCTCGAGAGAGCGAGAATCAGAGAAGAGAGAGAGAGAGAGAGAGCGAGGGGAAAAACGAGAGGGGAGAGAGAGAGAGAGAGAGATCAGAGGGTTGACCTCGTCATTGACATGACACACATACACACAGACCACATACATCCCTTAGACTGATTCCCATTGTGGCAACCTACGAAGCTTATACTATGTGTGCACGTCTCAATTGTGGCTCCAGGCTTCGTTTTAGTCAGCTTCAATACGACAGATATGTTGTATCAAAAGCATGATGCTCTAGCATGTATACTTACACTGAGTTAACGGCACTATTATTTAGTCCACATAATTTGTGTAGGCTTTTTTTTCCAATGACGTTTTTGTAGTGTTCTTGGACTTGGTTTTAACGTTTCCACAGACCAAAGGCAATGAAATGATATTTTTGTGAAGATAGAATGTTTTTAAATGTAAGTTCAAGTGGAGTTAAAATGTCTGTATCGGAGAAATAAATGGGTGAGGGAGTAAGACACATTCTCTCGGAAGTCCTTAATAGGGCATTTGCACTACGAGTGTTCGTTCTCTATACTGAACTACTAAATTTGCCCGCGCCACACCGTTCTGGTTTCTGCGCCCAAATTTAACGCTTACCTTTCCTATAATTCACCTCGGTGAAATTCAAGTGGAGGTCCGCCCTCATGACGTGGCACTATGCATATTGAAGATCACACGTTTCAAATGTTTCAATGGAATCTTCTGCTTCTCCCAAGTCTGAAGTCGTGACTGCATTGAAAATAATCTCCAATGTGTGTGTGTCTGGGGGGTACAACAGGATGTACAGGATGGGTGGGGGTGGTGTTAGACTTGCATGTCTATCACCTTGTTTTAATCTGCCATCAATGTTGGCAGAAATGTTTGATTTTACTGTATAAGACTGCGGATCCGGATGACAAGATGGCCAAGCCTGAATTCTATCCTCTTTTCCAACTTGATTTCAGGAGCACTCATGAACTACTTTTACCCATGTGTGCATTTTAAGAACAAAAAGAAACGCAAAAGAAAATAATAATAATAAACGAACACTTATATATCGCTTTTTATCGAGCACAAAGCGCTTTACAATCAGCATTGAAACACTCACACACGCACACACACACAAAACACACACACGTACAGACACACACGCACGCCCTTTGACGTGAACGCGTTCTTGCACACAGACATACACACACAGACCCACACACATTTAATCAAACACACAGAAAACACATTCTCACTGAAACGCACACACATTTACACAAACATACACTTGTACAAACGCGCGCGCAGGAAAGAAGTTCATGGGTTTGCTCCTCTGAACCTTTATCCGGTACTAGGCTAGGCAAATAGGTACCGCAGGCAACCTTGATAGTGGTTGTGTGTCTTTTAGGTTAGGGATGGAGAATTCCCTATCACTGGTTTGTCTGTCCTCCTCAAGCCCCATTACTTCCGTGTTTGGAGAATATCTTGCCAAAAAATCCTTCGGATGAGACTTAACCCTCTTGCATTTATTCCGCCAAAAAACGCCCTTCCAGAAGTTGCCTCTGTGTATTCAAGCCGCCCAAAACCGCCCGTAGCTTGCCCCCACTCTGAGACCCCCTCTGATGGCATTTTCATCACGCACTAAGTTCTGGCTTGTTTTTTTTTTTTTATATACACACACTATGAAGAAGCTTCTCACTTGCAGTGATGTGATAGTAACTGTATGGCGCTCTGTGTGCTTCAAAAGACAGATTTTCCAGAAAATGTGTGAAAGAATGTGAACACTAGAAGAAGGTTTTTTCTGTAGCAAATGCGAATGCAAGAGGGTTAAAACCAAGGTACAGATGTGCAAACGCATGCACAAGATCTTGTGCACACATTCAAGCTTACCACTATTTGATAGGAGTAGGCTGTGTTGTACCGGTGGAATGGATGACACGAACTCACAAAGCATGCATTCCTGTGGGTGGCGCTGTGCTCGCGGCGATGCGCTCTCCAGGTGGGAGCAACCCGAATTTCACAGTGACTACAATACACCAAAATAAAAATAACTAAAAAATATATCCCCCCCATTCTCGGCAAAGAGCCCTTGAGGACAGACAGTATATAACTTAAAAGCAAAATAAAGACAGTGGAACCTCCATATTAAGACCTCGAAAATCAGCCCCAAAATGTCTTAATACGGAGGGGTCTTAATAGGGAGGTGGGCACTCAGTAGTCGGGATACGAAGGGGAAACCAATCAGTGAATTTTCATGGGGTCATATCTTCAGGGATTATTCCTAGCACCGGTCATCAGTCATTGACTGATAACATTTTTTAAATGACCTATTGTTTTTGCAGGCAAGGGGGTCATACGACTTATTAACCCTCTGGGCACGACGTAAAAGTTACAAATGTAAAGCTAAAAGACAGGCGTAAAAACGTCAATCGGTACTTCTTATTTTCACTTTTCATCTCTCATACAAACATTTGACTGGGAAACCTATACACTTTTAGAAAGAAGAAAGCTTGAATTTTGCAATGAAAGTAAAGAAAACAACTTGCCTTGAATATGGTGACAGCAGTAATCCAGTAAAGCACTTTCACTGTGACTGCAACTAACCCCACCCCCACCCCATCCGACGATGATCCGTCACTGCTACTCGTGTCAGACATCACAAAACCATGCAGTCAAACCCTTTTCCTTCACTTCAAACCCTTTTCCTTCACTTTGCAAAAAAAATACAAGCCTAATTACCTTCCTAATCCTAGTCTGCATCAGAGTAGCTATCGGCAACATACTCATCCTCATCCTCACAATCACTACTTTCATCACTCATTTTCACACAAACAAATGCAAACTGGTCGATAAAATGGCTAGACTCAGACAGCAGGAAGTCGAAGTACGAGTGCTACGAGCTTTCTGATTGGTTAGCTGTATTCGCTTATTGGATTGGCCAAAGTTCAGCGCGAAATATGAAATGAGCCGAACTGAGCCCTGATCGTGGCCCATCGTGCTCGTCCAGGGGAGCCCCGATCGGGGCTCATCGTGCTCGTCCCGGGGAGCCCCCCGATTCGTGGCCCATTCGTGGCTCGTCCCGGGGAGCCCCGATCGTGGCTCATCGTGCTCGTCCCGGGGAAGCCCCGATCGTGGCCCATCGTGCTTGTCCCGGGAAGCCCAGATCGGGGCTCATCGTGCTCATCCCGGGGAGCCCCGATCGGGGCTCACGGTGTGCTCGTCTTCCGGGGAGCCCCCGATCGGGCTGCCATCGTGCTCGTCTCCGGGGGAGCCCAGCCGATCGTGGCCCATCGTGCTTCGTCCCGGGGAGCCCCGATCGGGCCTCATCGTGCTCGTTCCCGGGGAGCCCCGATCGTTGGCCCATCGTTGTGCTCGTCCCCCGGGGAGCCCCGATTCGTGGCGTCATCGTGACTCGTCCCGGGGAGCCCCGATCGTGGCTCATCGTGCTCGTTTCGCCGGGGAGCCCCCCGATCGTGGCTCATCGTGCTCGTCCCGGGGAGCCCCGATCGTGGCTCATCGTGCTCGTCCCGGGGAGCCCCAATCGTGGCCCATCGTGCTCGTCCTGGGGAGCCCCGAGTTCGTTGGCTCATCGTGCTCGTAGCCCGGGGAGCCCCGATCGTGGCCCATCATGCTCTGTCCCGGGGAGCCCCGATCGTGGCCCATCGTGCTCGTTTCCCGGGGAGCCCCGATCATAAGGCTCATCGTGCTCATATTCCCGGGGAGCCCAGATCGTGGCTCATCGTGCTCGTGTCCGGGGAGCCTCCGATTCGTGGCCCATCGTGCTTGTCCCGGGGAGGGCCCCGATCGGGGCTTCATCGTGCCCAGAGGGTTAAGTTTACTTTTGCGTCTGATAGCAAACGTTAACCCTTTCGCCGCCAGCCATTTTTTAGCCAAAAAATATCATGAAACTTAACTGGGTAGACAAAAATGTATCTGCAATATATTGTAGAATTTGTCTGTGAGAAGTATAAAATTAGGCCTATCCTTACCTCCCAAAATTAAGAAAATAGGGTCTTCAAATAACAGGCCCTGATTTGATGTCTTTTAGTGACATGGGTGTTAAACCATTGTGGTGCATAAATGCGACATCGGCGGTGAAAGGGTTAATAAGGATCTTTGATGTGAGCTGCAACTGATTCCTTTGTGATCAGATTGACTTAGGTTAAAAAAAATAGACTGTAAACTATAATTGCTCTATTAATACTTCACATAGCATAGCTACGAGCTTTTCTCGTTTAATTTTTAGAACACGCTGTCTGCGAAACTATATATGGTTGATTGCAAACAGTGTCCTAGAAAACAGTTTTCGTCGCACTCAAGCTGTATTTCCTTTCCTTGTCTTAAATGGTATACATTATGACTTACTGCTTTAGGAAAATGACCTATTGCCTTATACAGTGGAACCTGCCTCTATAAGACCTTCAAAAATTCATCCCAAATGAGGTCTATAAGTGGAGGGGTCTTATAAGGGAGGCAATTTTAATACTTATACAAAGAGAGGTCATAATATCTCAGAGAAGTAGGTCTTACGTGGGAGGGAGTCCTATAATGGGAGGTTCTATAAGGGAGGTGTTCCACTGTCCTCCCGTTCTTTGAACTTGGTCAAATGACCTGACCTATGAATGTCCTGTGACAAGATTGATACCCTGTATCATAGAGGCCGTCTGTTATAACTGCCTGTTTCGAAATTCGGTCTTTTGGGGTTAGATCTTTCTGTACTGTCTCGTTTTGAAAGTCGGTTTGGGGTAGTTCCGGTTCAAAAATAGAATGAACAAATGAAAGTTACCCTACCTTAAAACAACAACTACATATTTTGTTCTTGTCCTTACAAGTCTTAAGGGGCAGTTAATGTGGTCGTATCAAGTAAACAAATAAGAAACATAACTGTTTATAGTCAACGAATGTAAACACTTTAAGAAAGCAAACATGAAAACATGACTTAATATTATTAAATCTCCATACTAACTGATAACTGAGCAATTTAAACACCCCTCTATTTCAAGTACGGACCAGCCCATGCCGTGTTTACAGCATTTTCCTAACTAACGAACTAAGCCATACCCGATGGCGGTGTCCTACTTGAACATAGCCGATGAGGTTTAACTGAGGCGTGGTCACCGCTACACGCTATCTGTATTATTTCCAAAAAAATCGGGACTTTACTGGTTTTCGCGTACTGCCTCCGGGCATTGCCATCCAGTATTTTTCCCACCATATTTTTGTATTTACAAATGTCCCATATGTGTCTGATTCAGACCCAGAGAACGTAAAACTGTGTGCGCCATTTTCATTCATTCACTATAACCGGAACTAGTGCTATCCTAACGGGCACACAACTCGTCTGTTACTTCCGTTTTCATTTCGAAACAGTGCCATAGGGAGGCTCCACTGTGGAAAGAAGATTTATCTGTCACAATAGTCCATAAACATTCCTGCAAAGATGTCCAAACATACGCACCCCTGGTTATTGGGTTTACGGGTATCTGGCCGAGGGCGTGCGTTGTCGTCGTGTTGCGGCTGAAATGGGGCAGGTTTGCTTTCTGCAGCATTGTGGGAGTCGAGCGATTTCTTGGCATAAGTTTGGGGTGCTTCAAACAGTTGGGCCGATGGAATACTGTCGCCCCCCTCGGTTTTATCAGGCTCTTTTTCCTAGAAAAACAAACACACACGCATGTAAGCAAATTCTCATGCACACAAAAGTGCACACACGCACGCAAAGTACATATGTGTACTTGTGCACTGTAAGCGAAAATGGTTGACTTGAGACTAAACAAAAAACATTTTCCTTGATTTTTATTTTATTAAAAAAGTGTAGTACAGTAAAACAAATAAAAATATAAACATAAACCATCATCATAAATCATAATGCTAATAATAAACAGCCCGTAAAATAAGGAGAAATTAAAATATAAATATAAACCATCATCATCATAAATCATAATGCTAATAATAAACAGCCCGTAAAATAAGGAGAAATTAAAATTTGAAAAACAATTAACTGCGCAGCGGTTTATCTCATAACTGACACAAGAACTTGTAAATATTTTTTAACACTGACTTTTCTGCCTTCTCTCTTAATATTTCACCCACAAACCTGAGCATTGTCGCTGTAATGGTTGGCATCCGATTCCACCCCATTTTCTTCAGTGTCTTTGTTGTGAAACAAATCTGGGTTGAAACGGCGAAAAGACGTTTTCAGATCCTCAATCTTGAGACAAATGAAGCGATGACGTTTAAGGTTCTCAGCTGCCATCTTTGCCAGTGCATTATGGGTTTTCTTACTTTCCGCCGCAATTAGGTCCAGAAGTGTTTGAAAAAAGGGAGGGATGTCTGGAAGGGAGAGGAAAGAAAAGGTGATCATACATTATATTACCTTCTTCTTCTTCGATCGCTCAGAACAATGTCCCGTCAATTATGACCACAGATGCGGAATGCTGCCGTTACGCAACCAACTAATAAACAGTTAGGCCCAGCATGTCCGACATCGGCTTGGAGGAAATCTTTTTGAAGAGTGTTTATTGAAAAAAAGCAGGAGAATGGACCAGTCAGGCAGAAAGATAGAAGATGACAGTAAACAATGGAAAAAAGGAGCGTCATAGAGAGTGGAAGATTAGAGGAAGTTACAAGCAAAGAACTTCCAGAAGTTGGGGGAACTATTTGTACAAAAGAAGCCCCAGTTTCCTCACAGTGGAGTTGCGTCATATGATATCATTGTTTCTGTGGTATGGAAAAACAAGTGAGTAAGTGGATACAATGGTATGCGTAAAATGTGTGTGTGTGTGTGTGTACATACATACATGCGTGTGTGTGGGGCTTTGTGTCAATCGTGTGTGTGTGGGTTGTAGGGTGTTGCGTTTGTGTGGTTTGTGTGTGTGCTGTTTGTGTGCATGTGCGTGTGTAGTGTGTGTGTGTCTGTAAGCATTCATCTAGTCAACCCATCTTAATGAAAATGTAGTGCAGTCTCAAAAGGTTATGTTAGAAAAGCTAAACTTGGCTTTAAAAAACAAACAACGGATTTGTACCCAAAGAATTGTGTTGGTGCATGCATCAATGAGTGTGTGTGTGTGGTGGTGTGTGTGTGTGTGTGTGTGTTGGGGCGTGTGTGTGTGTGTGTGTGTGTGTGAGACGAGCGAGAGAGACACCCAACTAGTGGACATCTAGATGATCCATACTAATGGAAAATATAGTGCAAAAATTCTCAAAAGATTACGTTAATAAAAGCTAAAACTTTGCTTGAAAAGATAACATATAGGATTTGGTGGGAAAATCAGTATGCGTGCATGCAGTTGTGCGTGGGGCTGTGGTAGGCCATGGGATGTCGGGGGGGTGTAAAATTAGTAGAGAATGAGAAATTAAAGCTACCGTTTTTTTCGGATCATTTAAGGCGCTGCTGTGTATTTAAGGCGCGAAATAGGGCAATTTTCAAGAAAAATCTGAAAACTTTAAAGCAAAAGGCGCCTCGTTTATTATAAGGCAATACACAACTTGCAAAAGAAAGTCAAACTTCAAAGCCCGTACGCGTCCTGTAAAGGTTTACCGACTGCCATTACTGCTGTCATAAACGAGAGTTGGCGCCCCTTCAGGAAATCATCCAACTTCCTGTTTGTTGGCATTTTAAGCTATACAATGATGCTTTTTACATCCAATGAAGGGTTATGACACCTATTTGACAGTATCTTTGATGATAATAGGGGGGGATTTTGAAGAATGTTAACGTGTATGTAGATTCGTTGTATCTGGGACTCGTGACCACTTTCAATATATAGACTCAAGTATACTGTACTGAACACGGCAATCGTGGGCTCTCTTCCCACGATATTGTTCACTAATAGGGCACCCTCGTTTATTAGGCCCATAGGTCGAAATTGGAGAAAAAATATCGCCTTATAGTCCGAAAATTATGGTAATCCTCCTCCTTTTTTTTTAAAGACAAAACAGAATCTGGACCACATTAATCATAGGAACACAGCTGTATCACAATTAGTTGAATTACATACATATTTCAGAAACAACGATATACCTTGCACAGACTGGGTTGTTGATGCTCCACTTTTTCTGTAACATACACAATGATGAATAACTGACTTTGTTAGTAGGCAATAAATTATTTTAAAAAAAACACATTTCCTTACAAATATCAGTAAGCATTCTTCAATCACAATACACAAACATTTGTTTACTCTGTGTTACATTTGTATTCATTATACACAAACATTTACATTTATTTTATTCGCTGTGTTAACTCTAAATGTCTGTATGCATGCAAGAGTGTTAAAAGAATACATACATACATACGTCCTTTGTTCCTTGTCAGGCTTCAGTCGAACTTCATCTAACTGACTTCCTCTTCTTCTTCTTCTTCCTCCATTGATTCAGACAGTTTCCTGTCAATTATGAGCTCAGATGCGTCATGCTGCCGTTATGTGCCTAACTAAAAAAAAGTTGGGTCCAGCATGTCTGTCTTCGGATGGAGAAAATATTAGTAAGAAGTTCTACAACAAAAGCAGGAGAATGGACCAGTAAGACAGAAAGATAATAGATGACAGAAAGCAAAGGCAAAAAGGCAGAGTCAAAGAGAGCGGGACAGATTTGAGGAAGTTACTAATACAGAACTTCCAGAATGTGGGGGAACTATTTATACAAAAGACACCCACACACATGCCCCACCACACACACACACCCCACCTCACCCCCATACCCCCACAGGAAGAGACTCGTGGAGGGCAAGGTTGTCTAGCTCCCCGAATGGAGGCATGAGGAATCTGCTCAATGCCGTTCAGGTGCCTTACAATGAGGCTTTTATACCGAAAATTCTCTGCCCTGTCTCTTGACCTGAGATGCGAACGCCCCCTAATTAAGATTATCGACCTTGCCTGTCAGGAACTAGCAGTATTATAGCCACAGAAAATTACCTGCTCCTGGACTCGTCACCAGGGGGCATCGGCAGTTCAGGCCTAAAATTATCGCCCTTTCATGTCGGCAAGGAGTAGTATAAAGCCTCATTTGATGCACCTTAATCATAGTCAATAAAACATGGTCCATACTCAACAGTCATAACCCTGCACACTCACAATGGAGGAGGGGAATCCCCGTCAGTCAGAATGACGCTGCCCGAATGTCCCTCCAGCCCCTCCCCCTCCCCTCTGGGCTGGTAGGACAGCGACACCGTGACCGGGGTTATCTCCACCTCCCAGTCCACCACCAGGTCCATGAACTGATACTGAAACACGCACGCAGGGCATGCGTGCAGCAACGCGCGCAAACAAACACACACACAAAATACAGGTATGCACACACACACACACAAAAAAAAAAAAACAAAAAAAAACACGGGCAATCGAGCAATTAAACGCATAAATGTGCATGCCTTTAATATTATTCCTTACTAAAATGTCTATGTGCATATATTAATATAAGCTACCCACAAAAAGGAATGCACACATACACACACGTCGCGCACACACACACAAACACAAGGCAATTTGTAAGCAATTTAAACGCATGAATGTGCATGCCTTTAACATTATTACTTAGTAAAATGTCTATGTGCATATATTAATATAAAGCTACCCACAAAAAGGTAGGGAACACTTTAAAAATACACATGCTTCGGTAATTTTCTTCAAAACGCTTCACATCTAGAACAGCCTTGCAATAATGTGAAAATGCAAAAATATTTAGCGATCGCCTTTGGTTTCTAAGGTAATGTAAGTTTTAAAATGACTGACATTTTTAAAAATCTGAAACAAATTTAGTGCATCAGCGTTTTTTCCTTAGTGATTTGTGCAAAATGACACTCAGCACATGTTAGGAGGAAGCTTAAAGAATGAGTACAACGCTCAATAAGAACCTTTCATAACAGAAGAAATAGTGAAATCATTCGCTTTGTTACGACAGTTGAGCAGCGAAGGTTGAGTGTTTTGGAACTTGGGACACCCTTGGCATAGCCGCAGGAGGGGGTGACTGTGCAGGAAGATGGTCACCAACTTCAAGTATCAAGTATCAATCATTATCAAGCTGTGACAGCGGTTCCAGCACAGCAACACCTTCCTGCAGCCATTCCAGGGATCTCCCCAGATCCAAAACTTGGCAAAAGGCTCAACTTTCACTGCACAACCAACGTGACTCGGCAATTAATTGCACTATCTCTCTTGCTTTTAAAATATCTGTTTTTTTAGCTGTACTTATTCGCTAAGCTTCCTGCTAACATGTGCTGAATATCATTCTACTCAATCCACATTGTTGAAAAAAATTCAAAGAAACTGAAATTGTTACAATTTGTTGGATTTTAAAAAAACTCAAGTTACCATAGCAACCAATGATAATCGCAAAACATTTTCAGTTTCACAGCAAGGCCATGTCTCAGGTGTATGTGACTGCCAGGTTTTAAGATCTAGATGCGAAGCGTTTTGAATCTATGAGCAAATAACCCAAAACATGTGTATTTTGAAAATGTTCCCTAACTTTCTGGGATATATGTGAGACTTTCAGAAACTCACTCGTGCCATGTCCGTCTAAAGGGCCTGCTGCACTGCATACGATTCGCTGTCAAGGCGATGCGATTGTAACAGTGTGAGTCATGATTCATGTGAAATTTGTGCATTGGGTCTACTTGAGAATATACAGCGAAAGTAGTAGAATCATTTTTAGACAGACGTATTTCATGTGAATCATGGAATCGTATTGTCACAATCGCATAGCATTGACAGCGAATCGTATGCAGTGTGGCAGGCTCTCTAAGACTGTTCAAGAAGCAAGGCTCCCAGGGACCCCAATTTGTGGGCGTCTATGATGTACTAGAATTTCTAAAGGACCCTCTAAAATAATGTGCAGGGGGTACCAGGGATGCACTAGAAATAATCTCTTTAGCCATTTGCAAGCTATGCCACTGATACCCTCTATATCTCCTCTAGGACCCTCTATACTGTATGTGAAGGAGTCTCTGGGACCACTTGTTTCGCGGGACAATTGGGAGCCCTGAGAAGAAGAAAACATTCACCTCAAGGTCCCCAAGCAGCGAGTTCAAGACATCCACCATTTCGTTGGAGTCCTTCATCCTCTCCGCAGACTGAACGTCCTTGTGAGCAAACACTATCTCCCGGCAGGACAAGGACAGCAGTCGCGCCTGGAACTTGGTCCGGCACTCGTCCACAACTGCCTGAAACGGCCAAACCACAATGAGAGATGCAGTCTGAAATTAGTTTCAAAGTGGCTTAGAACAATTAATGAATAATAATAATGAAGAAAACTTATATAGCGCACATTCCAGGCTAGCTGCTCATGGCGCTTTACAAAAAAAAAAAACATTTAATCAAATCACATCAATACCCATGCCCGCACGCACACAAGCACACACACTGACGAACATAGCATATCATTTACATGCGCATGCACACATACATACAGTACATACATACATACGTACGGTACGTACGTACATACATACATACATACATACACACAGACACAAACAAACACACACAATCCCCACACACGTGCATAAGCACATGCCAGCGCGCGCATGCACACACACACTTTCTGTCCTCCCAACTTTACCATGCCATTCATCATCCCACACACGCTTTCATTCTCACAATCCGATCATGTGGGACAGACAGTAGTGTTTCAGAGAATAGATGAGTTTTCAGGTTTGGTTTTGAAAACTGGACAGGGAGTTGGAATGTCCCCCCCCCCCTGAGAGACAGAGGGAGTTTGTTCCAAGTAGCTGGGGCCTGAAAAGAAAAGGATCTCTCGCCATAAGTTTTCGTTTTAATTGAGGGAGGCTGTAGAATACGAGAATCAGAAGAAGAACGAAGCTGACGAGATGGAATGTAAGTATGAAGTAGATCAGACAGGTAAGTAGGAGCAGAGCCAGAAATGACAGCAAAGGTAAGAGCAGAAAGCTTGTAGTTGATCCTGCTGGAGATTGGCAACCAGTGCAGAGAGTGCAGAAGGGGAGAAACATGTTCAAACTTGGAGGACTTAAGGATTAGTCGTGCAGCATTATTTTGGATTCTTTGGAGTTTGTTGAGAAGGTAGTTTGGAAGGCCAGCAAGAAGAGAGTTGCAATAATCTATTCTCGAGAGGACAAATGCACAGACCAAGGTTTTTGTGGCATCAGTGGAGAGATAGTGACGAACAGAACTAATCTTACGAAGCTCAAAATAGGCAGATCTGCAGATATTAGACACATGCTGCTGAAGGGAGAGACTTTGATCCAAAGTGACACCAAGACTGCGGACAGAAGAGGAGAAAGGAGATAGTGGTTTGTTGTTGATTGTGACAGAGCCTGGAAGGGTAGAAAGATTGAGCATTTTCTTTGGGCATGCTAACATAATTTCAGTTTTTTCTTCATTAAGTTGCAGCTTGTTGTGGGTCATCCAGATTTTAAGGTCAAGTATGCACTTCCTGTGTCCGCGATACCAGCCCATCGACTTCAGCAAGAGTTGGCCGACTGATATACTTCTGTATCGTCCGCAAAACTCTCATTTGACAAGGCATGTTGACTGATAACATCGGACACAGGAGCAGCATAGAGCACAAAAAGAATGGGTCCCAGAACAGAACCCTGTGGGACACCATACAAAAGGGGGGACGGCTCAGAGTATCTGCCACTAACACAAACTGTCTGCTTACGATTAGTCAAGTAGCTATCAAACCAGGAAAGAGCAAGATCATGAATGCCAAAAGAATGTTTGAGTCGGCGAATAAGAATGGTATGATCAATAGTGTCGAAAGCGGCACTGAGGTCAAGCAAAGCTAAGAGAGAAACTTTGTTGTCATCAAAACCTAAAAGAAGGTCGTTAACAATTTTAAGAAGGGCTGTCTCTGTGCTGTGGCATTTCCGATAAGCGGATTGGTGGGGGTTCAGAAGGTGATTTTGTTCTAGGTGTGCAAGTAGTTGACAAAGTACAACCCTTTCAGTGATTTTTGAAAGAAAGGAGAGATTGGAAACCGGTCTGTAGCTTTTCAGATTGTCATGGTCAAGGGAGGGTTTCTTTAACAATGGGCGGACAATAGCAGATTTAAAGACAGAAGGGAAGGAGCCAGACAAGAGAGAATAATTTGGAATATGAGTGACATAGGGCAGCAAGACAGGGATACATTCACAAAACAGGGAGAGAGTTAAGGATCTGATGTTTTTTTGACAGGGAGAGGAATTGCTGGAGTATGAAGGTGAGTTTGGCCGAAGATGAAGACGATCCGGGGAAGAGGAGTTTGACCAACCCCGAGGATTTCAACATGAATCCCAAGAGGTCCCCCCCCCAAGAATAAAAATTACTGAGACCCCTGGAAAATTTTTGGTTGTTTTAATTTCAAAGAATGGAATTCCCCAAAATTTTCACGGAATATCACCAAGGACCCGGGCAAATCCGGAGTAGGCAATTTGTCCAAGGATAGACACTTGGATATCCCCAAGAGGTAGGGGAAAACAAACTGTAAGTGGTAGGTGGCCCCCTTAGTGTGTGTCACAAAAACCCGCCAAATGAGAACACCTTGAAAACACCATTGACCTGGGATTTTGATCTGCAATAAAAAATACGTGCATTTTGCCTAAGGTTCTAAGATTATCGTGGGGGTGCGTGTTTGGGAAACCAGAAAAAAAACATGGGAAAGTGTTAAAAAAGTACCCCCCCCCCCCCTTTTGTCTTCAAATTGGTTTTTTTTAAACCCTTTCACCGCCCAAAGTTCCCCGCCATTTTTAAAAAAAATTGGTGTTTTTTTAAAAGGTTTACACAACACGCCAGGAAAAAGGCCGAGTAACATAAAAAGCAATGGTATGATGTTGCAAATGGGAACGAGGAAGAGAGGAGGGGAGAGAGCGAGGAGTGAGGGGGAAAATTTATAATTATGGGGCCGGAAAACGAGGTGTCGCGGGATGAATTTAGTGAGAAAACAGCACATAAACATTTTTTTTTTAAAGATTTTTTTGTAATTGAGACGAGAATAACCTGGTAATGGAAGCAAAACAAAAAAACCAAGGCTGGTGGCAAATTAGAGATGTAGGAGCTAACTAAAGATTAAAGTGATTTTTTTTAATTTTCTTTCCCTTTTCCTTTCACCCCCGCTTTTCGTGGTGTCCCTCCCCCCAAAAATTTCCTATTGGTTGTTAGAAAGAGAGATGAAATATGTTAGAAAATGACACAGGAAATGAAGAAGAGAAGAGACAATTAGAGAGAGATGGGGTTATGTTCATAGAGAGAGATTGAAGAAGAAGAAAAAGAGAGAGAGGATAGGAGAGAGAGAAGCAGCGAGATTACAGAGGTATTTTTGGTTTTGTTTGTTCCCACTATTCCATCTTGTGTTTTTTGTTCAGTTGTAAATGTTTTTGTTTTTTTCCTTATTGATATTCGCCATTTTTGCCATTCTATGATGGCCCCTCCAAAGTTTCCAACCCCCCCACCCCGTATAAGGTCCTTTTTTTTCCCTCCCCGTGTGGCATTTTGCCCCAAAAATTTGTTTACAAACATCATAAAACATGGCAAAAAAACTAAAGGCTGGTGAAGCTTCAGGTGTATAATAAAGAACAAAAAAGGGGTAAATCAAAATGCAAATAAAAAAATAAAAAAAAAAAGAATTTATAAATCTATCTTTTGGCCCAAATTTAGGCTGCCCCAATGTTCCAATATTAAACAAAACCCAGGGCCATGTTTTCCCCCAAAAATACTAAAAAAAAAATTATATCGGATATCCTTTCCATTGTAGATTCTTCATAATTAAAAATCGAAATTGGAAAAAAAATAAAAAAAAAAAAATTTAAAATCCTACCTCCGGTCCTTGGTCTGTTTCCTGCAGCCGTTTTCTGAATAGACCAAGAAAAAAAGAAGCGAGCCTTAAATAAGTCCCTCATCCCCTCCCAATATAATGTATTTATTTTTCAATTCCACCCACCGTCCTGATGCAGGCCCATATCTTTTGCTCTAGCCTTCATAACATCTCTCACACTTTTTTCTTCACTTCCCCGTACGTTCCTTTAATATTATATCCCCTCCCCCTTGATCTTACAAACACAAAACAAACAAGTCCAATAATGAAGTTTTCTCCTTTTTTCTCTTCCAAAAAGGTCCTTCAGTTCGGGGGTGGTAATTCTTTCTATTTCTTCTCTATCCAAGATTCTTATATCTTTCTATTAAAAGGGCGACCCCCCTCTCTTCCTTTTTTGTTCTTGTAAATAAAAAACCCCCCTTCAAGGAACGGTGGGGGCACATGCCCCATGGAATGGTGTGTGGGTTTTTATTGCGGTATAAATTAGGGACTACTCACGGAAAGTGTACATAGATACATTTGGGTATGCGGTTCAAGGTGTATGTTACACTGAAAAGGTGAAAATTTTGAATTTAACTGAGGAAGCATTTTATTGGGGGGCAAGCCCTATGAAGTAATGGTAAACAAAGTTAAATCAAATGGATGTTACTTACAGTAACCCTAACAAACCAGTGCAGGAAATTGGGAACCGAATGGCCCACTTTTTAAGAACAAGATGAGCTTTTTTTTTTCAAAGTTTTTCAATTGCGAAAATCCGTCCCCCCCCAATGACATGAAAGATCAACAGTTTTAGCTGACCAGTTTCCCAAGGTTGAGGGGTCCACCTTACTTTAGGGCATGGTGATTTTACAACGAATTTTTTTTTGGGTCCCAATTATGGATGACGCACAGTATCGTGAGAAGTGTAAAGGGTAGTAGGTGGGAAAATATTGATTTTTTTTTGCATTCTACATGTTTTTTTTTTTTCACTAGTTTTTCAAAATCAACATGCACAAACCCGTTTTTGAAAATTTGAAAAGACACATTAGTGAAATTTATTTCCATGTTTTTTTTTTTTTTTTTTTGTGGAAAATAGAGGGACCTTTATTTTTGTTATTCTCCGCAAAAGTTTTGGAATGGAATTTAAGGAGGAGCTAAAGAATAATTACCGTTCCGAAAATTTTTAATTTGTTTTTTTTTTTTTTTGCTGTTTTTGCGAAGACAAGTTTTTTTATGGTGGGGGGGGGGGGGGCAAGACACAAACCCTCATAGCTCTTTGACCCCCTGTAAAACCATCCGGTCCTTTTTCTTGCTGGCTTTTTTTCATTCCTCCGTTGTTTGGGGGAGATTTTTATTTTTTTTTTGCCAACACCAATGCTCCGTCGCATAAATGCCTTTTTTTTGTGGTGTGCGTTTTTTTGTTGGTGGGTTGGTGTTAAGGGTTCTGAACACAGCCGGGTTTTTGGCTCGCTGGGTGTCTGGTGTGGGTCCCCCCCCCCTCCACCGAAGGTGGTGGGTGTGGGGGTGGGTTTTGGGTGTTTTTTTTTGGTTGGTTTTTTTGTTTTTTTTTTTTATTTTAATTCTGAGACACGCTGAATGTGTTGGGGGCCGCCTTGATGTTTGTTGGGGGGGTCCACGTCAGGTGGTTGTTGTCATGTTTTTTGTTTTTTTTTTTTTTTTTGCCAAACTGGTTTTTTTTTTTTTCTGAAACGACCAAGGTTGGCGTCTGTTGGGTTGTCATCAACGTCCTGGTTTTGTTTTGTGGTTTTTGGGTTTGGGTTTGTTTTTTTTATCTTGAACAGCCAGGTGGCCGCTTCCTTTTGTGTGGGTCTTGTCAGGTTGGGGGTGTTTTGGGTTTTGTGGAAGGGTTGGTGTGTTTGGGGTTTTTGTTTTTTTTTGGTTATTTGAGTTCCCACAGCCAGAGTGGAGCGCCGTGTGGGTTTGTGGGGGGGGGTCCTCCCGCCTCCCCAGGTTGGTTGTTTGTTGGGGTGGAGGGGTTTGAGTTTTTGTTTTTTTTTTTGGTGGTTTTTTTTTTTTTGTTATTTTTTTTTTGAAACAACCAGGTTGGGACCCGCACTGTGTGGTTGGTGTGTGTCCCACCCCTCCATGGTGGGTTTGGTGGTTGCTTTGAAGGGGTTTGGTGGGGGGTGCCCGTGGGGTGTTTTTGTGCCGTATTGTTTGGAACACCTGCCGTGGCGCCTTTTGTGGTTGGGGGGGGGTGGGTCCCCCCTCTCAAATGTGGGTTTGGGGTTTTGTGAGGGGTGGGTTTGTTGGGTTTGTTTTTTGGTGGTTGTTTTTTTTTTTATTTTTTTTTTTTTGAAGTAAGCACCGAGTGTTGGCGCTGTGTGTGTGTTACTCCGGTGTGGTGTGGGGGTTTGTGTGAAACACCATGAGGTGGCCCCGCTGGTGTGGTGGGGGGTGTTCTTTTGGTTGGTTGTTTTTTTTTTATTTGTGGGGGGAACACGCCATTGTGTGTGCCGCTGTTTGTGTGGGTTGTTTTTTCCCCCCCTTACACGAGGTTGGTTTTGTTTTGTTTGGGGGGGGTGCCCCCGGTGGGTTTGGTTGTTTGGGTGTGTTTTGTTTTATTTTTTTTGTTTTGGGACCGGCCCGTAGGTTGGGGCGCTTGTTGTTTTTGTTTTTTTTTTTTTGGGGGACCCTTAACCGAAAATTGGTTTAATGTGAACACCAGGTTTATGGCCCCTCTGTGGGTTGTGGTTTTTTTTGGTTGGTTGTTGGGTGTGTTTTTTTGAACACCCAGGTTTTTTTTTTGTGGGCAAAACTGGTGGGTTGTGTGTTTTTTGGTTTTATGGGTGTGGTTTATGTGTGGTGTTTTTTTGTTTTTGACGTTTGTGTTTGGGCGTGCTGTGTGTGTGTCCCCCCCCTTCAGGTGGTTTTGGGTTTGTGAGGGGGTTTAGGGTTGGGGGGGGTTGGGGGTTGAGGCAAGGTGTTTGGGGCGTTTTATTGTTGAAACCACCCAGGACGCGCATTGTGGTTTGTTGGGTCCGCCTGAGAGAAAGAAGAGAGGTTTGTTTTGGAGGGGTTGGTGTTTTTTTGTTTTTTGGTGGGTTTAATTTTTTTTGTTTTTGAGACAAACCAGATGGTTTTATGGGGGTCTCGCTTGGTGGGTGTGGTCCTTCCAGGCGGTGGTTTTGTGGTGAAAAGGGGGTGTGTTGGGTTTTTTGTTGGGTGGTTAGTGTGGGAACCACGTCCCAAGGGTTGGGTGCAGCCTTGGGCCCTGTGGTGGTTTTTTTTTTTGTGTGTGTGTGTGTGTGTGTTTGGAGGGGGGGGGGGGTTATTGTTTGAGCTAATTTGATCAATTGTGATATTTAGGTTGTCATTACGCGAACAAATGTCTTAGAGAGAGAGAGGAGAGATAGAGAGAGTGAGTGGCCCCCCGCTGTTTTTGGGTTTTTTTTTTTTTTTTTTTTTAGAGGGGGCGGGGGCATTTTTTTTTTTCTACTAGAGGGTGAAGAATGGTAATAATGGATTTGTTTTTTTTTTTTTTTTTTTTTTTTTCTTTTTTTGTCTTTTTGTTTTTTTTTTTAATAATTTTTTTTTTTTTTTTTTTCCACACACACACCACAACTACACACACGACACACACCACGACACCACCACACACACATACACGACACACACACACAACACGCACACACGCACACACACCACGCCACCGCAGTCCACACACGCATTACACACATATCAAGCGTTTTTTTTGTTGAAATGTGCGTTATGAATTTCTATCCTAACGTGTTTGTGCGCTTAGATTTTGATTTCTAAATCATCAAAATTAACAGATTAGTGTACTTTTGAGTGTGTGCCTTGTGTGTGTGTTGTTGTGTTTTGTTGTTTTTTTTTTTATCCGTCCTCCCCTTTGCTTTTCCAGAGGTCGAAATTGGAGGACGAGTAAAATCATAAAATTGATTTCTTCGCCCACATCTTCAAAACCCGGGAAAGTCATACGCAGACACTTTCTAAATGATTGGTAATTATGTAGTGTGTAGTGTGGTGTGTGTGTGTGTGTGTGTGTGTGTGGTGTGTGTGTGTGTGTGTGTTGTGGTGGTGTGTGTGTGTGTGAGTGTTGTTTGTGTGTGTGTGGTGTGTGTGTGCGTGGGTGTGTGCGTGTGTGTGCGTGGTTGCGCGTGTGCGTATGCGCCGCGTGTGTGCGGTTTTTCGGTATGTGTAATGTTGTTAGTATGTTGTGTGGTGTTGTTGTGAGTCTCTCTCTCGTCGTCCATCTCTCCATCGTCTTGCTCTCCGAAGCAAACACCCATTATGATGCCCGGCTCTCTCCGTCCTAGCCTGTTCAATCTCGCCTTGCAAACTTTTTTTAAGAAAATTAGGGGTGGTCAGCCGTGCTCCATCTGATCCCCTCTAGGGGAGAATCGCTCAACATCTCAATCTCTCGTCTGCTAGTGTACTCAAGGCATCTTGCTCGACGTTCACTCCGCTCGCTCTGTATTAACTTGGTCTCGCGGAAGCCACTGTTTTCGTCGCTGTGACCTATCATCTCCCTCGTCTCCGATCTCTCACTCCCACACATTCCACCGATCAGTCCGTCTCTCCTTTCATCCATCTCCGATCGCCTGATTGTGTGTGTGTGTGTGTGTGTGTGTACACAGCTGACAGTGTGTGTCGTGTGTGTGTGTGTGTGTTGGGTGTGGCTGGCCGTTGTGTGTGTGTCCAAGTTGTCACGGTGTGAAGGGTATGTGTGTGTTTGGCAACCAAGTGTCGCGTGGCCCGTGTCCTGTGTGCAACATGGCGGGAGTCTGCGATCTCTCATCAGTGGGAGGTTGTCCCGGTGCGTATCCTTCCTCTTCTAATACTCTAGCTAGAAACTCCTCTTCATTATTGTCCCTTCTGCAGAACCTCTCGGATTCATTGACATGATCTAGCGTCTCAAATCCACTAAGCCCTCGATGCTCCTCTCATAAGCGGATATTCCTTGCGGGGACCCGTGCGCAATTCATACTCTGCGCCTCCTCCCGCGTCGTCGTCTCTCTCGGGCTCGTGCTCCCCCGCTGCTCTACCCATCCCCGCCACACTGTGTTTCTACGTCTCTCAATCTCTATTGGAAGCAGACACGTACATATGGGACATTTGCCATAATAAATTCGCTTCCCTGGAGTACAAACGGACTCACTCTGGATACTCCGTTAACATCTCGTCGAACATACTTCGAAAACTAATAACCTCTATGGAAAGGCAGACTGCTCACATATATAAAGCATAACTCCCATTCTATTCATCTGCATCCGACGTCCAGTCCCCCGTTCGTAAGATCTGGTCGTCTCTTCACATACAATCCTCAATGGACTCTCCAAAGATCGTCCGTTTCGCCTCCATCGGCGTCTCATTTCTAAATTCAAAAGATCGATCCCTCTCTGCTCGATTTTAAGCCCAGAGGCCTACTGGTAAGTGCTTCTCTCAGTAAAAAATTTTAACAATGCAGACTAGTCGATCTGTAACCACGCCTCGGTCCCAAACCTCATCTCTTTCAGATACCGGTCGACTTCGGGCCGAATTTCCCGCTATATGCGTAAATCTTTTGATCCTTCTCTCGTAGCTCGTCAATTTCTGTTGTCACTCATGGAACATCCCCTGGGATCTAATGTGAATCCGTCTCTCTAGAGATAAACACGTTCTGCGAACTCTCTCCTGGTCTTTCTCTCCGTATCTCGTGAATCATCCTCATCCATCCTCTCTCTCCTCTCTCCGATAATTATACATTCATTTGTAGTATCTGCTCATAGACTGTCCTGGGGGGAAATCATAGGGCAGAGTCCTATATTTTTGTTAGAGTTAATTACTTCGACTCGATCGTCCCATATCCACGGCAATTATTTAGGTCATGCTTGTGTGTGTGTGTGTTGTGTGTGGTGGGGGTGTGTGTGTGCGTGTGGCAACATGCGTGTGCGAAAATAAAGCGAACGTGCAATGTGCTGCGTGGTGCGTGAACTTGCAAACTGTGGACGTGAAAAATATGTGTGTGGTGTAATGTAGAATTGCGCGTGTGCGTAGTACATGCTGTGTGTGTCCTGTATGTGGTGTGGTGTGTGCTGTGGTGTGTGCGTGAAAGTAGTGTGGCGTGTGCGTGTGTGACCGTGTGTGTTGTGTGAGGTCACTCCCGCAAGTCATGAAGTCAGAGCCCCTCATTATTTCCGAACAATTCCTATTAAATAAGCAGAACATACACTGTTTGTGTGTTGTGTGGTGTGTGTGTGTGTGTGTGATGTTGTGCTGCCCTGTGGTGTGGGGGGGTGTATGCGCGTGTTGCCGTGTGCGTGTGCCGGTGTGCGTGCGTGCGCATGTGCCGTGCGTGCGCGCGCTGTGGTGCGCGGCGTGTTAGTTTCGTACACGGGTTTGATCGCGGCAATCTGAAAAGATTTTTACCGTTTCTTCCACAGTGTCCTGCCAGTGTGGTAACGATGGAAATTCAGCTTAACGAAAGTCACGTCCTCCCTCCGGTCTGGAAGCAGAATCACATAATGGAACATTAGTATATATAACAATAGGAAATGGGAACGATCACTGGTGACTACAGCCCTTCCTTAAAATTGTTAGCGGAACTTTCTTTTTAAAGGTTTGAATGACTAACAAAGTTTCTCAAAGTTTTCTCTCTTAGCTTTGCTTTGACCTCTAGTGCCCCCAAAAGCTTTTCGCGACACTATTGATCATACTGATAGAACTCATTGTCTTATTCGCAGACTCAAACATTCTTTTGGTATTCATGATCTTGCTCTTTCATGGTTTGATAGCTACTTGGCTAATCATAAGCAGACAGTTTGTGTTAGTGGCAATTACTCTGAGCCGTCCCTCCTTTTGTATGGTGTCCCACAGGGTTATGTTCTGGGACCCATTCTTTTTGTGCTCTCTGCTGCTCCTGTGTCCGATGTTATCAGTCAACATGCCTTCTCAAATGAGAGTTTTGCGGACGATACAGAAGTATGTCAGTCAGCCAGTCTTGCTGAAGTCGATGGGCTGGTATCGCGGACACAGGTGTGCATACTTGACCTTAATATATGGATGACCCGCAACAAGCTGCAACTTAATGAAGAAAAAACTTAAATTATGTTAGCATGCCCAAAGAATGCCTCATCTTTCTACCTTCCAGGCTCTGTCACAATCAACAACAAGCACTATCCTCCTTCTCCTCTCTGTCCGCAGTCTTGTGTCCTTTGGATCAAAGTCTCTCCCTTCGAGCATGTGTCTAATATCTTGCAGATCTGCTATTTTGGAGCTTTCGTAAGATTAGTTTCTGTTCGTCACTATCTCTCCACTGATCCACAAGAAACCTTGGTCTGTGCATTTGTCCTCTCGAGAATTAGATTATTGCAACCTCTCTTCTTTGCTGGCATTCCAACTAACTCTCAACAACTCCAAAGATCCAAAATAATGCTGGCCCGACTAATCCTTAAGTCCTCCAAGTTTGACTGTTTCTCCCCTTCTGCACTCTCTGCACTTGTTGCCAATCTCCAGCAGGATCACTACAAGCTTTCATGCTCTTACATTTGCTGTCATTTCTGGCTCTGACTCCTACTTACATGTCTGATCTACTGCATACTTACATCCATCTCGTCAGCTTCGTCTTCTTCTGATTCTCGTATTCCTACAGCCTCCCGACACTAAACGAAAACTAGGGCAAGAAGATCCTTTTCTTTCAGGCCCAGCTCGTGGAACAAACTCCCTCTGTCTCTCAGACCTTCCAACTCCCTGTCCGTTTTTCAACCAACCGAACTCATCTATTCTCTGAACACTACTGTCCACCATGATCGATTGAAATGAAAGCGTGTGTGTATGATGAATGGCATGGTAACGTTGGGGACAGAAGTGTGTGTGTTGCATACGCGCGCTGCATGTGCTTATGCACGTGTGTGGGGATGTGTGTGTGTTTGTGTCTGGTGTGTATGTATGTATGTAACGAACGTCGTACGTATGTATGTATGTATGTACTGTATGTCTGTGTGCCGGCGCGTGTAAATGATATCTATGTTCGTCAGTGTGTGTGCTTGTGTCGTGCTGGCATGGGTATTGATGTGATTTGATTAAATGTGGTGTTTTTTTTGTCAAGCGCCAGAGCAGCTAGCCTGGATGTGCGCTATTAAGTTTTTCTTCAGTATTATTATTCATTAATGTTTCTAAGACCACTTGAAACTATTCGACTGCATCTCTCATTGTTGGTTTTGGCCCGTTTCAGGCAGTTGTGACGAGTGCCGGACCAAGTTCCAGGCCGCGACTGCTGTCCTTGTCCTGCGGGAGATAGTGTTTGCTTCACACAGGACGTTCAGTCTGCGGATGAGGATGAGGCTCCACGAAATGGTGGATGTCTGAAACTCGCTGCTTGGGGACCGTTGAGTGAATGTTTTTCTTCTTCTCAGGCTCCCAGTTGTCCCGCAAAACAAGGGGTCCCAGAGACTCCTTCACTTAAGTATAGAGGGTCCTAGAGGCGGGATAGAGGGTATCAGTGGCTGGCATTGCAAATGCTAAAAAGAATTTTTCTAGTGTATCCCTGGAACCCCTGCACATTCTCTTAGATGTCGCTTTAGAATTTAGTACTTCATAGACCCCTAAATGGGGGTCCCTGAGCCTTGCTTCTTGACATCTTTTAGAGGCTGCCACGCTGTATACAATTCGCTGTCAAATGCTATGTGTTGTGACGATCGAGTCATGATTCACATAAATACTTCTGTCTAAAATATTCTCCTACTTTCGCTGTATATTCGCAAGTAGACCCAATGCACAAATTTCACATGAATATGACTCACAATGTTAACAATCGCATCGCATTGACAGCGATCGTATGCAGTGCAGCCGGCCCTTTAGACGGACATGCCGAGTGATTTTCTGAAGTCCATAATAATACACAGAATTTAGGGAACCTTTCAAAATACACAGGTTTTGTATTTGCTCATAGATTCCAACGCTTCGCACCAGAGTTTAATAAAGCTTGCAGTCACATGCCCAAGCGGAATAGCTTGCAGTGAAAGCAAAAATGTTTTTGGGCGATTATAATTGTTGCTCTGGGTAACTTGAGTTTTTTTAAAATCCACAATTGTTACATTTCATTTTCTTGAATTTTTTTCAATGTGGATGAGTAGAATGATATTCCAGGCAAATGTTAGCAGGAAGCTTAATCAATGATTAAAAAAAAAAAAAAGAAAAAAAAACAATTACGACTATCTTTCTGAGCAAAGAGATTGTGGCAATTCATTGTTGAGTCATGATGGCTGTCGCAAAAGTTTAGTCCTTTTGCCCAAGTTTTGGATCTAGGGAGAGCGCTGTTATGCTGCATGATGTTGGTTGGCTTGTGCGGGAAACGCTGACACAGCTTAATAATGACGACTTTGACTTTAAGTTGGTGACCAACTTCCTGCACAGCCACCCCCTCCTGCCGGCTATGCCAAGATTCTCCGTTCCATAAACACTCAACCTTCGCTGCTACAACTGTCTAACAAAGCGTAATGATTTCACTATTCTTCTGTGTATGAAGGTTCTTATTGAGCGTTGTACTCATTCTTTAAAGCTTCCTCCTAACATTGCTGATGCTTTGCACAATCACTAAGGGAAAAACGCTGATGCACTAAATTTTTGTTTCAGTTTTTTTAAAAATTCAGTCCTTTTAAAACTTAAATACCTTAAAACCAAGGCGATCGCTAAATATTTTTGCCATTTCACATTATTGCAAGGCTGTTCTAGATGTGAGCGTTTGAAGAAATACCGAAGCTGTGTATTTTTAAAGTGTTCCCTAACTTTTTGTGGTACTTTATAATTAATTATGCACATAGACATTTACTAAGTAATAAATGTTAAAGGCATGCCACATTCATGCGTTTAAATTGCTTACAATTGCCTGTTTTGTGTGGGTGTTGCGCCACGGTGTGTGTATGTGTGCATTCCTTTTGTGGGTAGCTAATATTAATATATGCCATACGACATTTTAGTAAGGAATAATATTAAGGCATGCACTTTATGCGTTTAAATTGCTTACGATTGCCGTGTTTGTGTGTGTTGTGTGCATACATGTCTTTTGTGTGTGTGGTGGTGTTTGCGCGCGGTTGCTGCACGCTAATGCATGCGTGCGTGTTTCAGTATCAGTTTTCATGTACCTTTTGGTGGACTGGGAGGTGGCGATAACCCGGTCACGGTGTCGCTGTCCTACCACCCAGAGGGGAGGGAGAGGGCTGGGGGACATTCAGGGGGCAGCGTCATTCTGACTGACGGGGATTCCCCTCCTCCGATGTGTGTGTGCAGGGGTTATGACTGTTGAGTATTGAGTATGGACCATGTTTTATGACTATGATTAATGGCATCAAATGAGGCGTTATACGACTCCTTGCCGACATGAAAGGACGATAATTTTAGGCCGAACTGCCAGGTACCTGGGTGACGATTCAGAGCAGATAATTTTCTGTGGCTATATGGCTACTAATTCCTGACAGAAAGGGCGATATCTTAAGTAGGGGGTTCGGCATCTCAGGTCAAAGAGACAGCGTCAGAGAATTTTCGGTATAAAGGCCTCATTGTAAGGCACCTGAACGGTATTGAGCAGATTCTCATGCCTCCATTCGGGGAGTATAGACAACCTTGCCCTCCACGAGTCCTCTTCCTGGGGGGTATGGGGGGTGAGTTGGGGTGTGTGTGTGTGTGTGGTGTCTTTTATAAATAGTTCCGCCCACATTCTGGAAGTTCTGTATTAGTAACTTCCTCAAATCTGTCCCGCTCTCTTTGACTCTGCCTTTTCCTTTGCTGTCTGTCATCTAATATCTTTCCGTCTTACTGGTCCATTCTCCTGCTTTTGTTGTAGAACTTATTACTAATATTTTCTCCATCCGAAGACAGACATGCTGGGCGTAACTATTTCTTAGTCAGGCACATAACGGCAGCATGACGCATCTGTGCCCTAATTGACAGGAAACTGTCTGAGCAATGGAGGAAGAAGAAGAAGAAGAGGAAGTCAGTTAGATGAAGTTCGACTGAAGCCTGACAAGGAACAAAGGACGTATGTATGTATGTATTCTTTTAACACTCTTGCATGCATACAGACATTTAGAGTTAACACAGCGAATAAAATAAATGTAAATGTTTGTGTATAATGAATACAAATGTAACACAGAGTAAACAAATGTTTGTGTATTGTGATTGAAGAATGCTTACTGATATTTGTAAGGAAATGTGTTTTTTTTAAAATAATTTATTGCCTACTAACAAAGTCAGTTATTCATAATTGTGTATGTTACAGAAACAGTGGAGCATCAAGAACCCAGTCTGTGCAAGGTATATCGTTGTTTCTGAAATATGTATGTAATTCAACTAATTGTGATACAGCTGTGTTCCTATGATTAATGTGGTCCAGATTCTTTTTTGTCTTTAAAACAATGATTACCATAATTTTCGACCATAATGCGATATTTTTTTCCTCCAATTTCGACCTATGCGCCTAATAAAGAGGGTCCTATTAGTACAAAATCGTGGAAGAGAGGCCAACGATTGCTGTGTCATACAGTATGGCTTGATCCTAGATATTGAATTGGTCACGAGTCACAGATACAAATGAATGCTCTCGTTAAAATGCTTAAAAATCCCTACTATCGTCGAGATAACGTCAAATATGTCTAACCCTTCTTGGATGTAAAAAGCTCTTGTATAGTTTAAAATGCCACAAACGGAAGTTTGATGATTTGAAAGGGAGCCAACTCGCTTTTATGACAGCGAGTAATGGCGGTCGGGGGCCAAGCCTTTACCGAGTCATATGGGCTTCAAAGTTTGACTTTCTGTTGCAGGTGTGTATTGCCTTATAATAAACGAGGCGCCTTTTGCTTTAAAGT
Source organism: Phymorhynchus buccinoides (assembly GCA_017654935.2). Lineage (NCBI taxonomy): Eukaryota > Metazoa > Mollusca > Gastropoda > Neogastropoda > Raphitomidae > Phymorhynchus > Phymorhynchus buccinoides. The sequence continues at coordinate 5,704,029 of JAGGCT020004036.1, forward strand.
TTTCAGAATTTTCTTGAAAATTGTCCTATTCGCCTTATAACACAAGCGCCTTAAATGAATCCGAAAA